>OX381704.1:68855164-69375168 GCA_947462335.1 Harmothoe impar | reverse complement strand
GGTGTGTTGCTATAGTTCAAAGGGGGGGGGGGGGGCGAAAAACTTTCGCAGCTGGGGTGTAAAAAATGTCCGCGCCTCCGCGCGAAATCTCACCCCCCCCCCCCCATGTAATTAATAAACGAACACTTCCTAAGTCTGAATTACATTTGATGCATCTGTCTGCTTTGACCAATGAGAAAAGAACATTTGTAAGGCTACTCTGACCAAGTGTAGACTGCCCACCCTCTCAAACCTCTATAGTGACAGACTATAGCTTATCAGCACTTTGGATGAGTGAACGAGGTGCACTTGCTCGAAAGTCTGGCCATGCTGGATCCTCATGGCATAGTCTGGCAATGCTGGACTCTGGGGAGAGTCTCTTTCAGCCTGCAAGAGTCCAGCATTGTCAGACTGTGGCATGAGGACCCAGCATGGCCAGACTTTCAAGCAAGTTTGCCAGGGTCCAGCCTGTTATTGAATGTCCAGCCTAGCCTGACCCTCACTAGAATGGCCCTTGACCCATCTATTATAGTCCAGCAGTGCCTGACCCTTGTATGGGAGTAGTATTGGCGACATTGGCTGACTCTGATATTTGCCTCTGTGTAGAGTATAGAATACTTGAAATAGGGCCCAGTAGTTGTTAAAAGAGAACATGATACATGTACATCTAACCCACTCTGGTCTCCTTGCTAAAGCATCTGGCAAACGTCCCTTGTGGTTTTTGGATTGCAAAGTAGCTTTTCGCACCAAATAAATCTTAGTTAGTCTCCAGTTCCAGTGCCCTATTCTACCCTGAAAGAGGGGATATGTCTGGCTATACATTTCATGGGTAGTCGAAAGGATGTTTGGACTGGAGAGGGTTGTGTGATAGGGGCTATTGAAGTATGAAGTCATCGATAACAAGCATTGGGGTATATGGGAATGATGACATGATGCTGTTCTGATAATAATACTATTCACAATCTAGGGTTGTGGGAGTCGTGAGGGCCTGAGTGTGAGAGTTGAAGTTTGCACACCCTACACACTTCGCATTTCCACTTTTGGAATAGATCCCAAGGACATCTCATAGTATCAAAGAGATGTTCTTGATCTTCAAAAGTTCAATATCATGTTTTTCTATTTTTCCAGGATTTATTTTGAGTAGCATTTAAAGTTATGAGTTACGGCCAAAAAAAGGTGTGTTTCAGTCAACATGGTCCAAAAAGATTTAGGGTAGGAAGATCGATTTTTTTAAATTTACATTTCTTTTTTTAATGTTGAAAGTACCTTGAATGAGTTGCAAATCGCCACATAGACTTGCAGGTCATCAGGATGACTCGCTGATTCTTACAGGAACTGAGATATCATAAAATTGTTGGATATTCCTGTTAAAATGCCATTTCCTGAGGTCAGACAATTAATTAGGTGTGGTTGCTTGTTCTTGCTTGTTAATTCACAAATAGTATGAATATTTTACAAAAAAAGAATCCCCAAAATGTATTTGGCCTAATCACTCTTTCTTCTACACTTACGTTTCAAGCTTTAATAAAGGCCGTTCCTACGGGGTGAAACCTCCCCTCCCCATCCCCACCATCACACCTCCCACTCAACCCTTCAGGCGAGACCTGCAGGCAAACAGCTTCCCCCATTGCAAAGCATACAAGACGGAAAACGACTCAGAGAGGAACTCTTTCCCTGGTCTTCTCTGGGGATCTTCTACATCTCCCAGATCCCTTTCCTTCCTTCCATTCCCTACTATTTTTAATAATTGAACAGCTTTGTTCCATTCCCTTCCTTAGTTGTTTCTTCTTCTCAATCCCCTCCCCTTCCCCTCCCTTTCCCTCCCCCTCCCCCAGGCCATGCCCCGAGACCCCCTCCCCCCCCCCCCCCCCCCCCAGTTCCACACTGTTCCCTCGGTTCCCACGCACGCGACACAATGCTGGGGTTGTTGTCGTTACCTCGGCTAGGGTGAGTGGAATGACATGTTATGTGTCCTATCTTTCCTGGCACCAGAGGCTGAGTATAGTACTGGTGGGGGTTGGGTGGGTGGGTGTGGAAGAGCCCACCCAGCGTCTTATCTGCCTAGCAACAAGGACCTCCATTGTTGTGGTAACCATACACGCGTTACCATGGTGACATGAGGACTGTGTATAAAGTCCGTTATTTTATAGTTTAAAGGTTAAAATCTAGAGTTTCTTATGGCTCATCCCAAGAAAATGTAAGAATTCTGGGAATTCTTGGATTAATAAATTGGGATTCAGGGAGTTCCTAAATAATAATTGAAGGAGTGAGCAACAACACAGTATGTTTGGTCAGCACCTTCTTATATCAAAACACCTTTCAACCGCTTTCAACATATATAACCCCCGACTTACCCAACAATTTAAATTCGGTACAAGCATTCATTTTCCTCTGTGTAGGCCTAATGAATATGTCATGGGGGGAGGGTGGGTGTCTCAACCACTACAAGGTTCCTGGTGTCATGCTTTAGGCCTCACTTTAATAGTGGGGACAAAAAAGCCACACACCACCCACTCACAGACGCTGTATTGTTGTGGCCACGTGACCACCACGAGGCTGTGAGGACATAGGGCCTTGTATGTCAGTGGGGACGGGAGCAGGTCACTTGTACAATGGGGACAGACACGGATTACATGTATACAATACATGTATACTAGTATAGGGGTGTGGGGCCAGAGGGTATATGTTATAATGCACAGCAGCCTATAGCAGCCACAGAGAAAAGAAAAAGCGTCAAAAGGGAGTCCAGGTTGCCTCCACAATGACTACCCCAAATACGGGGAGCTCAGGCTGCCTAAGGCCCAGTAAGGGAACCCAGGTGACTCCCTGGCCGAACTAAGGGAGTCACCTGGGGGAGTCACATAGTTCCCTGACTCACCTAAGGGAGTCACATAAGGGATTGGGCTCCCCTAAGGAGGGGAGTCATTCTGGAGGCAACATGGACTCCATTTTGACGCTGTTCCTTCTCTGAGAGTTATAAGGGGCTTTGAGTTGGTCGAAGACACACGTTTGGCAAAGGTTTTAACATTATGGGCAGTACTGTGCCCCCACGTGGGTAAAATTCGACACGTGCGACACGGCGACACGGAGGTTTTAAAATTCGACACGTGCGACACAGGGGTTTTAAAATTCGACGGACACAGACAAATGAGGGTTAAAAATCGACCTACAAGCATTTTTCTCTAAGTTCTTATGTACATAAAAATCGACACGATGACACAGCCCTTTTGCTAAAAATCGACACGGCGACATGGTCAAAATTGTGGGTACCCATGTAGAGGCACAGTACTGTCTGGCCAGAACACGGGTTGGACAGGTTAGAATACCAACTTTGATTACTCACCATAACAAGCATGAAAATAATCTCTAATAAATACCTAATAAATAACCAGAATCCCAGTTATTCAGAATACACACAGAGAGGAGATGTAACGTGGATAAGTACCATCATGTCTTCTCATGGTCTAGGCCACGGGGCTGGGAAATATTCCGAGAATCCCACCTCCCCAGTGTCAGTCCTTGTCATCGTACATGGATTATGATTCCTATTACGTGGCAGCCAACAAAAATAGGGCCTTAAATCTGTCACGCCACCCCTTCCACCCCCCCCCCCCCCCACCCCCGACACACCTGCTCCCCTCCCCTCTCCTGGTAACAGATGTATGTGGTTGACGGTGCCAGTGGTTTTGTCACTACCACAAAATGTAAACCACATGGAACCACAGTACAGGAGCGAATATTGAGAGGGTTGTCTAACTCTCCCACGTTCCTATCAACCTCTGAACCTCCAGCCCCAACCACCACACATACTAGAAGAATGTCTTATATGGTAGACTCATATTTGCAAGAGTACTACACTCAAAAAGTAAACTCGTCTGCAGACTCTTCTAAGTGACAAGAGAGTGGGTCCTCTAGCTGTAGTTGTCAGATAGAAGATACACTTGGTATGTGCCAGCCCAAAACCTGACTCATGCCAGCCCTAGACTCGTCAACCAGGGTCTGATTCAGGATTTTCCCTGTAGGTGGCATCAGTATAACATGCATTCTGTATAAAGTTGGGGAATGAATTGCATAATTTCTTTGTTGATTTTAATCATATTTATGGGAATACACATCCATGTTATGGAGAATCCTGAGATCTATCTATTTGGGATGCTAGAAAAGGGAAAGGAATCAATGTTTTGATATAATTGAGACAAAACAAATATGTGTAGGGCACAGACACCTCTTTTGTGGTTATTTCTATGGTACAATAGCTGCAAGGAAACTCCCATTGGTATGACATCCACATATGTGTTAGCAGTCTGTAACTAAAGGGTAGAAATACTCTCAATATAGACTTGGGGATATGGCAGGAATTCCCCTAACCTACATACCTCTATGTTTGTATGAATTAGCTATTATAAACCTCAGAAATATAGACAGACATGGACAACAATTATGCCTGGGCAGAACCCAGTTAGCTCCACCTGCAGTGAAGTAGAGGTTATAGTGCACAGGTTAACCCTCTAAGGGGTGCATAGTGCTTTAAGGTGCTATGCTCTATGTGATCATAATACATGAATTCAGCCTTGGCAAGTATACTCGCCCAACTGTTGATTCATTTCCAAAGGTGCATGAATGCAGGCTTGGCGAATAGACTCACCAGGGCTACATTCATGCATCATGCTGACAAAGGGATTCAAGCACATTTAAAGCAGTTTGCAGCCAATAAAGGGTTAACTATTCTGGGTTGTCAATTTGACGACCTTAGACTTGTCACTTGGAGTGGGCCACTGCCTGGGCTAACATTGTCAGTTAGATGACCCTAGTCTTGTCTTGTGGGATGGTAACCGGACAGTTCATCAAATAGACAACCTTTAACTTGTTTATTTTATGACCGTCACTTTAAAGACCCTAAACTCTTCTTATAAGACAACCTTTTGACAAGTTTGGATCCCTCCATTTTATCAGTGTACAGTGGTGTCGGAACAGTGGGAATGGGGGCCATTGCTTCCCCAATCCTGGATTTGTGGGGCGTCCTCCCCCCCCCCCCAATTTTCTTTTTGGGAAATGCTAATGACTGTAGAAACCACTATTATACTTATCTAATGAACTCGGTCAAATTTTGCCAATATTTTCAAAACCTTCCCTGGGGGCCATGCCCTTAGATACCTTGTAGGTTTCCCACCGATTTGCTTGGAACTTTATGTGATTCGTCTTTACCCCCCCCCCCCCCCCAAGTCAAGTTGCTCCCGACACCCCTGTACTATGTACCCGTAAAGGGGGGGGGGGTTGAAGTCTGAGGAGTTGGTGGGGGTGGACTTTAACCCCTCTGTCTGTAAGTGTGGATGTATATAACCCACTTGATGTAGCCTAGTTTGGCAATATGGAGGAAGGGGAGGGAGGGCGCCAGACCACTCCGTACCGTGGGGATCCAGACCAGCCCCAGCTGCCAGAGGGATCCAATTCTGAGGGATCAAAGAAAAAAGGGGCAATAAAGGACTCAGGAGCAACGTGTCACCACGTGCCGTGACGTCATAGAGCACGTGCTGTACGTGACGTAATGCAACACGTGCTGTGAAGTCGTAGTGAAATAGCAACGACCAACCCATGTAGAACTCCACTTTAATTATTGTACAGTACATGGTATCGATCTGACAAAATGTATCCGAATTCAACGAAATCCTGCTCTAAAAAGCGTAGTTCTAAGTCAATGTCATTTGACTGGGTCTGACCGCCTTGAGAATATGTTTGGAAAGTGCAGGACAGTTGGGTACAGTTGGGGACAGACCATGCTAGTTTGGATCCAGACATCCGGTGGTTCTCGTCCGTTAAAGTGTGGAATGTTGGTGACTGTGAACGGAAGGGAAATATTCGGGAACATGATCCCCCTTGCCTGATCTCTACCCCCCCCCCCCCCCCAAACTCCCCCATGTTGGTGTCGTTGGGTTTGGCCTTATTCTGTCACCCTGATGCACTTTTCTTCTCCTATAAAAAGAAACAGTCCTAGCACAGTAAACATTAAATCATGGCCCACTACCATGTTTCCTCCCGTACTTTTGTACGCCACTTTCTTCTTTAACCTCATATTGTTCCAGATTGTGCTCACAAAAAGAGACAGACCTAGGTTCCCTGTTGGGCCAAACATAGTAGGCGGGGAGGTTAGCTCGGCAGGCTTTTAACTGTGTAAAGGTTGGTATACACGGTGCGTTTTCAGCAGATTAGACAAGACAAAACATCAGGAGACAAATGTCTGCTGAGTTTTTGTATTGTCCTGTCTTGTTTGGAGCAGATGATACACGGCTCCTGCTTCAGACCTGTCTGCTAAAAGTCTTGAGTAGAATCCTGGTGGAAATCTGTATTACTAAAAAATGTAGGTCAGTGGGCTCCTCTGAGCTAGTTGTCACATGAGCCTGAGGGCCTCCCTGATTGGCTGAGTTACTCGCAACATGTTGTGAGTAGTCTGGAGTCAGGTATACACACACATTTTGTGCAGACTAGAGCAGACTTGAGCAGACAGCAGACAAAAGTTTTCAAACATGTTTGATATCAGCAGACAAGTGCAGACAAGTGCAGACAACACAAGACAAGTTGTCTGGAACAGGTATACACAAGCCTTTTTGAGAAGACAAAACATACCCAGACATGTCTGGGGATGTTTTGTCTTGTCCAGTCTGCTGAAAACGCGCCGTGTATACCGACCTTAAGACGTCTGTGCGACTTCATCCGTGGGACGACAGAGGCTGGCAGAGAAAGAGCTGCTCAGAGAGCAATCTATCGCGAGATATTGACGCTAGACGTCTCCACCCGTGGGTCTGAATTATATCTCTGTAAGGCTCAGCTCTCCATCACTCTCCAATATCCACCGGTGGATAATGGCCGCCACCCATAGTTAGTCAGTACCAAACCTCTGCTGGAGAGTGAAGGCTACGTTGGAGACTTGAGGCGCGCAGAGACTACTCGGCCGCAGACTGCTCAGAGAGTAGACTCAAACACCAGACTCTCCTTATGAGAATAGTGTCACAGTGCATAGTAATGAAACCATAGTAATTGACCATGGATTGGTCTAGACATGATGATAATTACTCTTCAATTGTTTGTTCGGTAATGTACATCAATTTGAGTACCAGTCCAGGGCCAATCAACGGGCAATCATAAGCCAAAGTGGCTGCAGACGGTAATTTGTTTATTGTATTTGTTCTATTCATGTTGGCCTTGTGTATCTTTAATTGTGTCCAACCGTGGAGACCCTAGATCATCGTGCATTATAGCAGAGATCTAGACCTCCAAGTCTTGAGTTCGACCATAATTATGAGTTTGGTACAATTAGGTCAGAGCATGATAGGCAGCATATAGGATGCCCTCGGGTACCAGGGCTATCATCAGTATCATTCTCTTTAATTAGCCTAACCTCAGTAAGCATACATGTATGGTGCTACTAACATTGAATGGATTTCAAAAATGGCGTTTTCAGTTTTGGTATTCCACGGCATAAATCATAAGCACCAACATGTCATGTCTATTAGAACCTCTGAAGAAAGACATTGAATTCAGCTGCACTCAAACAATCCTCGTATCCCAACGCCAACAAATATGACGTGGAGCATTGTATAGGCTTTTCGAAAATGAAAACGTTTTCTCTAATGTATTAAGCATAAAAGATACAGAGAGTATACATAGAGAGGGTGGAACTGTTCAAAAATATGATCATGGAATAAGATACATGTACCATGGCACTGTCCAACTGACTCTATGCACCCAGTGTCATCCAAGTGTCATCCAACCTCTTAGTTATGCATTTCATCGATACACCAATGCCGGGTTGCCCCTCCCTCTCGGTATGCACATGTACATGCACTCTGCCTGACCTGCTCCCCATTGACTCCACCCTCAAAGTTCCACTCCTCCCTGCTAGGTGTCTCCACCGGCCGGGGTGGAGAGGAAATGGCGGGAAACTGTGAGGTAACTGCGTCACACGTATCAGATGACAGATGATGTAAGGGATGAGGGTGGGCGGTTCGGGGATATGATCGAAGGTACTTGTATCTTGGGTCCCTATTGGAACCCGCAGATGGCTGCCCGGACCATAATGAGCCTAAAGTGTTCTGAAATATATTACTGTACGTAATTATGAATTATATAATACCCTGCGCTAGACCTGCGCTTATTCAAGATACATACATGACCTACAATTTTGTTTCGATACCGGATGATACTCTCATTTACCCTCCGCAACACCTGCGCTTCTTTGAGGCCACTGCGCTTATTCAAGCCACTACATTCATGCCAAGGGCGAGTACTGAGTTCAAGTACGGATCAAATATTATTCTAGTATTAAATAACGAATGGTATACAAAGCTATACAAAGGAATCCTACAAATTATTCACCAGGTAGGGGGGGGGGGATGAGTTTGGTGATGAAACACCGAAAATAGTGCCAGGTGTTGGATGGAAAACACGGGGAATGGTCCTTTAATATGTGACGTCATTTGTGAATGTTTCCTTAGTACCTGGGTCTTGGCATAGTTGTTTACAACTTTCCCTGGTACGTTTCGTTTGGGTATTCGATGATGGTTTTGTGGCCCATCAAGTGTTTTGGCCATGGAGCCCGGGGGGACGGGGGATAAACATCAACAACATGTTACATAAATACCGGACGGGGGTGGGAGCTTGGGGGCTGACATGGTCTCTCAGGTGGGCTGGTACACTTCCTGTCACGATAACCAGATGGCGCTCCCGTGTTTTGGCGGGAAAATGAGAGCTTTCAGGTCCCCGCCATAGTTCTAGGCAGCACGGGGCGTCACCACGTGGAGAGGCAGCTGGGGGATTTCTAGGGAAGAGAGTGTCAGGGGGTGGGGGTCGTAGTGTGGGCTCTGGGTCTGGGGCCCCCATGGCACATATCCCAGTCCAATGTTGACCAGTTAAAAGCATGTCCCATCTCGCCTCTTACTTCCAAGAACATAATTATGTCCCGCGTGTATTACATGATACCCTCCTAGTAAGCCCAGTAATGTTATTACCGGTATTCAAGAAACAATAACATGTGGCCATGTTATTATCTCGATAAACAGAACGTTCTGAGGTACATGTTTTTTTAAAGTCAAGATACAGCATGACAAGTCATGTGGGAGCAGTGATACAGTACAGGCCCGGTGGTGTACAGGGTTTCAGATTTGGCGAGGAATGCTTCATTTAATTTCTTATCTACCTCAACAATGTTTTCTGTTCAGCTCAGTCCGGTCATATATTTGGGGACTGATACCAACGTCTTATGAGACCACACAGAGGGTAATTACAGATAGTGTTAATCAGCTGCCACCAGCCATCAGGCCTGAAGGGGTATATATACCTACACCAAAGGGGGCTTGTTAGTTATTGATATGATAATACCTGTATCTAATTACTAGTAACTTCAAGGACATAACAAAATGCACAATCACCAAATAATTAAATTACCCTCACTGAGAAGATGGGTGCCATGAAAAAAAAGTCCTCAAGCACGGGATATGTATATCAAACTTCTTGCCATCGGTACTCTCATCTGTTCTGAGACCATAATTGTGATATTGTGTTTGACTAATCTGTTAGTGTAAAGTTTGTGAGGCATGTTTTCACATCTATACATTGTATGTATGTCCCTCCAAAAATATTTGTTGCATCAAACATAAATTGAGCAGCTAAATTGAGTCCTCCTGATAGACCTATTAAAGGATGATCGGTCCATTGTGTTGAATGATAACAGATAATGATCTGTTGAAATAATTACGGAGAAATTTACTGTAAATCTATCTAAAACCAGCGGCTACATAAAGATGAAGATAATATAAAGTTCAGCAATTAAAAGTAAAATTAAGACGTGACACTGACGTGCCTGAGGCATCCAAAAGACATCCACTTAATGTCAACGTCAAACCCAGGGGGAGGGGAAACCCCCGGTCCCTAAGGTGTGGTCCGTGTGTATAGGACCTAGTCGGGACTGGAGCTGGTTACGGCGACCAGCACTGATATGAGCTGATAAGACTGTTACTAGCCTGTCCCCTGTTTGTCCCCTATTTGTACCCATAGTGGGATGCCTTATCAGTGGGTTTAACCGCAACCAGCGAAATATAAAATGGCGGACCCATAGGGTATAGCTCCAGATGCCTATAGGGTTCTATACATCAGAGCCACACCCAGGAGGAATTAGAGACCCACTGCTGACTGACCAGCTGGACATTGCTGACCACTGCTGGGCAGTAGGGGACATAGACAAGTACTGGGTCCCGTATTTCCTTGATGGGCATCCACAACTGGAATTACTAACTAAAAGCCCAGGCCTCTGTTCTGAACTGACCCCCGGGACTGACCCTGTGAGCAACAGAGGAGTACCTCACTAGACTTTTAATACCTGTGAAATTGTATTCCTCTACAATTCATGCACCTCTCTGTATCCCTTACACAGTTATCAACTGATTAATATCTATACAGACCTCCTGCGGTTTCTATCAGCCTTTTGTTTGTTTGCTGGTTCTTTACTATCCCATCTCTTGACAATGCTAGTACTCATGACCAGAACATCATGTAATGATTATTCTTATTGTGAATTTGCCGCAATTTACATGATCCCTATTGAATTAAATTGTGTCACCTTTCCTCTGAGAAACATCGCCAAAAAACACACTATGTGGAATCATCAGATGATCTTGACTTTATGCAGTACTTTTCTGACCTATACAAGTCTACACTATAGACTACAGGTCATGGTCAACTGGACAAGTCTACTTCACAGACACCGCCGACCCATCAATGGTCAAACCACACCTCTAGTTCTGTCAGGCGCCACTAGGGGTCTCCACCCCGCGTCCCGACCCCCTGGTGACTGAGAGCGGAACTAAGCTCTCTCCTTTTCCCGCCACTTTGTGATGATTAATGAGAGGTTGTCATGGAAACGTGGACGCTATGCGGAAGGTGGTGGTACCTGCAGGGAGTTGGGTATCTGAGGTATGTCCGCCGGCTATTGGGTATAAATGGGGCGGTGTGGTCAGCTTGTGAAGTCATCTCGACTCGTCTTCTCATGCTTGGGAGGAGAGTGATGAGAACATGGAATTTGGACACTTTTTTTTAAAGTGGTGAGGTATAGAACCTAGCCTAATACATACACCATGATAGTATAGCCTCTAATTTTGCTCACAAATCAAGTCAAATCAGAAAGTTGATAAGCGTACATTCAGGTCCCATTGCATATGCACATTTATACATAGGATTGTTTCCATGTATGCCAGATAACCAACAGTATACACGTAAAATGTTTAAATTCCTGCATGTCATTTGGAGCCTGAGAAGACACAGATCACGAAAACACGATTTTAGGCATAATTATTCCAATTTTGTGCGTGAAAAACAAACAGTATAAATAACACCTGAATAATCGGGTCAGATATTGACCCCATTCCCAGGTTGGGGGTGGTGGGTACACAGTACAGGGTTTTGCACCTGTTCACCCACCTGCACCAGGTGTAGTGTACCCACTGCCCCCTAACCCTTCCGTGTTTACGTTTCTGCACCCAGCAACCCTATAGGGTATATATACCGAGTATAGTCAAGACCGGAGAATTTGGCGAAACTCCCCACTGAGAGGTTGTAATGCTCAATTTCAGGTGTTTACTCATTAACATCAGATACCATCACCTCAAACCATTTAAACAGCCCATTTAAACATTCATTTAGGAGCAACTCACCCTATTCTGAGAATCACAATCTCAGACATCACAGGTTTACAGTGGTCATTTATGATGGACAGTGGACCCTGGAGGTCATAAAACTGGCCACAGGGCATTCAGGGGTGCTCCTCACTGTGATGGTTACACTCACCTAATGACCTCCTGCAGTTTTATCAATTAACTTTCTCTTTGGCGGCTCCGCCAAATTCTCCGGTCTTGACTATAGCTTCTGGGTTTGCTGGTGTAAACTCCATGCAGTCTCCTAGAACCCATCAATCATTCCCTCAGCCCCCCTCCCCCCCACTGCCCTTGGCTTACCCTTCCCTCAATGTTGACTGTCCACTACTGCACTGCATAGACTGACCTTGCACCAGCTGACCTGTCCTTCTACAGCCCTTTCCTTTCCATGCCTCTTCTTCTGAACTTATTTTCACGTACTATTATTTCTGTAGGCTTCCAATTTTAAAACATCCAACGGAGGTCAGTGCTGAAGAGATTCCTTATCAAGTAAAATTTCTATCTAATTTGGTATTGCTGGATACCGAATATCTAAAACAGGAAACTCATAATATGTTGAACACAAAATAAACATGACTTAGGCTTGTATATGTGTATTCTGCAACGGAAGTGACCAGCGTCTGACAGGAGTTAATTGAGTGTGTGAGAAAGTCCACCTTCCCTATAACGGTATGCTCACCTCTATAGACACCGGTTAATACTCTCTGAACAGGTGGAAATTTCATGATTTGGTCCAATCAGACAGCATATTGAAAAATATGGGCCTATATTATTTCATTTTGTTTACTTCTTTCCTATTAAATGATCTCGTTTTCGCAGAAAACTAGATAAAAATGTATTTCCCACTTTTCAATGACTCGCAATGTGTTTCAATGTTCTGAAAAATTAGCCTAACAAAACGAAATATGCGCAGAAAATGAATGACAAATACACCAATGTCATGGGGAGCATATACTGCCCACCTGAAAGAAAAAAATGTAAAAGAATAGATTGTTCCCTACCTTCCAGGACGAGTCCGCTGGCTTGTATCGTGTATGTAAACTGGGCAAAGGGGGCTATCGGAGACTTAGCAACCAGCAACTGAAAGGCAATTCAAGAAATCGTTAAGCTATGTACAGTGCGTAAAATCAAAAGATGATTACTAAACCGTGTACATGTATGTAACATGGAGCATAATTTTAAACACCTTTCAAATTCATAGATATTCATATATAGATATTCATATATAGATATATTGTCAATCGCGAAAATATATGTATGCAAATTCCTTGTATAATCCATTTACATTAGGGAGTGCTCATTTTTTAACAACAGGGGGGGTGGTGGATTTGGGGGGGGGGGTAAAAAATTTGGACCCCTTGACCGGGGGGGGGGTAAAAAATTTAGACCCTTCTTGGGGGGGGGGGCAAAAAACTTCAACCTGTTTTGAGGGAAAAAGCCCGCGCGTTACTATGCTTCAAAGGGGCACGAATGCGCACAATTTTCGGCCTGCCGAGGGGGGGGGGGGGTAAAAAATGTCGACCCCTCTAGGGTGGGGGTGAAAGAATTTCGCACGCTCCGCGCGAAATCTCACTGCCCCCCCCCTGTTATTAAAAAATGAGCACTCCCTTATCTAGCTTTATCTGTCTGATGAGTCAATACTTATTTCCATCAATTGCATGGATTACTACCGTGTTTGGAAGAGCTTGGTATTGATGCCTTAGAGAAAAAGCTTCTGATAATAAAATGCTATGATCAATAGATATACATCTACTTATTATCTTTGTTGTAATACCTGTCTGCGGGGACCATCCAGGTACTGGAGGATAAGTCGTGTGTTGACGCTGTGACTCCAGGTGTTACCGAGGGCCGCTGTCACATAGCCAGCTTCTCCCTCTGAGACGCCTGCTGACTCTTCTGTAGGCAAATCAACATACACCATGCTTAATTTTACATCCTGAAAATTCGACTTGGAATTTCCATTCAAATAAAGAGGAGGATCCAGTGGCGGATCCAGGATTTGGAAAAGGAGGGGGCGCGCCCCCTTTTCTTGGTAAAAGGAGGGGGCGCACCCCGTATTTTTGGGCTGAATTGGGGTGTAAAAATGACAAATAAACTCTTAACTACAGGCCAAAAGGAGGGGGCGCGCGCCCCCGCGCCCCCCCTCTAAATCCGCCACTGGGATCGGTATCTTCTTTTGTCTGAACTTCATCACGTAATACTACATGATGGACGGTCTAATGACTCCCCTCAACCCGGGCCCCTAGCTCCTCTTTCCCCTCCCCTCTCCCCTGTGAAAAATATAATACATGTTCTGTTATTGCATATCAACGAGAGCGCGATATAATTCTGAAAGAGGGGTCGGGGTGTAGCATACAGCCCTCGGACGATCACAATCGGAATTCAATAAATAAATACACAATGTGTTGTTGTAGATGCAGAATTGTTATTAGGCAAAATAGAATACAATGTCATGTATATCAGGGAGTTATTGTTCAAGTCTCCGGATACCCCCTTACCCACTCCCCCCTTCCGCCCAGACGTGCTAAGTGTCCGGAGGCTGTCAGGAAGGCACCGGTAGTGGTCAGCAGCCTCTTACAAGTGCACCGTCCAAGGTGCCTCTGGTGACCAACTAAATATTTACAAATAAACAAATGACTGGAGGACGCTGGCTGACCGCTGGGTTGACCCCTGAGGGCCCAGCTGGAGGCAGGCCCGAGACCAATCCGGGTATTTTAGTGGGTCTACAAATGGATCAACTCACATGATTTAAAACAGCCTCATCGACTCCCAACCTTTACTGAAACTCTGAGACCCGGGTCTGAGACACATCAGCCCTTTATACTGTAACCTTACTAGTACATGTTTGTTGAAGGTTGAAGTTACTTTTCCCATTTCCCATACATGTACATGCATTCCGAATTTAGTTGCTACCCTCATACAATATGTTCTCTTTTCAGTTTCATGACAAGCCTGTATCAGGAATGTATGGCCAGGCACTCTGTGACTGACAGCAGTATAAAGAGCTGCTTATTGAAGCAGAGATAAACTGCACTCTATGGATTGGAGCTAGAGCTGGTCAGGGAGCAGCTCAATGGGGATGTCAGAGCATTTCAACACCTCCCTATCGCTGCCTCATCAAATCACAGTGTCAGTCTAAACAAACTTAACTCCTGCTGCATGGGAGATGCCCTGAGGCACGTTTTAACGTTATGGTGATGGTGACATTTAAAAGAAAATTAGATGGAAGTCTATTTTCTAAAAATCTCATCCAATATACATGTACAGATCATTGGTTAGGCCACCTTATTTTGATAACTTGGATTACGGGCTTTTGGCTCCAACATTTTGGAAGGACGGAGGGGAAAAAAAAAAGAAAAAAAGCTGCCTTACGGGGGGAGCCGGACCACAAAATATTTCGAAGGGTAGAGGCAAAAAAAAAAAAAAAAAAAAAAGCATGGCAAACCTGTATATTCTCTGTTATTGGGTAATCTAAAGAAGATATGTTGAGAAATATCCCCAATTTAAAAGGTCTCATTCTACCTTTTGCTGGTCAACATGTCTTTAGAAAAATTCTTTAAAAAATCTCGGAGGGGAAAGGCTAAAAAAAAAAAAACTTTTTTTTTTTTGCAAAATGCCTTAAATCTCGGCGGCGGGTCTGTAATCCAAGTTATCAAAATAAAACGGCCTTACTAGATTTACAAAACCCACAATATAGATTTCATCTTAACATACCTGTACTAATGTATATCGAATACCGATCTAATGTGAATATTTAGATGCAAAAGTAGTTCTCAGATAGGAAGAAATTTGAGCAAATGAATATGCACAGTAATTCTTAGAAACATATCACAATTTATTTTCTTCAAATAGGGAATTCTATATGTTGCATATACCGTATTTCCTCGTGTATTAGCCCGGGCTTATATAAGTACTAAGTTGTAAACTGATCAGGCTTATACACGGGGCAGGCTTATATTCGGGCCAGGCTTATATTCCTTTAGCTGTAGAAACGCTCTGATAACTTCTTACAATTTTCAGAATTACCTAGTTTCCGGCACATTTACTGCAATATTTCCAATAATTTCCATTCCAATTTAAGCTATATTTCTTTTTAAAATGGTTAGGGACATGAATGGAGTAGATAGGGGTCATATAGCCGAAAGAATTATGTAGATACTCCAAGTAGAAATGGAGTTATGGCCTGAAATATGATTTTTATTGAGTACATGTATATAAGTCACCTTTTGCCCAGGCTTACACACGGGGCAGGCTTATACACGGGCCCCGGCTTATACACGGGGAAATACGGTAGATGAACACATACCGTCTGTGTCCTCGGGTAGGTTTGGTTGAGTGTCTGGTTTAGCTGAGCCAAATCGAGTTGTGATTTGGTTGGTCACTACCACCTAGAAATAGATAAAGAATAAGTAAGCCTCGAGGAATCAAAATAGAAAACTTGACGTGAGATGCACTTGGATTACAAATAACGTCCAGAAAGATATACATGTATTAGCTTCAATCCGGGTAAAACCCCTTTTTGTGTTGATGGACAGTAGGCCTACACATATATAATGCATCTCATCTTCCAGGAGCCGAGGGAGTTAGTTATTTCAATAATACATAGAGCCTGGATCCCATCATGGTACAATACAAGACTGGTGCTTGTTTGAGACATATATTGAAGCACATATTGTGCATTTATTTCAATTTACATAACCCATATACTAGACCTAGTATAGCTACTTGTGTTCGAACCGATTGACCACAGGCGCCTTCCATTTGGTAAACATGCATAAGGGGACAACGTAAACTGACGTTGGGACGCCACCTGTACTATAACAATGCCGAGAGGCATTCTGGGATCCGACAGGCACGACAAACCACCAGGGGGCGCCACAAGGACGGTCACGTGACCCGCGCATGCGCAGAGTACGACAGACACCAGCCTGACGTGTGTACCAAGACTGACGGAACAGAAGGAGTATACTGCAAAAGCTTACATACCCTGTCCAAAAAAAAGTATTCAAAATACATTTCACATTATCTGCCACGGTACTTTTAAGGGAAGACCCAGAGGTGAATTTGTGACGGAGTAATATTTTATGTACAAGTTTGCATACGTCATTATGCCTTTGACAAGATAATATAACGACATGTACCCCGAGATACTGACTTATATCATTCACGTGGTTGCTTATTGTTACTGATGAATAACTGTTTTTTAGTCATATTAGTGTAAAGGTCTACATGGCAACTTATTTGTAGACCGACCTAGGAGAAATAACCCTTATGTCCACCTGTTCCTCTCTTCCAGCATGTCTACCATGTCACAATGGGTGACAGGTGGAAGGATCAACCAGGCTGACAGGAGCTGCTCACCCTGAGCAAATAAAGAGCAGGTCAGCCAAGGTAAGCAGTCAGGTCTTTTAGGCCAAGGGCATAAATAGTGAGAGCCTAAAGTCCATTTAGTACTGAATGTAGGCTTACACGTATCTAAGAGAGAGGCTACTAAGTATTTGAGTTTAACAACAGGATGGCCACAGACCCCTAAAGTCGACACGGAATGGGCATGTGTGGGCATGCCATTTTGAGACATAGTGACAAACATCAGGGGAATAAATAGACAGTGACATTATCATGGGACATTGTGATTTTTAAAAAATCAACATGCGACATGTGGACCCCATCCTATCAACTTCAAGGGCTAGCATCAACATGGAGAAGTGTGAACTCCCTCCCCCGCAACCGCCGCCATATTTCTAGTTAAAGATGGATTGTGTGATATACATCACATGTGACCCAGGGTCCCAGTCCAAAGTCCCAACCCAAAGTCCCAACCCAAAGTCCCAACCCAAAGTCCCAACCCAAAGTCCCAACCCAAAGTCCCAACCCAAAGTCCCAACCCAAAGTCAGGGTAAGCTGGAGCTGGAGCTGGAGCTGGAGCTTATCATGTACTTAGATATAGTACTCCCTTATAATCATTCATTGGTCAATTCTGATATCAGAAATGAATTCCTTGTTAAAAAGTACCCTCAAGTCATGTGTCATACATGTATGTTATTCCATTGCAGGCCAGCATGTGGGTGTGGGTGAGCAGATGGCAGGGGCGGATCCAGGAATTTGGGAAAGGGGGGGCGCCGTAATACCTACAGCATTGGGGGTGTTGAACCATCTAAATTAAAATTTACCAAAAAATAGGGGGGGCGCGCGCCCCTTGCGCCCCCCCTGGATCCGCCCCTGGATGGGTGTGGGTGTGCAGGTGGGTGTGGGCGACAGTTGCAGGCTGCGGGTATGTACCGCCTTTTGTCCCTATCAAAATGCGAGTCAATCGGATGATAAATGGCGGAGATACGGGTGGTACAATTTTGCTCTGCACTCCTTTTATGCTGCCGCTGTGGGACTGTTGTGCTGTCTTGTTGACTTCTTGCGGAGTATGAGAACTGCTAGTGGCGCCACCATATCTTTTACGGGAAACATTTGTCCCCCGGCCTTTACAGATCACCTGGTACCCACTGACCTTTCTTTAGAGTGGAAATAGCACCAAAAGTGTCTCACAAAAGCGTCTCACCCTCCCTTCAACACTGAGCTCTATGGGTGTCTGTGTGAACGTGCATCTTTTAAAGTCAGGATTCAAGGTCACTGGCCTATCTTCAGCATTAGTTCACAAAGACTCAGTTTTTGGGCTGTTTTTGACTTTTTTTCAAGAGCGTTTTTCTGCTACAAATATTTATTTTTTTACAAACTGAAAAAAAGAGGGAGGTACAGTTTGTTTCAATCTATATGCATGTGTTTATTTCAATCAGATAAATAAAAGAAGAAATGCAGCGGAACTCTTCAAAGTCAGCTGACCAATCTTAGTTTTTTGCTGGAAAACCGTCTCACAGAGACCCTGAGGGTACCCTGGGTCAATAAATCCCTTAAAGCTTCGTGAAAATTACAGTTAGTAACTAACTTGTTTGAATGAGATGAGCACATTCGACGACATAATATATGCTGCCTCAACTCAGATACATGTAGTCCAGGGCGAACTATACAACATCCAGGGCTTTATGGGTGAAGTGATTGTTATAACTAGCCCCTGTTCCATGGTGGGGAGGGTTTATACAAACAGCTCAGAGCTGTTTGTCCCATTTGGGGAGCTACTCATTCTGCTGTTATTGTTGTGTGTTGGCCCTGGAGTACGTTCACCCATTCTGCTCACTGGTCTGTCTCCTCTGTCCCCAGGGGTACTGGGTGTGACAAGTCCTGGATGGGGACCTAGACGCTTGTTCCGTGGGTTGGCACTGCATTGTATATATTTGGTGCAATGGTGGCTTGTTTGTCTTCAACAATGCAACCCTGATCAGCTACTAGTATTTGAAACTGTTGCCTTTATATTATTAATGCTATTTCGAATACATGTACCTGCAAATATCTATAGTATTCCATACGAAACCAGAAAACTATCAGCATTGTATTTCTCTTCGAAACAAATTATTTCTAGATGCTTAAATCACCTAGGCTACCTAGGCCTATGTGCAGTTCAATACCAGACAAGTTAAAAAAAAATAGGGGATAAATCGAGCTTTTTTTCAACATGCTGTGATTTTTGCAGTCAGGTGGCACAGTACAGTAACCGGGACAGTAACATGCTGTGTCCCTTCCCCGTGCCCTACCCTTAGACCCCTGCCCTCTGTCCACCCCCTACTGACGTATCCGTCAGCAGGCCCGTGACAACCAGATACCACGTCACGGCGCTAGATTGGCAAGCTTGCCGCTAGGGGGGGAAGTGGGGACATCAATGTTCCAGTCAGCGTTTCAGTCACCGGCGTCTCACTCACAAATTAGTGGCTACCAGGGGGTGCCACCTGTAGCCCTGTGTCCTGTTACCATGGTAACCAGGTCTCACCATGGTAACTCTGGTCACACCCACTGATCCCTGCCTTTGATGACCCCTGAACCCGACACCACCTGATCCGGCAGCACCAATTAATGGCCGCTGACACGGCTGACCTCTGGTGACAGACGGGGGTACTAGAGTATAGGACTACTGCCACAATCAAAGTGGGGTGGGGGATCTAAGGGCAGATCGAAATTGCAGACCCAGCGGTTTAGGGTTTTAGGGTTGGGGGTCTTGTCAAAAGGGAGACGAGAATCAGCAGCCGTAATCACAGAGGACTTTCACCTGTCTCTATACTTTGGGCCTGCTTATACGACGTGAGATGAGTTTTATTACTACCAAGAGCTGATCGCGGGACGGAAGAGGACTTTCCAGAGAATAAATGGATGTCAATGTTTTGAATATAAGAATAGGGGACATGTATAGAGACGCTACAGTAGCCACATTGCTTTGAAGCCTGAGCCAGGGGCGGATTTAGAGGGGGCGGACCGGGTGTACACTCCTCCCATTTTGACGCCAAAAACGGTGTCTTGATATTAAAACAATTTAAGCCCCACCCCCCGGGGGGGGGGGGCACTCAAGTATGTTTTGGATAACCACTGCCGCACCTCTCCCAGGAGCGGTGGCGGTGGGTTTACAGGGGGGATGAAAAGGGGGGCGGTCAGCCCTTCTTAATGTTAAAAGGAGGGGTGGTGACCCCCCTCCCCTGCCTTCTGGATAAAGATTTCTTGTGTATATACAGCAATATTGGGACACAAACATGCTTCTGATGGCTTATAATGTGCTAATTGGTAAGTTTGCCATTGTTATGTCTAGCACCTGATGCTCAAATGGGATGAAAGCAGGAGGCTAAGATTCAATTTGGCCTAGTTTAGGGGGGCGGTCACTACTACAATTTTCCTCAGTATGGAAAAGGAGGGGCGGTCAGTGACCCCCTCAGCTCCCCCCAGTAAGAGGATGTGGGGCGGTACCGCGGCAGTTGCCACTGACCCACATATAGTCAGTGCCCCCCCCCGGGCCCCACCCCCTACCCCCTTTTCAAAATCCTAGATCCGGCCCTGCGGCATCTGTTCTTGGTTATGTTCTTGGTTTATCCTTGTTGAAATATAACATTTTCTTATTTTTCCTTACACATTTGATGACGTGAATATGTGGGCATTTGATTCATGGTATTATCAGGGAGGTAGACTATATACCTCCCTGGTTATTCTGCAGGAAGGGCTTCTGGGCCCTGAGGTCTTGGACGCTGGGTGACAGTGGGTCTTTGACCCCCATCCCAGTACATTTAGTGTCGGTCTGGTCTCCAACATAAGTAAAACTACGCGATGTACTTGATTTGTTATGTAAACACAGCCCGACATGTTCCTCAGATAGAATAATGCCAGGACCCACCGCCAGAGGGCAGCTCAGTGCGCGTCTCAGTGACCTCTGACCCCTGTAAAACCTCCCGGTGGCGGCGCTGCAGTCGGAATGATGTTGTACTGTTTCTCTGTGGTATGTTGTACATGCAAAGATAATGTGAGCACAGGGCACCAGAGGTTTATATGGCTTATTTGTAGTTGTTAGGATTGGCTTAGTTTGACAACAGTAAGTCAGCCATTATCAGTTTTCCCCTCTTCCAATACCCCCAATCCCTTATGCCTATCTGTATCAATGCTATCAATGGCACTGGGCTACTACAAGGCAGCACTTTGCCCTATGGCATTGATGGCTATAGGGTGACGGATCTCCCACTCTGATAGACTATTATTTGGCCTGTGGCAATGCGAGGGGTTGGATGGCCCCTGAACCTTGAACCCCATGGACCACCTTCACCACATCTAAAATAAACACACTTGTGGAAATACAACGTTGAAAATGTGGGCAAGTTGTGTATTTCCTATTTCATAAGATGATGTGGTCATTTATATACAGAAATGTATATGTATCCCCTGCAACAAAAGGAGATGACTACACAACGTCTAGACCTCCAAAGTAAATGTATAGCACTAGTCTCCATAGCAAACGACTGCAGATCCATTCACGTCGCTACGCTATGTTACTCGGAGCAGTATGTATAGCACTGTCATTCAAAACGTTTCTGGCTTACGTTTGTCGTCAAGTCTGGTGGGTCAGATTTCTACAGGGAGGTCACTCACCATGTCCAACAAAACATGTCAGTCACAGGACCCCCCCCCCTCTTCACATCCCCAGTCTCCGTTATATATCGCAGTGAGCCTGGGCTTGCCTTTCTCCCTACTCTGGCCACCAAGGAACTGTGCAGTAACATTCTAGATGGATTGTTGCATCTCTTGGTGATTTATTTTTTTTTTTTGGGGGGGGGGGGGGTGAACCTAAAACTGTTTGAACATGTTCGATAGAAACATTCTTTGGTTTTTGCTGCTCTGGTATTAAAATCCAAAGTCAGTTCTCCCTACTTGTACATGAGTTCTTCCAACCACCAGCTTCCCAATCCCTGCACCCTCCCAACCACCTTCCCGATTTCTCCCCCACTCACACCCAGGACAACATGTTTATCTGGTGCCTACATTTTTCTTCAATTCATATTTTTCTAGGGGTGAGGCCCTGACCTATTGTGGTGATGACAACCTGTTTTCAGTAGTTGGCATGTTGCTGCTGATATAGAGGTTTACCAGATGTTGCCAGGAAGTAGACGACTGTGGACACCCTGCCATTATTCTCTGAGGGGAACCTGAAATTCAATAGTTTTGTTTGTAACTTAAGTCGGTGCACATGGGTGGAAGTTATTTTTTCTTTTAGTGAACACATCTAAATTGAGGAAGCCATGCTATGAAAGGTATCTAATTGACCATGTCACAGGGTGCTCCGTTTCAGAAATATATAATGCATACACACTGAATACCACTACATGTGATGTATCGCACAGATCTACAGAGATCAGTAAGGGGGACCTGTGAATCCATTTTTGTTTATTTCATAGTTGATAGAGAGCCTGACTCTCAGGTGAGAAACAGGCCGGTCTTTACAGACGCTGGTTAGAGAGTCAGGCTGACTCTCATGGAGTCATCGATAAGGGGACTAGCATATTAGGCTATGGAGGCCGCCATCTTGACTCAGAGCAATGCATTGTGGTTAGGCCCCCGACTTCAGAGCAGTGCATCTTGGGAGAATTTCTTATCAGCACCTTTGTTCTAGGTGTGAGGAGAGGGGATTAGCCTGATAAGAGATGGGGGTTTAGCCCCCGACTACCTGAGATGCCAGGATGTGCTAGTCCCGTTATGTGGCATGATTTTCCTTCTTTCCTTCTGTGTACGGCTTTCAATGGTATGCAGGGAGATGAAAAAATACGACAAGACTAGAAGAACCATGACAAGCTTCAGCTGGACACAAATATATATTTATCATTCAATATAGGAATGTAAGTTCAGATGGGGACAAACATAAAGATCAATTTGGGATATCAAATCAAGGGCCGAGACGAGTCCGACCTCCTCCAGCCTTCTAGGATCACCATTGAGTAGTCTCACCAACCTGTGTGGTCCTGGTTGATAAGAAAACAAAGGTCGTAGTTGAGATCACTGTAGGAATGTATTTAGAAACACGAGCTGGTCGCTTTAAATACCCAACTGCTGATTAGTGTTGAGGAGCTGGCAACCAGCCATATCTCCATTTAAAACAAGTTGCTATTATTCCTTTGTCCTGATCTAAATGGCCACAATGACTGCAGGAGCACAATGCATGTTAAAACATTACATAACAATACATAATTATCGTCAATACTTCCCAGAAAGTCCCAGATAATGCGATGCCCTATCTATGTCAGATATGACTATGCATCAGTCCATAATTTTAGCATGACCTTAACATATGCAGAGCAATCAGGCTGTGGCACTCTCAAAGTGGTAGACCCGAAGTGGACCGTCAAATCAAACATTCAACTACCAGTGAAGGATCAACAACATGACATGCCGAGCACACACACATACATAACTTGGACACCCACGCTACTTGCAGATATAGCGTAGGTATCATATAATTCCGACCTTGACATTATAAGGGTGGAATACACAGTATATATATATATATATATATATATATATATATATATATATATATATATATATATATATATATATATATATATATATGTGTGTATTCAACTGTCAGACTGTGAGATCCCTTTAAAGTTGGATGTGTATTTCCGAATACACAAGGCAGAGTGCATGATTTTAATCCCTTTTAAAATTGGTGGTAATTAGTGGATGTGTATTAGCTGGCCCTGCCCTTAACAGTTTATATAGCCATCCAATCAGAAATGGATCCGCTTTCGCTCCATGTACTCATTAGCATATCTGTATGATGCTAAGGCCAATCTCGCTCCGAGTCTATGCCTTAGTACCGTTAGGGTGTACTGAGTTGACACATACACACCCCACTCATGATCCACTCACTGGTTACACCACAGCCCTACAGGGGGAGCCACCTGACATCACGTCCCGGCCAAGTCTCGTAAGACCTCGGGCAGGTGTCATGTGACTTGGAGGAGGTTTAGATAAGAGCCTATCAGTAGACTCCCTGAGGGTGTTGGGGGCAACTGTACCCCCCAACCCCATCCCAACCCCCCACAGGCAGTGTCAACCCTCCTACTCTCTCCCACGCTCCTAGGGTTTGCTTAGACATTCACCTTAGTATTAGGAGCAGCTCGCCAAGCAGATGTTTGATATGGTTGTCGATGTGCATTTGAGTAATGTTGTGCTTGGAGATGGTGGGTTACTTCGACCACAAGAGGGTCAATGTTGATGGGTTTCTAGCGTTATTTGTGTAATATTTTATTATTTAGGAGGTTAGTGGAGGAGGACAGGGGTGTAGGACAAGCTGCATACTAAGATTAGTGACACCATCCTTCCCATAAAAGAAAATTAAGTTTTTAAGAGAACACGCTGTGGTCCTGTGTGGACAATGAATGCTACTTTTGGGAGGGGCCGACTGCCGAGATGTAATGATAAAAGAGGAATTAGGTGAATGCCACCACAACTAGACTGTTTGCCGACACATGCAAATCCAAATACCTACGCTGTGTTTAATGTAACATTTGGCTCAAAAGTTGTATGTGAGGACGTTTCAAAATTTCCCAATTACGCCACGCCCCCCCCCCCCCCCGCACCAGCTATAAAAATCCTGGATCAGCTACTGGCAGGGGTAGAGGGTAGGGGTGGGAGAGCAGAGGAGACAACAGCAAGTCTAAAGCTATAACATGCCTTTATATATTATGTCGATTTTTTTCAACGTAGCAATAGTACAACATAAAGGTATTTCAGCTGTGAGCTGCTGCTACATTATTGATAATTGTATAGCTGCTTTATAGGCTTCATTTAAAATAATCAGAGGATATTAATTTTATATGAATCTCTAGTTCAGATTTATTTGTTGCTGTTTAAGGTTTCCATTGCATGAATGGTTTAGCCATTCAGTAATCATTGGCAATATTCCGATTGATATCAATGTTAATCACTACAATGTGTAGGTCACATTTGGCTCTAGATAGACATGCGGTGAACAGCGTTACAATAATGGTCTTCCATCAAGAACCCGACATCGGACAAACGGATTTTCATCACATAATCACCCTATTAAAGGCAGGTTCTAGTGTTGCCAAAGTACAACACAGTGGGAGGGAGAACCTCGGCCTCTAGACAGTTGTAGAGACCAGACTTGAGTCCCTGCACTGACTAACGTCACAAAATAGTAAGATATGGACCTACGACTGTATAGCCGAGCACTCTCATTGAAAAAGACATTGCGGCCGAAACGTACATTAAAAGGCACACATAACAACGAAAGGAAGAAAAGCAATCCAATGACACAAGGGTAACCTCGAAAATAAGTTCATTAAAAAGAAAGCTGCTATCCCTATCTTCCCAATATGGCCAACTCGTGACTTCAAAGTGGAATCACGTGCAGTTCTAGAAGGCAGAGACAAAAATGTAACTCCTAATGACAGCCATATTATACTGTGGGAAACTGGTGGTGGTGGTGAGAAAGTAGTATAAAAGTAGCCAGGGATGGGCCTGGCACGTGTATGACCGGCCACGGTCCCCTGAGGAACATGACACACTGATGTGAACAATGATTCGCAAGACATTTCAGAAATGAGTTATGTACATGACTGTTCGCTATATAGATGGGATAATATAGACTTTATTTTAAAAAATCGAGCTGTATCAACGATGTCCATGGTCTGCCGATTTCGGGAAGAGACAACTTGATTTTTATTTTGCAGATCTACATCTTGAACTTGAACAAGACTTGAACAACGAAAATGCAGAGGGATATAATTATATTCTTGAATTCATTACCAGCTCTGTAGACTAAAAGTTATCAATGCACAGTGTCATAAGCAGGCTGCTTCTCGATGTTAGCAGCTGTATCGTCTGATTCTGAATGACATCTAACATGATAAATGATGCTTCATCATTGTTGGATGAGAGAATTGGACACGAATATCTGGGCGGCCAAAAACACATAATATTATATGAATAGATTGTCCATTGTCAGTCGCCATAATGCATGTGTGCATCCTGATCATGTAGACCCTTCGGGGATGTATCAACCCGGACGGGAAGTGCTGGAAAGATACTCACCAGGGCTGCATCATGAAGACCAAGGGGTAACACATGACAGCACTATGCGGCCATTAAAGGGTTAACCTGGTACTAAAAGGGCTCTGGTCTGCATCTCCTCAGGGATAATCCCCCTGATTAGATCCCGCTGACCTCTGACCCCCGAGCAGCTCACTGACCCTTGGCCCTGAGCTGCTCGTGACGACCAGGTTTCTGAGAGCTTCTCTATTAACAGATTATTACCGATTAACTCCCAGAGTGGCTCAGACAGGTGCCGCTCTCCAGTGGCTGACTGGGGGTAGGTTTGCCGGAAGTCCCCACGGATATAACATATATGTATACTTAGAAATGGATTCAGTCCAATGAGGGGCATGCCGCCCCCCCCCCCTAGACCCCATGAACCTTTGGTATGAAACTGAGAAAAGGAGAGGTGCAGGAGCCCAGGTTAGGTTATGTAACAGGTCGATGTAAGAGATGGGAAAGATCGGTCGCGGTGGTCATGCCCTGTACTGTATAGGAAATGTGGTACATGACCCTGTCTGTACTTCTCCTAGACCAAATTTTCTAGGTCTATGCGTTACTACATTAGGAGGACGACATAAGGAGGTCTCTTCTACATTAAAGTTGAATGTTATGGAGATATGTGACGATGGCTAGTCTACTTGTATAGGAAGCTGCAGACTGAGGATAGTCTGTGCTGGGTTTCGTCATGCGAGTTCAGCAAAGTAGCCCGAGCAGTCGGCTCTCTGATCAGAAGGAGCACTGTCCATCTCTGTTGACCACAGTCAAAGTAGAGCGGCTTTTATGTGGTCAGCAGAAGTATATTGCGCCTATAGCTCAAATAGAGTCGTCCAGCCTACCGGGTTTAACTACTTTTTTTTTTAAAGAATATTATAATTAACCTTTTTTTCTAGATTCCTTTGTCTATTCCCTTCTATTATTAGCTCTCAATTCTCATCCAAATGATTGCCGGGGCTTAATGCTTGGCAATCTGATACCAATTAGTATCTTTACTATCTACTAACCCTGAAGCCTCCCTGAAGTTGAAATCACAACATTCACGATGAATTCTAGGAATGCTGAAATAAAACCACTAACGTTATCTCTATCCTGCAGGCCTCTTACGATAATTGACACCTCTCAGATGGTGTCCTCTCAAAATTAACTTAATTTAAATACCTCAGGGCAGGGAGGTGGAAAGGGGGATTTAGAGAGGAGATAAGACATGATCCAGTGCGTGTTAGACACGTCCACCTAAACATGTCACGTCAAATGACGTCACATTTACGTCATGTCGCCTCGGGTGACTGTGACATGACGCCCCCAAATCATGTAGGTGACATCATCAGCATCCCAGAATGCATTAACAGGAAGTGGGAGTTGTGATGGTGGAGGTGGAGATAGACATGCGCGTTGTGCCGCTATAATTCCAGCAGGGAGGTATTCCCTGGTTCCAGGAATGGCCGATCAGAAGGTAGGAATGAACATCACACATTCATATGGCCAAACTCAGTGAACATGATAGTAACCTAAATAAGATGAATAATATATCTCCCCTGGATCCCAGAATCTAGGTTGATGAAGTGGGTGGCAGCAGATCTAAATGCAACGATAGACACTTGTGACCCTTGATACGTGCACTGACCTTTTTTAAAATAGTGACCAAAATCGATATCTGAATCATCTTTACTTCAGATACCAGGGGCGGATACAGGGGGTGGCGTCCTGGGGGTCCGGACCCCCCCCCCCTTTTATTGGACTTTTTTAAACAATTTTTTTAATGATAATTTGATCCGCTGTGACTCGCGGCGCGTCACTTTTCCGAACTTTGGTGTTTGGTGGACCCCCCTTTTCAAACTCCTGGGTCCGCCCCTGGACACGTTTAATAGAATATCCATCTCGTACGCCACTTACACAAGTCTAACAGTATAATGCAGTACAAAGTACATATCAACATGTAAAATCGGGTTGGAATTAATTTTCAACCGATGGTAGGAAAATACAATATGACAACATACATCTGGAATCCACCATGGCTACAATATCAATATCATGCTCAGGATACGTGATATTTACATTGGGTGTGATCATATAAAACACCGCCTGTATGAGCAATACCCACCAATAACTCAACCTGATTTAAACCAGCTCACCAGCAACTCGACTATACACGGTCTCTGTGGAATGGGGGGTGATCCATAAAGTACGCCACACAGAAGGGGTTGCGGGGGTCTTGGTCCTCGATGATAAGAGTATGGGGGAAAGCGCGACAAAGGGGTGGGGGCGCAACTATAGCTATCAACATACCTACATATATGATGTACCATATAATATTATCTCCATTGTCCGATATTTTCCTAACTCCAAAGAGAGACTTTTCGGGTGCACTCCAAAAGTAGCACATTGAACATAAATATGACAATTTATAGACCAAATAAGTATACGCTAAATTATAGCGAATGGGATTACAAGAAATGGGTGGCAACCCAGATATGGCCTAAACATTCTGGTCCATTTCAAAGAAGGTTGACTCCTGAGACCTGCTCCTCCGATTGTATATCAGTATACATATACTCTATTGATTACAGTGACGGATGAATACATTAGCTGTATTTGCTATTGCTATTGACAGTTCCCGATGATATTTTACTCGAATTCTGATTATCACTATACCGATCTTAAGCCTAGGTCTTATTTTTCGAAATATTGATGTTTAGGATCGGCCGTGCTCTGCTGGGTAGGGTCGGTTGATAGTAGATACACCTATTTATAAGGGCTTAAGATGCATGGGGAAGAAGGTTCTCCAGTCAATAAGGTACAGAAATCAATTATTCAATTATCAATTCATTTTTTACTACGACAAGTTACTACATCTATCGGTAGATACATGTAGGTAGGTCTTAGAGACAGCCTTTAGTTCACTGAGCTGCTCAGAGCAATTACCAGCATCAGAGGGCCTGGCCGCGGCCTTCTGCTCGCCTACTTATATGACTATAGGTTTACATGTGTGGGAGGGGAGGGGCGGCGCCTTTCTAAGAGGCCATGATTGGAGTCACCTGGAGTTGATGTGAAGGTGAAACAAGCTGCTCAGATAAACCATGAGCAGCTCGTAGAAGAAGGAGGCTGGGGTGGCTTAGTCATTTCACAGGGCGATGAAAGAGCAGCTCTCCCCAGACAGAGTGCTGGTGGTGTATGGGATTAAGGTAGACGTGTTCAAGCCAAGTTTCGCTCTTTTCATAGATTTATCTCCTAAACTGTCTGGATTTCATGACCATGTAAACTACAATTACGGATTTAAAGTTAGGCCTGTGTTCCAGTGGAAAGGACACCATTATGTTTCTACCCTTGCCACTGAGTGGGAAGAAGGGCAGTACTGAATACTATTTACATATAGACTCCCCCCGATGTAATAACCTTTTGCAAAGGGACTAGAGAAAGTCTAGGTGTTGTCAAGGTTTTTAATTATTTCCAAATGAGAGCTTGACGGGTATGGTTATTCGTTTCACCAGTGGGCGGCGGCACGGTTAATCTAGGGTAGGGATCAACAGGGATCAAGAGACTAAATCACAGACCCTGCTCGTCCCTGGAGGGATCTGACACTGACAGAACGGTGACAACTGTTATTGGGTAATGCAGAGGGAGTGGGGTAGATCACCAGTGTTGGTGATTTTGTATAGCATAGTTCTCAGAATCTGCGGCTCTGCAAAGATTAAGAAATTTCAAAAGAACACAAAACTATTAATAATACAATGTAGACATACCACACACTCCAAATGCATCAGAGTATTGATTTTATCATAATGTATGTAAATCCTTGTAATTTGGTAGCATCTCATTTATTATGCACCTGTTAGTTTTCATCGTTAACTCTTTGAATGGAGGTGTTTTGATAAAAGATATGTTAATTATTAAAGAATGTTATCATTATAAGTATAAGCTTCTTCTGTAATTCAATGGAAACAAATAGTTCCATTAGTTTATTTTACTTTTATATTTTATTTTATTGAGAAATTGCAGAATAAAACCTTGCAAATTGAATTGAATTGAATGATGTAGACGTATATTCAGGGGGCATTACGTATTGACCAGTATGGATACGGTCTGCCTATTGAGGAGCATTATGGGTTCTGTTGGAAATACAGCTATTTTCAAGGTGCTATTACCCCATGCCCCCTAACACACACAGAAACAGTCTCATATCTGCTGGTTAGGCTGGGTTGCTGGAGTCATTGACCCGTTATTACGACAAGTCATTACATATTAACTCAAACACCATATGAGAGGTGTTCCAATGTGTTCATGGGCTTCTGAGATAACACAGTGGAGCAGGTTACCAACACTCCCAGTTCAACCCCAGCTCTTCTTTCACCATCCGTCTCCCCATTTCTCAACCTCCCCCTCTTTGATTCCCTTTCATCCCCAGGCACAGCCCTGCCCTCTGCAGGTGACCCTGTACATTGGTTGCACCTCGCGCCGACACCCCGGATCACATTGAGGACCTCCGTTGTGGATGGGCGATAATGGGCGCACATTGACGAGTTGCGACGAAAGTCGTCTGCTGTTTTTCAGAGAACGGAATTATAATTGGAATATTGGAAAACATCCAAACCAATATTTCGTGACGACACAAATATAAGCAATATGCATTGTCCCAATTGTCCCAATATATATATAGAGTAGTAACATGGTGAGGTATATGAGTGAAAATAATTAATATTTAACGAGAATCAAACACAATAATTATTTAAGGGATAAGTTGTACTTGGTGGTGAGGTCTGTGAGGGGCGTGAGTGGGACACTTGAAGGTCGTTACTAGGTGTGGTCTATGTGGGTGGCGCTGACAGAGGAAGACCACAGGAGGACAATGTAGCCAACAACGCCGCGGGACATCACCATAGATCTGCATACGTCTTGCTCGTGTCCTCAGTCAGAGGAACATTCATAAAATGCATTAAAAGGCTATGCTTTGAGTGAGAGGATATGGGCTGGGAGTGGATACTGACAACTATAAAGGCATGGAAGGGACACAGTTGGAGGGAAGGGGTAGGGGATTTGGGAAATTGAATAAATGCATATAAAACCAGGACAGCAACACGTCTATTGTTCTGTAAACATATGGCTCCTGATGACTCTTCTTTATTGTTTTGTGCGGACAGAGGAATAACAGCACTGTATAGGCTACATCCTCTGATCCAAAAAGTTCAAGGAGAGAGATGTCCACAGTAAAGGAATGAAGACATGTTTATAATGGGGCCTGGGTAGTTCTTTTCAAGCCCATTCCCAGAAGAGTCCCTGGCTATAATAAAATGATCTCGATATACATGTCTCCCATTATTTGCCAAGCATGGCAACGGGAATCGAGAACCCCTCTTGACCTTGTTAATATTTGACAATTTATACTTTGTGGTGTCGGCTTTTTATCTAAAAAAGAGAAGCATAAAAGCTGACCTCAACTTCTTGGAACTAGGATGGCAAACATATTTAAACATGTATGTCATGTCATGTCATGCACAGCTACATGTATTCTCATTGAATACTTTTATCATGTATTTACATTTCCTTAATATTTCCTTCAAATGTATACCGCAGTTGTAATATCACAATATGTATCCCTTACATGTTCACTACGCCTTTTTGTGCGTTCTTTGACACCTTGAAATTAATCACTACTGCATACTAGTAAATCCAAAAGCACAACTTATAAAAATATATTCCCTGGAAGACCAGAAAACTCAATGTGATCAATTTGTCATCGGTAGAACAGCTGCACCATCTATCAGGCGGCTTGCAGTGCGCATGCGTGTTACAATTTTAAATGGAACTGTCAGCGCCCCCTATACTCAAAGTTCTGCTGATCTCCCCCAGGTGGCAGGACTGCAGTAGCAATGGGTTTTGCAGGAGGAGGCAGGTAATGTGTCACTTACAGAGGGCAGTGTGTGTGTGGCAGAGAAATAAAACCTGAATGAATTTCTTCTGGTGGCAAAATTACACTGGTGGGTAGTGAGCTACAGATGTGGAGATGTAACTTGTGTAGAGATTTAGGTGTTTCACATGGCACGGCTTAAGAGGTAATTTGGGTCAGAGGTGATCCTTTACATTCATTTGAAGATGGATACATGAGCTTTCATGAGCTTTCACCATCAGAGCCTAAACGACAGGTTCCATGTTAATTGATCACATGTATTAGTGAATAGTCAGTTAGTCATGAAGATTAATAATGTTACAACAGAGTTAACCTCGACTACCAAGCTATAGTTTCAATGTGCAAAAGAAGTGGGTATGTGTGTGTGGGGGTGGGGGGGGGGGGGAGGGGCAGGTTACCCCACCCTCAGAAAAAAACAGGGCTGACCTGAAATTGTTTGGGCGATATTGAATTATATATCTTTAGAGTGTATTACTAGTATGCTGTGCACATGTTATACGTTCATGTGAGCTGCTCTTCCCATAGTCTCTGCTTTCAGATGAGGGCATGTCATGATTGACATGCATGACGAGCTGCACTTGGGCAAGAACAATATATGCCACATAACACCAGCCCAGCCACCGACAGCACGGTCTTTGTACACAGTAAGGTATCACATGCAGGAGGCGGTATTGGACAGTTTTCTATGTATGAGAGCAGCTTAATGACAAAATGAGCATAGAAAAGCTACCGGGCGAAACCCCGGGGGGGGGGGGGGGGCACTTCATATATTTTGTATACACAGGTGTGCGGCTGGGAAGGGCACTTTTTGAGCAAAATCCCCCTCACCAAGGGTCTGCTTTTCACCGAAATCCCCCTCACCAAGGGTCAATTTTCACCAAAATCCCCCTCACCAAGGGTCACTTTTCAGAGATTTCAACAAAATCCCCCCAAAAGAGTCACATTTTGCCCACATTCTTTGTAACAAGGGGAAAATTGCTAAAACCTAGGCACTTTTGTCCCAAATCCCCCTCAGCAAGGGTCACCTTTGACCAAAATACCCCTCACCAAGGGTCACTTTTGACCAAAATCCCCCTCACCAAGGGTAAGGGTTGTCAAAGGGCCAGCCGCACACCCGTGTCAAAAAAAATTAAGTGCCCCCCCCCCCGGGGGCGAAACACACGGTGATGGTAACAAACATATTTAGGCAGCATGATAGTTTCTGATAAGCTTAATATCAATAGGATTCGGACAGTGGGACACTTTTAAAAATAAAAAGCATTTTATTATATTCTTTTCACGAATAAAAAGGGTCGCCCCCCTCACCATCTTGGACTCGCCAAGGCTAACTCTACTGGACTGGTCCGTGATGGAGGATCCACTCCGCTCCCTCTCTCCACCCAATCTCAATGCTGTCACTTCCCTCTGCCTCTCCCGTCCATCCCCTCCCCCACCCTCCCTAACCCCACCCTCGGACCCCCTTTGATCCCCCTTTCTGGGTGTCAACACAGCACGTAACCATGACAACACATGTTCAGCATGGCCGCCCTGCCTGGCTGATAAGCAAACATGACCACCCAGTGCTCATAACACAACACCTAACAGCCCCCAGGATAGCTGCAGTTAATACTTATAAATGGGGCCAGTTATCACAAAGTGACACTCCCACCTCCAGGATGTATGGTCAGTATGCTCGGTGGTAACTACAAGTCACTACATTCTGTATGTGGTTAGGTGAGATAGCAAATGAGGTAAATCATTTATTCATTGCATTGCGGGGGATGCACTGATACAGAAATGAAATTCACCAAATGCTTGTGGTGTGTAGGCCTACAAGCGGCGAAATACATTTGTAGTAAATAATACATTACTTTTACACATATAGGCCTGTCACAAGCACATGACATCGGGGCCTACTGTGTAGGAAAGTACAGATACCGACATTGCATGACGGCTTTTATCAAACATGGAAGTTCAGAACAATGCTTTCTAGCAACTCGATATGTATCCATCAACTTGATAATGATAATTATGCACGACGTTGCTATATTACTAGGTCCATCTGAGGGTCCCTCCAAGTTTACACTGTAAAAAGAATGTCGTCAAAATAACGGTGAATCACTGGCAACTTTGGGGACATGACTTTCACCGTTTTTTTAACGGTGACGGTCATCGTCAATTTTACGTAGAATCACCGTTCATTTTACGTAGAATCACTGTTAATTTTATGTAGAATCACCATTAATAGATTCAGAGTATTCAAATATATATAGAGATTCAGCATTATTGCCAGTGCTATTACAGACTTTGGGAACATTCTATAAGCCTCACAGGGAGTCTGATTATGTTAACTTTAGTTACTCTAGTATACATCTAAAAACTTACGGATGAGCCATGCTTTAACTTTGTCCTGATCCTATACGCCACACTGGCGATCTGACTTGCATACCAGCCATGGCCTATACAAGAGGTTTTACTCTATAGGATTGATACAAGGCAGAGTTTCCAGAGGTGGGGATATATGCATAGTATGTTACCACAAAATAGGTGTATAGATCCATACAGCTACTTTCTTCTGGAAATTATCAAGTGATCATGGTATTTTGTCAAACCTATCACAAGATTGAATAGTTAAATTGTCAAACGTATAGATTAATTGGAAATTACCATCATTTCAACATGTATACTCCAGTTCAAGGGCTCACACTCTCCAGAAAAATCTGCTTACAAACCAGGCCACCTATCTATGGCAGGATCCACTATATGTGGCTCCCTCTGGGATTTGACATTAGAAGATGAATTTACGTTGCATCATTTTAATCCAAACCAGGTTAGCATTTAACAAGGATCCACTGTAAAATGGCTGATATCTACGATGCTTCATTTGTTAAATTTTACAGAGTGAATCTGTAAAAAGTACATCTATTTTTTACAGTGTAGATCTAGAAAATCCGTCGTAGGATGTACTAGTAGAGAAAGGGACCTGAATGTACTTATTGCTGATGGTGTCAGCAGTACGTCCACAAGTAAGTCAGTGGTGCCGAGCTATTTCCAGATGGCAAGGACATTGCAACAATATCAGCTGACAAACGATACTGGCGGTGCAAACTGTGTCTATAACTCATTAGAGACTGAATGACAGAGACTAGACAGCCAGGACTATGTGAGACTAACCAGGTGTGATCAAACCCATGATCCAGGCACTTTACGACACCACATGACACCCACGTGACTTCAGAGGTTTCCTTATCTGCCGCCAGGGAAGGTTCTAACCATCAGAGGGCAACACAGGTCCCATGTCTTATCTGGGGGCATGGTGGGGGTCCGCCCCAATACAGGGAGGAGGACAATGAGGCGTGACAGGGCATGCGTGTAAACAGGCTAGCCTACACTGCTGAGGGCCCCTTGTGAGGGCTGGGGATATAAGAGCAGATCATGGAGCTCGCCGGGAGCAGCTCATGGAGTAGATGAGTGGCCGCCCTAATCTCTTTTCTAGGAGTAGATCGATAGTAGTAGATTGGTAGATATCAGAGGTTTATCAAGCAAATCCACTGTCAGTGAATGTTAACTGAGTTATATAATGGAACGAAATAACATGATCCCAGTGGGCACAAAACCAACATTGAATTAACATTGACAAGCAATCAGTTATCAATGTTGATTCAATGTTCTGTGTCCACTAGGATAGAATTATGATAATAGGAGAAGTAGGGCTACAGACGGGTAAATTCGACAAGGCGACAAGCCCTTGTTTTAGCCCTTATGGACAAGGGACAAGGAAATGCTTTTGGTTGGCGACAAGGGACAAACCTACCCCTTTAAATCGACAAGGGACAAGACCCATTTCTTAGAATTGACAAGGGACATTGGCATTTCTTAGGACAAGTGACACAGCTACCCCCCCCCCCCCGTCTAGGGCCTTAGAAGTATTCAGAATAGTCCGTCATTTCATGATTTCAGCTCTAGGTGTTTGGTAAGAGTGTAGAGCTCGGAGACTGCAGCCAGTCTATAAAACACGGGATTACACGACCATGGAGCAGCTCAAGAATCACGCTCGTTAAACGCTGCGTTCAGTACCGCACAGACTTACCACAATTCAACCAGGATAGTTCTGAGAAAATAAGAGCCATGTCACCATTAAATTGAATTCAATCCAGTATTTATGAACTCACATTCCAAACATGGGCTTCATTAACCGTCTTTTCCCTGTGGTTTCTCTTCCGGGAGCTGGTCCCGTGGCTTCCGGGTCATTAGAGCCACTTGTCTAAAGTGGGCCACAGGGTGTCACCCTCCTCCCTTCTCGAAACCACTTAAATAGTATCACTCACAGACACACAACAAATCTTCATCATGACCCATCACACCTCCTCCACCACCCTCCATCACCAAGGTGGTCACCCGGATGTCAAACCCGGAAGTGTTTATTGAAAGTTCCCAAGTGACACGAGAATCCACGAGAGGCTCACGGGACGGTAGCGGAGTGGGTCATACTGTTGTTGAAAAATTGCATCATGTTTGTTTAAAAGAATCCCCAATAGGAACGGACGTGAGCTTTCTACTGTCCATGAAGATGTTTCTGTCACGTGGTTTACGTCATTGGGCTGACGTCAGGTTGACGTTGGCGTGTCACATGACAACTGTGACGTCACAATGTTCAACCCTCTTATACCTACCTATAGTCCTCAGTGTTGGTCACTTGAGTCATGAGAACGTGAGTGTATGTGGCACTGGTAGTTTGTTTTGGTGTGGGTCTCGTTCAAGGGCCAGGTATGTTAGACACCAATTTGAGCAGTGTGGTGTTAATAGTTCCAGTGACAATCCAGGGGCGGATCCAGGATTTTGAAAAGGGGGGGGGGGGGGGGTCCACCCCAGAAGTATGAAGTTTAATACACCTAAATTATATGCGCGATGTGCGTCAAAAGCGACATGCTTTGATCATTTTAGGGGGTTTGGGGGCATGCCCCCAAGGCTGAGAAAATTTTGAATATATAGATGTCAATAGATGCAATTTATAGCATTCTAGTCTACCTCAAGGCTGTGAAAAAATGTAAATATAGATGCCAATTGGTGCAATTTAAAGTATTTTGGTCTAACCCAAGGTTGAGAAAATGTTGAAAATATGTTTGTCAATTGAATTTGAATTTGTCTTTATTTCAGTTCTTTATCACAGTTTACAAAATATATTGATATCTTTTGACTTAATCATAAAGACAGGTCGCTTCTTAGCCTTTTCAGGCTAATTTAAAGTCGGCGACCTTTACTATTTTAGTGAACACATATTTATTTCAGTTGGCGAGCAATATACCATTTCTCCTTATAAGTTAATAACATGAATCTCGTGAAGAGTTGATAGTTTACCAATGAGTAGTGACAATCAAGTAATCTGTATTTTCATTTACTATGTAGATTTTTAATTTGCTATTTCTTGCATTTTACAAAACGCTTTGAACAATAACAATGAGTAACTATCCGCGATAAACAGTACCGGTACAACAGTAGCTTTTAATACCTTTGGCCTGTTTGTCATCTTAATTCTAAACCTTTTACATCATTGGTTTCCTTTATCACTGACATAGTTGCATTATACAAAACGCAGCTATGTATTACCATAGTCCATTTTATAACTTATTTATGTTAGCAGAGACATAGTTGCATTATACAAAACGCAGCTATGTTTCTACCATAGTCTATCCTTATAACTAACTTAAATATCTAGGGTTAGTAGAGCTTCGACGCTTCATATATAGCAAACTCTGAAAAGGGGGGAGGGGGGGGGAGGTGCGAATACAGTTTAAACTGGCTCAGGAAGATTTAGTACCAAAAATTTATGTACATCTAGTTTAAAGGACTTAAATGAAGGAATGTTTCGATCTTCAGGTTCCAAATTGTTCCAAGCAAAGGCAAGGCTCCACTCTAGGCTTCGAGTGTAGGATTTAGCATGAGGAGTATGACATTTTAATATAGGACCATCCCAAGCTCTGGTGTTCAGACGTCTCATATCTTTATATTTTGTGACCATTGCTCTCTTGTAGGCAGCTAAATACTGGTGAGCTAACATTCTATCCTTTAATAGATTTAATTTAGCAGAGGCATGAATGTCCTCAGTGTGTGATCTAAAATTAACTTTTTGAGCTATCTTCAATGCTCGGTTTTGTGAGCGCTGGCGTCTCTTTAACAGATCACTATTACACTCAGGCAATAATATGTCTCCATACTCCAAAATATGGAGAATAAAAGTCTTATACAATAGTATAGCAGAGGAAACATCTAAAAATTCACCCAATCTACCTAGTTGGTAAGTTCTAAAATTAACCGTTCTTAGCTGTTGTAACATAAATTTCTCATAATTTAAAGCCTGATCTAATATCACCCCTAGATATTTATAGTTTGAGACTCCAAAAATTTCATCATTTCCTATTTTAAATTTACAGTTTTTCCACCTAAAGTTCAAACCAAAACACATAAATTTTGTTTTTTTGCTGTTAATCGTAAGCCTATTTCTCTGGCACCAATTGTTATACAAATTCAAATCATTTTGAAGCAGCGTGTTGACAACCCTTTTTTCTTTTCCAGAGCAATAAATTACAGTGTCGTCAGCATATAACAAAATTTTACTATTTGAACAAACATTAACCACGTCATTAACATATATCAAAAACAATAGTGGGCCTAAAGTTGACCCTTGGGGTACACCACATCTCATTTGTAAATATTTAGACCTGACATTATTAGCTAGTGTACATTGTATTCTATCAGAAAGGTAATTTTCTAACCAAAGATGAGCTTTTCCTGTTATACCATAATTTTGACATTTTTTAAGGAGAATTGAATGATCAACGGTATCAAATGCTTTTTTAAGATCGACATAACATGCTATTGATTCAATGCCCACATTTCTATTTCTTAAAACATCATCTGTTAGGTCACCAACCGTTTGTATAGTTGAAAAGCCTTTACGGTATCCTCCCTGCTTTTCAGTTAAAATTTGGTTTTCATCAAAATACTTTGTAAGTTTACTATGAACTATTTTCTCTAAAATTTTGGAAGGTGTACACAACAGTGATATTGGTCTATAGTTTTCAACCAGATGTGGATTACCATCCTTTGGTATGGGGACTATACAGGCAGATTTCCAGGATTTTGGAATTTTGCCCGTTTCCAGAGATATGTTGATCATATATGTAAATTGATCGATCAAAACAAATAGAGCATCTTTCAGGACGCAAGCCTTTAAGCCATCAATAGAAGTTGTCTTATGTGTAGGTATATCCTTAATAAAACCCAGAACAATGTCATTCGTCACTGACCAATCAATATCATATGGTTCCCTTATCTCATCATCAAACTACCATACAGTGTGGTTATCCTTAGACAGGTTTGGGCCAATATTTGTGAAATATTGATTAATAAAGTCAGCAACATCTCCTTCAGGCATAAGTTGATCAGTGTCTGGATCTGTCAACCTTATAGTGTCTTTTTCTCCTTTTTTCTGAGGAATTAATTTTGCTATTTCACGCCAAAAGTTTTTAGGATTATTTTTATTTTCTAAAATCTTATCCTTTGCATATTTACATCTAGCTTTATGGGCTAATTTGGAGGCTCGATTTCTTTCCTTAGTAGCAGATCTTATTCTGATCCTATCACCAGATCTTTTTGCACGTTGGAGGGAATTGTCCTTATGATGAAGCTGACCTATTAACTCAGGGGTTAACCAAGGTTTGTTTTCTTTACGCACAGTAAAAGTTGTATATGGGCACATTATATCTAATACATGATTAATGCGTCTTAAAAATATTGACCAGAGTTTTTCAATATCACGTATTTTGTAAAATATATTCCAATTAAAATTGGCAAGAGTCTGTGTAAATCGATTCTTGTTATAGTTTTTCATTCGACGCGCTGTAATTTCTGTTTTTCCTCCACAGTGAGGCCTATCATCCTTACAAACTACATAAACCATTTCATGGTCGCTTAAATTACATGTAACACATCCAGATGATTCAATATTAATGGCATTTGTGAATATTAAATCTAAACACGAGTTTTTTTCACCATATCGTGTGACATCATGTATGTGATTCAAAAAGCCATAGCCAGCCATGCCCTCCTTCAATGTAACAGTATGAGGATGCTCATGTAGCAGAAAGTCAACATTTATGTCACCTAAAATAAAAATTTCCTTGGCATTCCTATTTTCAATACTGCTTATTATTGATTTCATTTTGTTCCAGAAATTTTGAAAATCACCTTGTGGTGGTCGATAAACATTAATTATCAACATATTCTTTTTATGTTCCCTTTTAATAGTTGTTGCCAGAAGTTCCAAATCTTTCGTCGACTGATTCAGGTGTGTGTATTCCTCAGTTATTACAAATTCTTTTTTTATGTAGGTTAATTGATGCAGTTTATAGCATTGTGGTGAACCCCAAGGCTGAGAAAATTTTGAAAATATAGATGTCAATAGATGCAATTTAAAGCATTTTGGTGTACTCCAAGGCTGAGAAATTTAAAAAAAAAAAAAAGTCAATTGATGCAATTTATTCAAGCATTCTGATATATATCCCAAGATAGAGAAATTTTTTAAAATGTAGATGTCAATTGATGCACTTCATAGCATTCTGGTGTACCCCAAAGATATGTTTAGTTTAGTAGGTTGATGTCCAGGGGTAGGGTATGGATATTGGGAGGAGTATATGTGGCCCCGACGATTATAGCAGTTTATCCCACAGCGGAGGGCTAAGACAAAGAACTTCACACCTTGGTTATTTTCACTTAGACCCACATTACCTCACAGCTGTAGTTTAAAACAGATAGACAATAGTTATGTGAGGCTAACTCATGTTCCCTGCCACCTTCTGTAGTTGGAGAATCAAATTCCAATGAGTCTGCATATACAAGTTCTGTGTTCATACAATGTATACAGAATTTCTGGTGGACATCCTTATGGCTCTATCAGCTGTCTATATGTATAAAAAGGGAAGGGGTCTGGACCCACCCCCTCAATCTGCCCCTGCATCAGGTACATGCTGCCATTTCTAAATAGACATCTGGGAGTGGACATCTGGGAGTGGATGTCTGGGAGTGGAGGTTCAGAAAATTTTGAAAATATAAGTGTCAATTGGTACACTCTCTTGCATTCTGGTCTAGAAGATTTGAGAAAATTTTGAAAATATTGATGTCAATTGATGCACTTTTAAGCACATATGGGGGTGGACATCAGAGGTGGGCCAATAGGGGGGGGTCCACCCTCGGCAAAGTCTATTTGAATAGCCTTATGGGCAGACCAAAAGGGGGGGGGGTCCGGACCCCCAGGACCCCCCCCCCCCCTGGATCCGCCCCTGCCGGCCAATCATTAGATAATCTAGGCTTGACCACTACATGTAATAAAAGCTCCTAATTATGATAGTTCTACTATTAGTATTCTAAATCTGAACAGAAAAGCAGGGCATGGATTAATATGATTATGTTAATGACGGTGTTCTTATAGTTGCCTGATCTCATTATGGACGGGAAACCCCATCATATACATGGGCATTTGATATCAACACACCTGGAACTAGTGTTTTGATCCTTCATGTTATACATGTCCCTTCGTTGACTAGAGTGCCGGGATCAGACAGTAAGAGTGACATATCCTTGTACACTTGTGAAACAGAGTTAGGTGAACAGGTGGCACCATACACATGAGCATGGTCTGTATATTTACCACGACCAGGGTATATAGTGGCTCCAGTGCTGCTGAATCTCCTGCCACAAGTATGTCTGTCTGCAGGAGGGGCTGTCAGGGTGGGTGTGAGGGGGTGTGAGGATGATAGGGTAGGAGGCGCTCGTAGCCTCCACTACAGCCACAGCCTCATTTAGCTAAGTGGAAACCCCCATTTAAAATGTCCATTAAATGACTGTGATGATTTTCAGCGGCTAGATTAGAGGCTCCCGTGCCCCTTCCATGTCCCTCCTACCCCCGATAAGCAACCTTTGATACCACTGTTGGATGCACTCTCCTATCTGCATATCACTAGCAGCACCCTTTCTGAGGCCTTACCACCTTTTTACCATTAGGGCGGTGTGGTCACTTTAGCCCTAAAGCAGGCCTCAAGCCTATCAGGCGGCAGGCCTAGAAGGAGATAAGGTCTCTTCCAGGCATTCCCTGGAATCACTGGGGAGGGTCACGGAAGGAGGGATCGCAGTTACGGCTGTCAACGCTTCTGATTGGTTGAAAATCAGAGTGGGCTTAGGATGTCACGTCGGCAGGTTCCTGTGAGAGGGAGTGTGGGTTTCTGGTCCTGGGGTGAGATGGGTTGAGGTTTAGGAGGGTCACAGGAGGAGGGAAAGGTTAATCTGTATTTATAAGTTGCACCCCCCCCCCCCCCATTTTTTTGGGCTTTGTTTCGCGTTTCCGTTTTTACTTTCCCGTTAAAGATCCCCCTAACCTGCTCTGTTATGCCAGGGATGTCGCTATTTGGTATTTGTAATGTTTATCCAAAATGATAGTGGTTTTTTTACTACGTGGCTGTATCAAAGTATATTATGCAGAAACCAAAACACCGTACGCGCAGATTGATTCGCCACAGCCCATGGTCCTGATTACTTTTATTCCAGGTTGACATTCCGGCAGAGCTTGCTGGGCCCGGTTGCTGGGGCAGGTAGTTGCCACATGCATCCTGTTCTGCTACTTTATGACTTCATAAAGAGGGCGTAAAATGTTATTGGGACCAGATACGTTCTGGTTCAGAACAAGTGCAAAAGGTATGTCTAACGGAAATGCAATTTTACCATACATGGATTAATGGTAACACTATAGTTTCGGGGATTGATCTCTGATGTCATTTTATTTGCAGACAGTACTCAAAGAGAAGTCTGCCAACCAATTCTGGATGATATGGAGAAAGTAAATAAAAATATGGTGATGAAGGGGGACGGGGGCGTCATCTGGAGCCATTCCCTCACGCCGACTTCAGCGCCCACTCCTTGGTATACCCTCCTATAATTACCCCACCTAAGAAGCGGCTGGGGTAAATGGACCGAACGTTCTGAGGGATTCCTACCACTGGAATAATATACACAGGACGTGCTAGGTGCACACAGAGAGATGTTATCGACACGACTAGGGCGGAGGGCATGATACATTCCTACAGGTGCATTATTTTTCTGTGTAAATCATAATGATGCACCCTAAATGGTATTTCCCCCGGTATTTCCCTTACTCCGACACTAATTAAATATTCCCTATGGAACCAGTTCATATTGACGAGCAACTGCGAGCTGCTCAGTGGGCGCGACAGTGGCGCTGGAGTACACAGGGACGCCTAATTACCATGCGGTATGCCTGGAAGGAACAACACAGGGGGAGGGGGCGATACCTAAGGTTCCCTCTGCCGCGGGGACAAACAAACTACGTCCTCTTAGATTACACTTTAATCCCTACGTCATGTCAGTGACGTCATACGCGACGCATAGAGGTGTGAGGAGGGGCAGCTGGTGATGACGGTGGTCAAGTGCATTTTAGATCGTGCACTGACAAAGTTATCAAGTAAGGCCTACCGGTATACTAAATAAAGAGGCATCTGAGTCATTTCGATTTAGAATGGCGTAAGCACAGCCCGGGAAGCACAGGCATACCAATGCAAGGATTTAGACGGCGCAAGTGGCGGCGAATCAAAATAGCCTCAAATGCTAAATAACTGAAAGAATATTTCCTCCCCCCCCCCAAAAAAGGGGGCGGGGGGTCCGGATCCACCCCCCCCCCCCCCCATTCGCCCCGGTAAGGCCAAATAAAAAAAGTTTTGTTTCAGGTAACATGGGAAGAAACTCTAGGGTCGGTAGCTCGGATTTTTTTTTTTTTTTACTTTTTTTTTTTTTACTTCCCCTCTAAAATTGACCCAAAAAAGTGTAAAAATGGAGAGATTTTTTTCCAAAATTTTGTAAACCTAAAATTGACCCCAAAAAAGTCTAAAAATATAAAATTTCTTCAAATTTGCATAAAAAACGTAGGATCGGCCCGGTCGGGTGGCCTGAAACAAGCCTTTTTTTGGCCTAAGCTACCCTCTAACCCTTTAAGGGCGGCATAATGCAGTAATTAATTGATTGGATCACTATCATGCCCTTGTAACTCGCCAGTGCTGCATTCAAGCCTATGGCCTAGTATGGGGTTGAGACACTCCCGACGGATCCGCATAATGCACCAATGCAGCACCAGCGAGTTACTCACCAGGGCTGCATTTGACTTGTGGATCATAACGACCAATGTCATCTTTTAGCGACATCCGTCCATAAATGATGAAGGGCCGCATAGTCAACTCCAAAAGGGTCAGCATAATGCGTGAATGCAACCCTGGATGCAGGATACATGTACATTCATGCATCCTGACTATTACGGACATGATGATGCATTGTATGTCTCCTTTTCCCTGGTCACCACAGACGCTGTGTGTGTCAGGTTCCTTTACCCAGCTCAGGTCAATTCTCATCTGGTAGGCTCCTCCATTCTGATAACTTATTTCATGATCGTTTGGGATTGTCAGTGCAACGGCAATGACTTTCTGTAGCCTCCTTGATAACGGTGATCTAGAAACTCGGTGCTGCCCCCTCAAGTGAAAATTCAGAACTGAACTGTACTCTGGCGACTGCGGCGCCCTCTACATGGGCCCTACACTGGTTCCATGTGCTCCCAGCGCCGAGCACCACGTCCTCCTGGGCGTGTCGCGTGTGTTGTCGCGTGCCTGGGAGCGCCACAGCCCAAGGTGCGACTTGCCGCCCAAGAGGAACACGCGCGCTTTTCAGGCAGAGATGGGAATACTTTTCATTTCTACCTACTAACGAGTGTCACGTCAGAATCAATTTTGGGACTTTTCTGGGACCCACTTCCCTTGCACTTTACCTCAACACATATCCTAAGTCAGTCGATTCTTCCCTCCGCTTTCAGATAATCTAGATATCGTAAAATTTACCTATACACAGTAACACAGATTGGCTGCAAAATGCATCAGGTCATAATCTAAATGTTACCTGCACCCCCCCCCCCACCCCCTGCAGCATGTGCTTTCAGAAATTTGGAGGCACGCTACCCCAGAGTTGTGTCTGTGGATGGTGCTGGTGTGGACACAGACCCTGGGCACAGACGGAACTCGTCCTCGTCCCTGCCTCACTGAGCTCGTCTCCAGTGAGTCGTGTAAAAAGTAAATTGGTAAAAGCTTGTCAACTCTCACCAAGTCCCAGCGTCCCCGGGGTGCCCTGACACTACTCACAAGCATACACCTTCCTGATTTCCAACTGCTTCCAAAAACAGTCTTTAGAGATACACAGTGTACAAAGTTTGAAGGGTTTGGTACCATCGATGAATATCATTTGCAAAGAATACTTGGAGACAGCGGCGTCTCGTTTCTTCTCATCCTTCTTGCTCGGTGATATTCAGTGCCATAATTCAGTTCACAGATAAGTTAGTGCATGCTCTCAACATACTCAACAGATCCCAACATATGAGATCTCGAGATCCATCATTATGTATCGAATACCTCTCTGCAGGATATGACCATCATCTCGGGGCTAATAGCTGCTTATCTACAGACACAGAAAAGTGAGAGTCATTGTCGCTAAAACTACCCTCACCTGAGGGTCAGGCACCGCCTGACTCTCAGGTGAGGGTAGTTTTAGCGACAATGACTCTCACTTTTCTGAGGGTGTATGATAGTTTACACAACGGGTTTGTTACAAATGTTACCTCCTCCGAGTTTAAGCAACTGATGCCCCTTATGTCTGCTACAAATGTTGACCCCTCCGAGAAGAAAGTCCTCTGTCGGACTCAGCGGGGTCCAGGTGAGCAGCTCACACGTCGGCTAGAGCCACTTGTCGGACACCCGGATTGGTGGGTATTTGTATCACAGGGCAATAAGAATATCTGAGTGAGTGAGTGAGTGAGTGAGTGAGTGAGTGAGTGAGTGAGTGAGTGAGTGAGTGAGTGAGTGAGTGAGTGAGTGAGTGAGTGAGAGAGTGAGTGAGTGAGTGAGTGAGTGAGTGAGAGAGCCAGTAACTAGGGGTAACTAGGGAAGTGAGAGGATGGATGGGGGGCGGGGGTAATGGCGACGTGTTGGACATGAAGAAAAGATACAACAGACCCAAAAAATTGACATAGAAGAGAATCCTGGGTGGGGCTGTGTTACTGAGTCATACACCCAGAACGCACGTGATTCCTCTCACCAGAGGTCCTGAGAAATACTTCCTCCTGAGGTTGAGGGCAGGTGGTTAGATCAACGAGATATATACCATAGACCCTAGTGCTGGTATTATCATCCCAGCTTGTTTTGCTACCCTACTGATCCAAAAAGGCAAACATAAGGAAGCAGATGCTCTCTATTCTTGAAATAACAAAGACCTGACTATGTCAAATTGGAGGGAACAGGGAACATACTATAGAGGATCAGATTATTCGGGCGGATTTACTTTTTCAATTTGAGATCACGGAAATGACATGTATTTCTTACAAGCCCCACCCCCTCCCCCACCACCACCAACAGCAATGACAGCTGCAAAACTGCAATTAACTCATCAGCGTTATGTTGTCGTATTTAATCTCCATGTTTATTCTCAGGTTTTATTTTATTTGTGCAGTTCTGGCCTAGAAAGCAGGACCGTTATACATGTTCGCTCATGGGATGGGGTTTATTTGTGTTGTTGGGGCAGTGTTCGCTCAGACGGAGGGAACCTGTCAAGTTTTACAGGCCACGGAGCAGCTCAGCTGTGAGGTGAGTTAATGTGAGTAGATCAGATACATATTAGGACATGGCACGTGGTGGGGTACCATTTAATAGACTTGACGCATCTTCTATGTATTTCTTAATAACCTACCGTATGTCCCTTTATTCAATTGGTTATTCATAGCCCAATGAAGATCTTCAGTAACGGTGGAATATCTTTCCACTTTTCTCTTATCTAGTATGGTACTAGATCCAGATGCACCAACAAACGTTACTGTATTTTTTGTTTTTTTCGAACATAGAGACGGTTGTATCAATACATACATTTATGCACCTCCAGAGACCCTCTGAGGGCCCTGTGACCTCTATAAGGTTCTGTTTTTATTGAATCTTTTAACAACTGGCCGGCTGGTGCCCAGTGGAGCCGGTCAGACTGCATTGGCATGCAGGCACCTCCAGGTCTGTGGGAAAAGTCTGGTCGTCAAGGCACCTGGTGAGAGGCTAAAGGTTAGGGGAGGCTGGGGTACAGGTCTACTGGTGCCACCTCACGTCACCACCTGTCATCACCATGGCAACGACATGACGCGCCACCATCTTGTATACCCGGTATGCCCGCCGTGGTACAGGGGCTGCCGGGAAGTGGCCGCTGATGGCCGCTCAGTTAAATGGTGAAAGGGACTGCAAGTGTCCACTGAGTGGCCGGGGAAAGAGGGTGGGTGCAGGAAAGGATCAGGATGGGATCAAAGGGTTGGGGGTCATTCTGTTGCGGTCTAAAACAGGATACAAGTGAATCCATTGCGACAGCAGTAAGAGGGTCAGAGATGCAGGATAAATTACATTTGTTATCTGTGCAGTGCACAAGATAATACAGTGCACAAGATAATGCATAGTCGTCCGCGTAAAACAGCCTAAAAGTATTGTAAATGCAAAACTATCTACAGTATGTAGTTCCCCTTGGAACTGCAGGTTCAATCTGACTGACACCATATATATGCACACTGTTTACGACACCTATTATTTTCCGATCATTATCATTTATAAATATCAGAAACATGGATGGTTCAAGTTGCACTCAACCCACCTGGGTCTTGCCAAGGTAATAGTCTCCACCCCTCCCTCCCCTCTCCCCATGCACATGGTACGTGCCGGGTTGGTGGGGACCGTTACGTACCCTTTATGTCAGCTGTAGCACATTACGGACTCGCATACCTAAAGCCCCATACGTCACCCACAGTCAGAGGGATCTGAGGGGAGATTGCAGAGATACGGCAGGACTGTCTCTAATACATGTCCACTGAAGATAATGAATGCAGCATATCTTATCTCATGTCAATGGAATGCAAGTCCTGCAAGTGTACTATTTTCTTTTGCAATATAGAGCTTGGTATTACCAGAGACCTACATTACCTGTTATTAAAAGAAGACGAATGGTACAGATAATGAGAAGTAGTAATAAAGCCGAAAAGAAGGTTTATAATTTGTTCTCAATTTTGAAAACAATTAATTGTATTGTCTTTTTTTAAGTAGTCTGCGAGTAATATTGTGGCCCTTTAGCTGACTGTCCTAAAATAGCCTCAATACCTCTGATGCGAAAAAGAAGAAATCCAACTTTGATACTGACCGTAACCTTAGACGATGTCAATGAAAACCATTTTCTTTAAAGGCGCACTGAACCCACGACGTCATTTGCGTACAAAACTCGGCAGGGTTAGGTCCTGGGTTGAGTGCGCCTTTAAAAAAGTTATTTGACCTATCTGATAAGTACACTTTAAAAAGTAGAAATACAGCGGTTACTTATTTTGAAGAAACGAATAATTGTGACATGCTTGTCATAATATGAATACAAGGGGACAAATTCAAGGATTTTACGGCAAAGCCGTAGTGGCTTTGGGTTTTATAGGATTGTTTTGAACTACAGGTGAGAAAACGAGGGGGCATAGATTTATAATTTTTGGTGTTTCTGGGGTTCTTATGCAATTCGTGTATGGTATAACAATAGAATCCAATATGTGCCAATGGAATCAAATAGGTACCAATGCATCTCCATTGATGCCTATGCAAATACCATCTTGGCAGCCATCTTGAAAATTACCTGGATCAAAAATCGGAGCCTACAAATGGATTCTACACCCCAGAAAACCCTATTATACATGTGTCATACAAGGAAATTGGACAATCTTGAGTTTTTGGTGGCCATCTTGGCAGCCATCTTGGAAATTTCTCGGATTGAAAATCTGAGCCTGAAAATGGATTCTACATCCTAGAAAACGCTAATATCCATGCATCACACAAGGAAATCAGACAATCTTGAGTTTTTGGTGGCCATCTTGGAAATTTTTTGGATTGAAAATCTGAGCCTGAAAATGGATTCTATATCCCAGAAAACCCTACTATCCATGTAACACACATGGAAATCAGACAACCTTGAGTTTTTGGTGGCCATCTTGGCAGCCATCTTGGAAATTTCCCGGATTAAAATTGTGAGCCTGAAATGGATTCTACATCCCAGAAAACCCTATTATCCATGTATCACACAAGGAAATCAGACAATCTTGAGTTTTCGGCAGCCATCTTGGCAGTCAGAGGGAGGAGGAGGGGGCAGAAGGAGGGAAAGCAGAGGGAGGAGAAGGTAACAGGAAGGAAGAAAATGGGGTAGAGGGGGGGGGGAGGAGGGGAAAGATGGGGTAGTAGGAGGGGGCAGAGGGAGGAGGAGGTAACAGGAAGGAGGAAAATGGGGTAGAGTGGGGGGGAGGGGTAGATGGGGTAGTAGGAGGGGGCATAGGAAGGAGGAGGGGGCAGAGGGAGGAGGAGAGGGCAGAGAAAGGAGGGAGGAGGAGGAGAGGGCAGAGGCAGGAGGAGGAGAGGGCAGATGCAGGAGGAGGAGGAGAGGGCACAGGGAGGCACAGGGAGGAGGAGGGGGGCACAAGGAGGACTTGTGATGGCCTAACTTTAAAGACTGTAAAATATTATTTCAGGGTTGGTGCATGTGTGTGTGGGGTGGGGGAGGGGTAATTATGTTGGACTTCACAGTTTGTCTTTGGGCGGGCTTGAGTGATTTCAAGAGCCACCCTGGACCCACTCAACTTCTAGTATAGGTCCTGTATGTGCATAGTATGGGAATTGGCATTGACATTGACAGCTTGGCTTGACATTGGAGTCAATAGTTATTAGGCTGGTACCTATCCTTGCCATTGACAGCCACATTAAAGAACTCAAAATATGGCTGTTCACAAGATGTCTAGGCCTTACCACAAGGTACATTGGTTCTACATGTAGTAACTGAAAAAAAGATCTAGTCTTGTTCATGCCAACAAGGACACATGGGGATACCAGTCCTAGGCAAGGTTTAAGGGCCAGCTAGGGCTATATCTAACAATGAACAAGGGGGCCTATGCTAGTCTTTTCTTGTCGAAAAGCTGACACTCTGGTCAGTGGTGTAAATGGCTTTGGGGACAAGGTCCCAAAGCCAATAATAGATGTAATTTGCTCATGCATATTTGTTAGAGAGAGGCGCAGCTTTATTGTGGATGTCGTAGTGTCTTTGATATTCGCCTGAGGGTCAGACGGGACAGGTTCCAATCATGGCACGTAGGGAAAGAATAACACGACGGAGCTCCTCATGTGTATTGTATTCATTATGAGTCGCTGCCCACGCAGACGACATGGGCTCCGGTTTCGCGCCAAAACTGGCCTCGGGTGACAGACGCGTCCAGGTGTGTCATGTAAGATTGACACCAGAGGGCGGACCTGGAATCTGCCACGCGGAGGCAAGTGCCGAAGTCACGTGTCCAGAGACCTTGGTAACCTTGGAAATCACTCTCCGAGCATCTACTGGACTTAGAGCATGTGTGGCATACACACACAGACACTGAGGCCATACAGGCACAATCACAACATAGAAAGTGTAAATTATCCTTTAGACTGTTTTACATCTCAAAGAAGACCCTATTATCATGCGTTGATGTGATTGACCTTGTGATTCCCCCACCCCCTACCCTGAAGAAAAAGAAGAGAGAGAGAAAAATAATCTGCACTTAAGCAGCAAAACACGGGTCATCGATTGGAATGGAAATAATCTGCTCAATTTAATCACTTTGATTTTGATCATTCATACTATCCTTGTCATTTGAAGGAGGTCCCCGTCGGAAAATTTATCGGGTAGATCATGGCTGGCATATTGTTGTTGTACATGTTATTATTGTAATGAACGATAATAAAATAAAATAAAAAATAAAAAATAAAAAATAGCAGCTTGATTCACAATGCAAAATCAGGGATGGAGAAACTTCAATGTTCGATGTTCTATATTGATATCCGGCGCTTATCCAAGTAGGACTTGCATCAAACTTGAATCAAACTTCTGCTGTGAGAGAGTGCTGGGTCCCTGGTGGGGGTCGTAGGGGTCAGCCTCGGTCTGGGTGCCAAGCAGAGACATCTGGTGGGAGACGCCACAGACAACGACACGTGTAAACACGCTCTGGTAAATTGTCGTCTGCTGGAGGGACGCCGGACCCTGGATCTTCCCGCCTCCAGATGGGACAGCATCGGGATCTGTTTGGTACACGCACCACAGCAGCAGCACCTTCTGGTGTCTGCACCACAACAACAACACCAGCTCATTCCTTCATTGATCATTGTCCGCAGCTTCACCTTCTAAGTATTTCTCCTATTTTCCATCTACTAATATGTGAAGGAACTATGACCACATCATCATATATCCGATTCAAATACATGTATGTAGGGGGCCGCCACACCCCCAGGCATGGTGATATTAATATGTATGTACACTACAAGTATTGCAGGCTTATAACCGGAGGGAATTTTGTGCTCATTGCTGACGATTCGCCTATCATGATCCACATCCTACTTGAAAATGCATATTGAACAGCAGCATCTGGTATGAGAAGTTTTTAGTAGATGCCCCTAACAGACAACACCATGCGAAGCTTTCATCATGTATGGGGCACTTTGAAGGGCAGCAAACAAAATAAACAGAGATATATTCACAGACGAACTCTCAGTTTACACATGCAACAGATTAAAGAAGTTGTTAACCAAACATACTTTGTAAGGGATTCCTTTAGATAAAACGGGAGCTGATAAATGGGGAAACACATGGAGAGGATGACCCTATTGACTGTGCATTATGGAACAAAGGTACCATGTGTGATCTATATTTCAAAGTTTGCTTTCATTGGCCCTTTCTTGGATGCACTACTAACACCTCTTCCAAAAAAGTTTTGCAGCTATGGTGTGAAGGTTGAAAAGAACCTAAGTCTCTGGTATTTTCATTTTAAATTGGTATAGGGGAAGGCTGCTATTATTGCATTAATTCAATAAATAAATATGCACCGTAATCATTCGCATGCAAGCTTGTACGGAAGCTGCCCCCCCCCCCCCCCCCCTTCGTATGACGTCATGCATGCACGGTCCCTAAAGTGGGTAGGGAGAAGGGTCAACTTACGTACGACCTCACAGGGCTGAATCGATGCACCTTCGCCGACCCCCCCCCCCCCCCCCCCCCCCCCACCCCTCCTACCTTTCCCCACCCCACGAACACCCACCCCGCCTTGCCAAACGTCTGGTCGAAGATCATTTCTCGGAGAGGTTTCTAGGGACGCGCGCAGAACGCGCGGGCCGTATCCAGGCACCATGAACTGTGGGTGTGAAGGCACGCCGATAGAGGGCGTAACCAAAGAAGCGTCTTCAATAAGAGTTATAGGGATCACAAAAGGAGGATTGGGGAAGGTGGAGTAATCAGTATAGCCTAAGAAAGGGATTTGCCCTCTATAAAAAAAGAAAACAACAACACATTTTTGTTATACATTGTGGGTGATTGAGAAACCACATGTTTGTCAGTGTGACAGGCCCGGGTAACAGGTAGACAATCCCTCTGAAGGAACAGGGCATTCCCTGGAGCGGAGGCCTACTGCTGGATTTAATCATACCAATGGATCTAAGTATAGATCTACCGGTAGTTGTAGTACAAAAATTACCTACAAATCTACATGACTTGTGTCGATAGATTGTTTGATTGGTTGTATGCTTATTCTAACGTCCAGTGGGCCCTTTCTTTAATAGGCAATCAAGAAGTTGACGAGGTTAAAGCTTTTCACTTGTTCTGGACAGTATTTCAAGCCAATAGAGCAGCTATAGTGATTTCATCTAAGGCATCTAGCCTACAAGTCTATGAATGATCGCATCGATGTAATTCAAGATTTTGAATATTAAGTACTGCCTTGCAAATGGAATTTTTATACTTCTTCTATCTTCCAGCCTCTTAATCCCAAACTGAAGAGTAATATGCAGCGTAACAGAAGGTCTCCCTTTCCCGGCATCCCCAGTTCCCGGCGTCCTTGGCGCGTCCGTCCCAGGGCCGCAGACGACAATTTTCCCACAGCCCCAGGGCGGGAACGTGACGTCACGTGCGGTGGTGACAACCCGTGGTTACACACTAACCATCACAAGTCGTGTTTTTCTTTTTTTCTATTCTTTATTGCCTCTTTTACAACACATGGAGGAACATGGGACACGTCTCCGACATGCACCGTAATATTCACAGGCAGCGCGTCTAAAGTGTTGCAACACACTCTCAAAGTAGAATAGAACTTTCAGGATCCACTATTATCTACAAATGTCCGTGTTTTTTGCCATGGGGTTAAAAAAAAGTACTTCCAGAGAAAACAAAACTATCAAACGTAAAAACCTAGTGATCTGTTGCTTTCATTTTCACCATTTAAATTAGTTTTACATGTGATGCCTCCCATGCCGCCGGTACTGTGGCGCTTTCGTAATACAATGGGTAGGACTGCAGAAAACGTTCATGCTCCAACTTCTTTGCCCCTTTTTAGCAAAACAGGGCCGGGTCCCCCTCTTTTTTACAAATTTTTAAATTTTTCCCTACATGCCAGATTTTACGGTTTGTAAATCGGATAATTTTAAAGGATTTTAGAGGAAAAACACTAAAAATAGGCCTAAAATAGGGGGAATTTTTTTTTTATCCGACCGGCCGGGTCTGGGTCTCCGGAAACCAAACTTTTTTTTTATTTGGCCTTACCCTTATAGCAGAAACGGCCTACCTATCATATCTAATAGGGAACATCCCAGGAGGAACATGAGAGTGTTTAAAGAGTAGGAGTAATCAGGTCAGTTCATCAAAGAACACATGATCGGTTTGGCTACAAAAATTGCAATCATTAGTGACTGACAAATCAGTATATCAGCAGATGTTATTTGTATACTGTGGTCGTACTTTATTTCGCTGGGTATATATTTTCGCTATATTCACGGAAATGAAAAATCCGCGAAATTCGTATATGCTACAGTATGGAATAAATACCCGCGAATTTGTCTTTTTTGCCACCTCAGCGAAAATTTACACCCGTGAATATAAGTACTTTCACAGTATACCTAGACGTGCGTGACATATTGGTGCGTCACTTCCGTGTCACATCTGTAAATAGGAATATATAATGGTTGTGTGGGTGTGTAGAGAGGGTGGGGGGTGATGAGGAACACACCTGTGGGTGTATGTGACAGGTAGACACTCCTGCTACCCTCCCTACCCAGGTACCTGTAATAGGTGACTTATGGGCGTCACCCCCCCCCCTCCCACATCCCTACTGCCAACCCCTGACCACCGTGGCACCAACCGTCACTCGTCGTGACTACTGAGTACACACAACCCATACTGAGTAGACGTGGCAAGGCCTTCTTCAATACAATATTGTATATTCTCGTACAACAGCTTTCATTGAACATAAGCCTACATCACATATGGACGTCGATGTCATAAGTATATCTCCATTTTCAATAGGCTCACTTCAAATGCGTTTTTTTTCTCAGGGATTGTACCTATATCTAGGGATTGCACCACTAGATTTCAACCCACCGAGGGTCTCTGACACGTCTACAGCGTGACTTGGCACGCCCCCAGTCACCCCTCCCGACGACCTCCACATGCACACACATACCCCTCGGCCCTGCACTCATCCAAACGTGAGTAACTCAATCTAAATGGTGTCAAACTTGATTAGCTCCAAACTGCTTGGCCCATCGTGGTGCCAGCTAGCGTGACGTGACGGAGACACGTTGCCATGACGACAACGTGACGCTGCGTCTGGTTGTCACAGAGTACAGCTGTCATGTGAACTTCTGTTTGGAGAGTGCAGAGTCAGTACATGTATATATTATAGGGGCTCCTGTGTGTGACAGTCCATCTGTTGGTGTATATGAGGGAGATGACAAACATGAACCCAATGCAAAAGTTCACTAAATGCTTCCCATATTTAAAATTCCGAGGCTTTAAGACCCCTTCTACATTAGCAAGTTAATCCTAAATGGCATTCCTAAATTCATGTAGGTTCATGCCTATAAATGTGGAGAGAAATCCCTTCTAAAAGGATGCAGCTCCCGTATCATGACCCCCCCCCCCCCCCCTGAAATCCCTGGGAGAAAATGGAAGGACTTCCTACAAAAGGAAAGCTCTGTCCTTGAACACAGATTTACATAATATGTTCCCAATTGGTGTCCTGCAACCCTGGACCCACCCTGGATCCCCCCCCCCCCCACCTCATCTGTAAGCCGTTCCTTGGTCCCTCATAGCACCCCTAAATTCACCTATGTTGTATGTGAGTGCATGAGAAAAGGATAAGGAAATAAAAGAAAAGTATAAAATTATGTGATCAATAGCTAGGGCCCCCTATTTCCACCAATGCGTGCATTATGCATCTGAATGGCATACCTGCCTTTGCACAATCAGTATGACACCCCCACCCCCTCCCCCATCCTCCGCCCGACCAACTCCCCTCCATCCCAGCGGGACAGCCCTGCTGCTCGCTGCTTGTTATGGCAGCATGCCTTTTTTGTTATGGAATGCGAGCACCTCCCTTACCCCACCCTCTTTCCACTGAGCAGCTCCCTCCAGTCACCCCCTACAACGAACCTCACCTCCCATTATGTGAGCCACCTTCAAATATTTGTGAGGTCAGGGTATGAAGCTATGACAGGCAGGTTCCCATGCCCTCTGTAGACAGGGACAGCCCTAGGGGAGGTGGTGGGGGTGCTGAAGGGTAGGGGGACCCTGGAGGAAAGATACACTAGGCCCGGAGGGGGGAGACAGACACTGTGATATTCTATACTCCATGGTTCTAGCTTCCTTATAGGAATGAACCACAGGGGGTGGGTGTTTTAAGTCTGGTACACAGGCTACCCATTATTCCTAGCACGTCCAGCGTACCACCCTTGCACCTACCCCTTCCTTGTTCTCACTGTAACCTCATCCAATGCTTACAAGTACTCCTCACACATCCTACCCCCCCCCCCTCCCATTAGCTTCCATTTGGTACTCCCCAATGCATATCCCTTCAAAGTGTATGTCTCGAGAACATGTATACGGAGGCACTCTGCCTTATGCAATAATGTTGATATCACCGAAACATGTCTCAGAGTGTCGTGTGCTCTGTTAGATACAAGTCAAAGATACATGTATGCATTTACATGTCACCCATGTGTTCCATTAGATCAAAAAAAAATCAAATGGGGAAATTCATGAGCAGCACTCAGCAACAATCAAATAAATGTTATTTACCCAAGATTAATGGTATTGTTTCTAACTCCTTGCCCAAAGCAGCTACCGGTACTTATTATTCAACTTAGCACAATAATTAACATCAGCGTATTTACTATCTTGTTTGGGGATGATAATGATAAGCCAAATACATGTAGTACCATGCATGCCAAAAGCTTCAGGTATGTTGATGTTCCTCCGTGAAGTAGATGGAACAGTAGGTGGTGAAGGATGCCAATGATCATAATACTCATACCTCAAAGTCCTGAAGGACCACACCGATTTCTAATACATGTTTGAGAGGAACTCTATAGATGTATGTAAGTTTAGATATTCATATATTAGTTATAATCTGGTATGGCACGAGCAGGCTTGAGCAGTAAAAGGAGAAAGTGACTGTGCTCCATGAGCAGCTCACAGAGTTGTGTTTGGTGAGCAGGTAGGAGCAGTTGGGATCAGGTGACAAGTTGGGGCAGGTGAGGAGAAAACCAGGTGACAGGAGCAGTAAACCTGTCACAGAGTGCACACATGCAGGTGTGTAGGGGTTCAGCAGGTACACACCTGGAGAGACCTTAGTATCAGAGGCAGGAGAGCACCTGATCACACGAAATGGTGCTCTAATACATGTAGTAGGGACATGTGGGTGTAACTGTATGGCTAACGCTGTGTTCGCTACCAAGCTAGAGCGACATACATGTTACCGTTTGTATGCGGCATGCAATGTATTTCATTATGTTGAAGAGTGCATTTATAAAGGTTTCCATCATGTTTTTTTGCAATGAAGTTTAGAGCCAATTCATGAGCATTCAATCAGGCAGTCAGTTCATTGCTACCGATCCCTCATTAATCTTACTGCCCTGAAGATAAGGCAGAATAATGCATGACTGCGTTCTGGCTAGGACCATCCCTCTATACCAGGTGGGTCTCATTACACCTGTAGTTAAGTTGGATCCCTGTTAACACCTGTCTTACCAGACAACATGCATCACTCCTGCAGTATAGTAGGTAGGGGTGGGGCATCTGGGGGAATGGGGTGGGGGTCTCTGGAGGAGGATGAGACCAGCAGCAGGCACACCCTCCTCCTGTGTCAGACGTCGTTAACTCCACCTCCAGGTGGGCAATAGACATGAGCAAGTCAGTGTAGTATATACTGTAGACTCAAATTAAATTATATTTGTTTTATTTTGGAACAAGTATGCATACTTTATGACAGCCCATACATAGACAGAATTTGTGGCAGATTTATTCTTTACCTTCCGGAGTAAAAATGTATAGAAGTAAACCCACTCTTCTAGGACGATCGCATTTATCATCTGATTATCATATTATATCACAAGCTCAGTGGGACATGAGTTGGTCTAGGCAGACGCTACATAGAGACACTGAATCATCAGGACGTACCCAGCACACCTGGGGTGCCCTCTGACTGCACGTCTGGGTACAGTTACCGCCAATTGCCACTAGAGGGCGCCAAACTATGTAACAAATGTCGTCTGCTTGACAGCCCAGCGTCTACTTCTCATTCTGCTGCGTCCATTTCTCATAGTCGTCCTGGGGATAGGTTTGTTGATATTGGAATGTGTGTTATAAACAGAAACGGATTGAGGTGCCTCAGGGAATGAGATAAGGCGATGACAGGGTACTTAACTTAAAGTGTGAATTTAGTGTGAATTAAGGGGTTCCCACTGAGTAAACATGGGTAAAGTACTGGTAGTGCACATTTGTAAACTCTGGTATAGACAATAAGACATTAATGTACCTGTATGTATCACGGTCAGGAGTGGTAGGAGTAATATAGGTCTACAACATAGTCAAATTTTCATTCATATTAGTGATATTCTAGTGATTATATTACACTAGAAGATATTACACTAGAATATTTCGATTCTAGTTTTGAGAATAGTGATCCCTGTGAATCATTAGATCAATGTGCTCCTTTGTCTCTTCTAATAATTTAGAATCAAAATCATGTTTCCATGGCAACACATATCAACATGGACACACATTTGGGCTCGAAGATGTTCTTTTGACATGCCAAATGTCATGGTGGCGCTCCCTTGGTTGCTAAAACTGATTATCCTTTCTTCTTGCCTGCTAACATATACCCCCAAAGGGGATGCAGAAGCCCCCCCCCCCCCCCCACGAGGTCGGAAAGTCGCCGAAATTAAGGGCTCCATGCCACAAAGTCACTTTATTAGATCATTTTTACTACTGTATAGCCAAATATCTCCAAAAGTCGCCAGGTAGCTTAAATTATTGCACCAGCTCACTGGAAAACAGCCCAGGTCGCCAGATCGCTTTTGACCCCTCTTGAGCCACCCCAAAGAACGGCCTCTACTTGGACAATATATGCAGACACTGTATATTCACGGGCCAGGCGCACCAAGGGTACCGTACTCACAATACACTAGGGCCTACGATATAGTGTATAAAGTACACAATGGAAAAACATAAGGACATGTGCACCCAGCATCTGAAGTCTATGCCAGAATTAATATTTACTTCTCTCAGCAAACAAATCATACAGGTTGAAAAACGGATAAATGTAAAATACAAAAAAAATAAAACCTGAAACCATGTGTTGTTATTGTGTCAGGTATAAACACAAACTACTTCAGAAAAGTGGACATTTTTTAAAAGATTTGTTTTATTCTCTTTTCCTCAGACTAGGTTGGCACTTCAGATAGACAGAGGACGCCAGCATGGAGTGGTCACGTGGCTGTGCCTACTTCCGCTCCACTGAGTCTGGTCCAAGTCCAGCCGAGCAGGGCATCTACTTGAAGAAAGGGGACACCCAAACAAGTCGGGTGTGGTAACCTTTTCTGTGTTTGAATGTTTTCTTTTTAAAGAAAGTAGTCGTTTTATAGTTCCCTGAAAGACTTAATAGAAGTTCACAAGAGAACAGGTGTCAATACCTGGCACACAAATCCAATACATGTAGCCTACTATAAAGAATTTATATTCCTAGATTGGGAATTGGAGCCTACTCGGTAAAAATGCATTGGCTAACATTTTTTATATTTCATTAATGATATATATGTCAAGGCATAAGGCTATTTATCATAGTTTTGGGCTGTCTTCCCACCTGATTCCTATGATGCCATGTCATATTATGGACCTACCGTATTCGACGTAATAAGCGCCCTCCCCCTAATAAGCGCCCCCCCCCCTTTTTCAGATTTTTTCCCAGATTTTTAATGTGTTCCTCCGATTTTGTTACTGATTTTCACACCTGTATGTAACATGGAGCACTTCACACCTGTGCAGGTGTTAAGGCCAAGCTAAGTGTGAAGTCATAGGGGTGTGTAGAAGCCTTGTAGAGGCTACTGAGGCATGTATACAACAGCCATGGGGGGCGCTTGTTAGAATGATTATTTGAGGCTGATTTTTTCCCTTAAAATAATCTTTTTAGCGCCCAGGGCGCTTATTACGTCGAATACGGTAATACCCTAAAATGTTATGAGTTCTTCAGATGATTAATAATATACAGCCGTGCATAAAGTCAGACTACTAGCATGGTTTGGGATAACATAAACACAGACAGGCACCTGCTGATATAGGGCATTACAAAAGGGTACATCTCAGTGTTGTACCAGTGGGATACATATCTTATGTCAGTGTGATATAGGAATTGTAGTTATTATATCTGCGGTGAGCTGCATTATGTCAATGACTGAGGGTGATGATGTTACTATGGTCAAGACCTATCCAGCTTAATACTGGGTATCAAAATATTGTGAAATATAAATCATCAATCTGTAATAAATGAATAATAAAAAATAAAAAAATTGAATGTGTGCATACATTAAAGGCAGAAACAGTCATAGAGACATATTTCATGTGTATTATTCCAAATAATGATGAGACGCTAAACCTCCAAACCTGATGGTATCAACTGATATTGTGATGTACTTGTTCTATACTCGCCTTAATTCATGGGGCAAGTATGGCAACCCAGCCAATAGCGGATCAGACACAAGGTAGTCTTGAGGTACGGACATTGATTATATTATATTGTACAATGTACCAATACACGGTGGATGCACCCCTCCCCCCCCCCCCCACCCCAACCAACCCCTGCGCCCCCCCCCATGTGAGTGGCAGGATTCCGCTGCTGTCACCCCTCCCGTTACCAATGCATGATGCGTGCCCCCGTGTCCATAATGCACATGGTCGGCATAACAGGCGGCCAACCAGCCCGATAGCCTCCATGCAGCTATGCCGCATACACAGGGGGTCCTACCTGCCATGGAGAAATTAATCAGGAGAGAATTCACCCCCCACCACCAGCGCCTGATAGCAGAGTTCTGCCAGACTCTATATTATAGCTCTAGATATTATGTCCAGTAACCTAGATCTAGAACACACAATGTAGATTGATGCAATCTTCTAATGCACATTTGTCATGAGGAGATGGTGTATGTGATATATAAAACAAACCCTTCTGTATCTCCAGTTTTCATCGGATGCGATATGTTTGAGTCTTTCAAATGCTGAACTGTCTATCAAATTTGTCATTGCGTTAACAAATATATTGCACAAAACTAACATTTCTTTTAACTTACACCCAGGAATTTAACGTATCATTTGAGCAATAACTGTTCACTCTCCTTCATGTCCTGGAACTTATCTAGTATCATATCTTACCGTTTGCATTATATCGATATGTTTATTCATGAATAAATTCAGCTCCATGGTATATTGCACAAATATCTAAATGGTTATAGTTTAGATTTTACGAACAACTTTAGCGGGAAAACTCATTATCCTAGTAAAGTTTACAGCACAGCATGACTACAGACTAGCATATGGTCTTACTACCAATTACCCTGTAATTTACTGTAATATGGACATAAAGTTATGATTTCTCAGATAATTGCTGACAGTTTGATAGAACACTACCACGTGGTTTCTCCATTAATACACAAACTGTAATGGACTCAGTATGTTCCCTAACCCTAACTCCAGGCAGGGGCGAACATGATCCCCACTCCCATGACAAATTTTCTATGAATTTCTGGGAACCCCCTGCCTCCCCAGTCTGACGTAGCGTCACTCTCCTGGCAGAGGTTTAGAGGTGAGAGTGATGGGTAGGGAGGGGTCAGGTTAGTGCGACCTTTGCACTGTAGGGGGCGGGACGGGAGAGGTGTAGGGGAGGGTTGGTATGTAATGGGCTGGGTGCATTAACAGTAGGGAGGTGAAGGGACGTACACAAATTAGTTGATAACGTTACGATAAAGTGCACGCAGTATTATCTAGGTGTGTAACTTTTCACGAGGCGATAAATCTTCATAGGGTTTGTTGTAAAGATGCATTCTGATTTATGCAAAGAAATGTTCGCTCTATTTCTAATCGTGTGATAGTAACTGATGCCATATCGTGACATACTGTCAAGCAATCGGATAGAAGTAATACATTTTGATACTAAAAAGTAGTGGGGAAAGCATATTTGAGCAAAGACATACGTGTACCGTGATATTTGTCTTCATTCTTGGGCACACATATGCATATGAGTTGGTTTCAATAGCGTCTTGCAAATTACATGTACTGCAACAGCGTATTTTCATACATCATTCAAGCCATGCATCTTTCAAATGAGATAACATTTTAAAAGGCATTAAATAGATCAGCAAATAAATTCATCTATTCATCTAGAATCCCTGTAGACCAGAATATTTATATATGAGCTAATGTCACCATCCTATATCGAATACCTATGGCGCGCATCCCACAAACTTCAAGGGTGGGCCACTTTCCCACTCCCTTTAAAAAGATGAAAAAAAGAAGATGGCGCCAGGTTGGTTTATTTCCCGGTTTACTAACAACACTGTATGTGGTCAGGTTTCGTCGCCATGACAACTTCACAACGGGGGTCTGGGGGTACGGACAGCCCCCATAATGTAGAGGGAATGGGTGGAAATAGGGGAGGAGGAGGGGATCGGTCCTCGTGGCACCAGGGCATTTGAATGCCAGATGCTGGTGGTAGTATAATCTTTCTGGGTTTTTTTCTCTCTCTTATTTTTTCTCTTTTTTCGGGGTAGTACATGTGTACCAGCTGACTTGTACCACCCATGATCTGTTGTCAGCGGATGTAGTGGTGGGCAACCACCTACGTTATACAATTTCACTTATGGTTGAGTCCCAATAAGTTAAACGTGCAACGAACCATCCATCAAACAAGCACACCCTCACCCGCTCTCCCTAGTTTAATGCCGGGCCTGTATATATAATGACAAAAATTTAACAATATATTCTATTTTACTTATGCTAAATCTGGTCACTGTTATTTTATCATTTAGTGTTGATGATTATATTATCACTGGTGAGAATGGCTAAGGACTGACTATTAACCGACTCAATACATTCCAATTACTGAAAATCCCTGTAAATGTACTCAAATACCCTTAAACCGCTATTTTCAGGATAGATTTAAACAGCGGAATCTGTAGAACTCTTACAAATGATAATCGATTGTCATACGTTTGTAGCGACAGTATCGGTTTCTTTATTTCGTGTGATTTATATCACTTATCAGTATTGCCCTGGCGTTCATATACCTCATCCGGTTTATGTATAGTCCCTACCGACCAGGGTAATATATCAGTTGGGCTATAGAATGTATACATAATCATATTATTATAGCATATTCTGTGTATAGGACAGGTAAATCTGGCCATAGTTTACATGAATGGCACAAGATGGCAGCAGCTACAGTCATAACGCAACCAACACAAGGAGGCAGCAATGCGCCAACCAGACACTGGTTTGTCTTCAAATGCTGTCCCTGGGTCAGCTTATAAATGGGGCGTGTTCTACAATATGTACATGCATGTCTAATAACAAATATCAAATTACCCGAACGCGTACATCATTCAATAATCTGGAGGAGCAGTAGAACAACACGCCATAGGCCCCAGCTCTAACTCAGCCACAATGCCATAATGAATGCATTATACTTCCACTTAAAACAGCATAAGTATCCATAGTACATGCCCTCTCTACTGTACCTGTAGAAGTCGACATTCTATTGCTGGGTATACCAGCAATATCAACAATAGATTATATGGACTAATGTGGTGCTGTTCCCTCTTAATGTACCTCAATACTATCATCACCTATTCCCACATGACATCATGTACTACAACAACAACCTCTGACACTATGGAGGACTAAGCTCAATGACTTAACATTCACATAAAGATAAAGTACCGTATTTTAAAGTCTAGCGTAGAAGCCGCTGCTTTAATTGCAAACATACCTATATCAGGTGCGGCTTATACAAGGGTTTTGGAAGTATACTACAGTACTAAAGTAGCTATACTCCCTGCTATACTCAAACCATAGATTCGGCTTATAGGATTATCCCAAGTTAGAGGTGCGACTTATAATATGCAAGACTTTACGGCTCTTCACTAAAAGTGCATCACTTACCGGAATACTGAAGGTCTCTGAGATGTACTTAAGGAGAGCCGCCTGTCGTGATAACAGCTGCGTCCGCTCGACCAAATTCTTCCCTGACTTACTGTCAAACTCCTTCCTCACCAGTGAAGCCATTGAGTCGATCACAATCAATTTGACTTTCTCTCTGATTATATCCTCTTCTAAGTTCTCCAATCTGAAAAAAGTACATAATTTTTTGTTGTTGTGTTGAATAGCAAATACATAGGAAAACCGTATAAATTCATAGAAATTATTCGAAAATAAGTTTTAGATCTTTCTGATGAATCATTCAGTGTTGCCGAAATAACACCGTTATACCAGCTTTTGCCGGTGTAAAATCCTGATGGCTGGTGTAAGGCCCTTAGATACAGGCCATAATGGTCGGCCATGATCTCAGCTTTCCATCAGGGAAAGAACTCTTCAAATATACATATTAGATTCTGAGTTAGATCCATGTCACTATTATAAGTAAATCTCAGTGAATTTAAGAATTTCCAAATCAATTTGTAAGCTGATATTAAAGAAGCATTACAATCTGTATTCATCCATATTAAATAGTATGAAATGCACAATTTAACATCAATATACATATTGGTCGAAGAGGCTTGTGTAGAAGGCAAATGGGCTATGTAATATCTAGCACACTGGTCTGTGTGCATAAAAAGCTTTCGACAGTCATGCCAATATACATGATTACTACTGTAGGTATGCATGTGCTTCAATGGGGATCTGAATTTAGGTATACTATCATTTCATATAAGAAACTATAATCAAGGAACCTTTATATCCCTGCTATGATATAGCATCACAATTTACCTTTTAAGTAGAGTTGCACATGTGGTTTCTAAGGAGACGTGGATGCGGGAACTAAGCTCATTCAAAGACTCGTCTGAGCCAAAGTCATCTGGAAACCGAGCCGCAGCCATTTCAACCAACCTGATGAACGGATATAATTGCACATTGATATACTAGTAAACAAATAGATAAAATTCGTGTGAGATAATGAATAAATCCACTATTGAACTATTGTGTTTGCCTGAGTTCTTTAAATCGAGAATCTTTCTTTCCATTCGAGTTAATCCTGAGGTACCGATTATAGTACATTGTTGTATTTGTATTTGGGTGTTTTCTCATATATTTTTCTATAGGCGAATTCCCTGTTATATTAATTACCCAATCAATCTATTAAATACATCATGGAGGTAGAAGTATACCTTTGAGTAGATAGTCATAGCGTCAGTTAATTTTTCATGCACATTAATTAAACCTGTTAGTTACCTTTGTGCACTAAAGGCTGACTCTGTGTCAATGTAGATAACCGCACCCCCTAGACCGCCGCGGTTGACAGGTAGCGTCGCTAAGATACTCAACATGATACTCATCTGGGTTTTACCACATCCAGCAGGTCCAGCAATCTGTAGGGGAGACGCAATCAATACACTCTAGTATAACTACAGTACATGTACCATTTATAATGATTACTATGATAGTTCCCACTCGCTCTCAGACAAAATTACACAAATTACCTAATTACACAAAATTTGACTTGGGTATCACATTCTCTTAGATGTTCACTAATAAAAATGTCTTCAAGAAATTAAGAATTCAAGAGGCTCGCAATGACTTATATAGTTTAAAGAGACAGGTATATGGGTATTATTTTATAATAACTAGTTTACCTCTGTTATTGTCCCGGTCGGCATTCCTCCGTGTAGTACACGATCCACTTGTGTTAATGACGTCCTGAGGTAAGCAGGGCCACGCCCCCTTTTCATCATCTCCAGCAACTAACGTATACAAAATGTATTTAAACCCTTAAGATAGATTGTATTCCTCAAATTTTTATTTTGATAGATCGCCCCCCCCCCGGGTCACTTCATATCATAATGTCTATGGTGTGAGAGCAAATCAAGTATGAAAAATCTATTATAATATTATTGGTCCATTATCTTATTGTTTAAACAGGCACAGGTGGCGATTTTCATTTGATTTTTATTGTAATCCTTTTCATAAACCAATATTGCCGCACTTACTGTAGATGGCAATGGAGCACATGCCTTGCTTGTCTTCAGAATGATCTGTCTTACAGTGTTGATTCCTAAACCCAGTAGTTTAACAAGCTGCAACTCCGTCATGGAAAGGATGTCCTTCAAGAGATAAATTGATTAAATCAATTATTTCATTTATCATTTATGGATTACCCGGTGATAACTGTATAACCGCAAAAAACGTGGACCGGAAGACCATCTCAATAAAAGAAATGAGGTTTATTTCCAGACTGCAGCTACATAGGGATCCTATAGTGGGAATAAAAAGGGTGTTGTTCTCATAGATGTGCTCACAGTTAATCCCTCAAAATTGTCAATCATCATAATCATGTTCCCCAAAAGGTACTCCACAATGTCCAGCATACTTATACTTAACAAACCCCTCGCCCTCGGGGGAGGGGTATGGAATATAAACCCCCCTCCCCTTGAGAAGTTAATTAACCCGGTATAATCCTTTTGTATTTACAATCTGTAAGGTGAATCTCTTAACTCGTAGGAGTAGCCGTAGGCTACGCCGGCAGGCGTAGGGCAGTGAGTGACTCGAGTGAGGCAGTGAGTGTGAGTGACACCTACACGACATGTCAAAATGTGTTGTCTCTGGAGCCGATCACGAATGACAGGACTAAATCCAAGCCTCTTTAACTTCTTGGATGCCATATCAAGCTGACTGATGTACTTAAGTCGTATATAATTCCTAGGGTATTGAGAAGTATGTCTTTTAGTCCGGAGAACGAGACAGAATTACATCCGCGCCTGATGGTCTCAGTGAGGGTAATCCCGCACAAAACTGAGAGTCATATACGATTCTGGTCAGAAGTGAATACTGCAGGGGCACTGAATGGTCCATAATTAAGTTGGAAATGATGCCAATATCATGAAAACTTGTACACATGCTGCTGAATGTCTGCCAATTTCAATCAAATAATAGGAAAGGGATTCTCAGTGAGTTTACATTTTTTTCAAAGGCTAGATTGGGGATCAGTGAAAATGCAAATTATTCAGTGCAAATTCAGGCGGAATTCAGGTGGTTTTACGCTACAGACCAGTGCTCAAATTTTCCGTGGTGAGTAGCTAATTTTGGTTAGAAATGTTTTGTAGGAAAGATGTATCTTTTAGGTCAAGGGTGATTTTCAGAAATTGTAAATGTCCTGGTAGCTGTTATTGCGTTTTCCGCTATATTAAAATATATAGTAAAAGGATTTCCTTCGCTGAGACCTAAAGCAAAAGGGCTATTACCATGGAAAAGTTAAAAACCTGTCAGATTGATTTGTTTTTGCACTGGTTATCTACAGAATAATTACTTTTGCAAAATCTCATGGAATATTTATGACTAGGTCCTTGAAATGTGAAAAAAAAGGAGGAAATTCACAAAAATATTATTGTCGGAGGGTCCCCGCAGCCGGGCCGCAAGTTGATTTCAGCTTATAGCCACTGGGGGTAATTCAAAGTAATTTGATATGTCTTATTTATTTTTACATTAATCATAATAACACAGGTATATCAAAATCATGTAGTATCTACAGTTTGTAACCAGTTAAGGGCATAGAGGGAGCAGGCGTTGATGACTTTTGAAGGCTCCACGGTGAGTATTTAGTTAGAGGCTGGTACTGTAAATGGCATATCTGCTACTACAAGGACAATCTCCACCGTATTTTTTTAAAGTGTACTTTCTAAAAATCATGAAGAAATGCAGAAAAACATGAGTCAATGGCCTTTCAATATACTCTAAAGAATCAGTCCTGGCATGACGTGCGAATAATGTCTATTTTTATGGTAATTTTCAGGTATTTTTCCATATTTTCCCATAATTTTTCCACCTTATGACCAGAAATCTATAGTATTGGCACATGTATCACATAGAGATATTCTATGCAAAGATCCATGTTGGATTTGATGGTCCTAGAGGTACTCCTTGCTGTGAAAATAGCTAAAACATGGAGGAGGGGGCGCTCTCGGCCCAAAGCGGGAAATCAGGGTGATTTTGGGCCTGAGTTTGTCCAGGAAACATCAGCTTATCTTGGTATACAGGAATCCAAGGGACATAAAACCTCAGGTCCTATCTATAAACATGTATTGGGTTATAAAAATCACAATTATAGACAATAGAAAGCCACATCCCACTTATAGTAGGTCTCAGTGAGGGTAATCCCGCACAAAACTGAGAGTCATATACGATTCTGGTCAGAAGTGAATACTGCAGGGGCACTGAATGGTCCATAATTAAGTTGGAAATGATGCCAATATCATGAAAACTTGTACACATGCTGCTGAATGTCTGCCAATTTCAATCAAATAATAGGAAAGGGATTCTCAGTGAGTTTACATTTTTTTCAAAGGCTAGATTGGGGATCAGTGAAAATGCAAATTATTCAGTGCAAATTCAGGCGGAATTCAGGTGGTTTTACGCTACAGACCAGTGCTCAAATTTTCCGTGGTGAGTAGCTAATTTTGGTTAGAAATGTTTTGTAGGAAAGATGTATCTTTTAGGTCAAGGGTGATTTTCAGAAATTGTAAATGTCCTGGTAGCTGTTATTGCGTTTTCCGCTATATTAAAATATATAGTAAAAGGATTTCCTTCGCTGAGACCTGATTCAAAATAGCCGCCATTTTGAGCTGTCTCAGTAATATAACTGCCCATTATATCTGAAAAAATATAAATTTCTCCGTTAATCGTGTTACTCATACAATGTAAGCATTCTAATATGTCTGTATGTAAACTTAGGCATATTATATACTCCATAGATAGGAGAGATAACCCACATTTTATTTAAATAAGATATTTGAAAGGGGATTATTTCTGCGACACCCCAACAGGTGCGTGGACGTAAATAAATAAAACACCGGCCTCAAAACATTGCCCGGAATGCTTTACAGTATTTAGAGCGTCACGTTGTAAAACCAAGATGACATCTCAGCGTATTTACAACCTCTTTCTGTTTGCCATCTTGGTATCATATCCGTGTATTGCCAAGAAGAAGGACAAAGAAGCAACGGTAAAGTCTCAAACTCAAAAACTCTGGTCCAGACTTCTGCCACTCGGGTACCGCCGTTGGGGGTGATGACCCACCCGGCCACTGTGATCCATATAAATTAAATGATGGCACGCCTTATTAGGGGGTGGGGGGGGGGGGGGGTCAGAAATTTGTGACGTGGGGTGTGGGGTGTGGGATATGCATGATGTCACATCTCAAAAACAAAATTTACCTATATATAGTATATTTTTATAAATTTATAAAGAAATACCCAGCAAAATTGACCAGATTTCACTATTGTCAGTTGGATTACCGATATTGACAACATTGTTTAAGGTTGATCGCTACTCTTAACTTTGTATCCATGAAATGTCCTGTTTTTCCCCCAAAGGTAGCTTATATTATTTAGAAATGGAAAATGCAAATAAAATGGGGGGGGGGGGGTCCCGAGCTACTTTTTTTATTACAGATTTTTGAAAAAAAAAAAGTATTCTTATTCCTAGGTTATGTCCTTAAATGGGAAAAATTAAATTATGGTCCAAAAATGTACCTTTTTATGAAAAAACGTGATGGTTTTATGACGATTATTCAAATTTAATGCATAATTCTTCAGCAATATCTAAATATCACTGAAAAAAATCCATGAACTTTTTTTTTAATTTTTTCAAAAAATTGTTCAGATCAATAGCTAACTTCTGTTTGTCATCTTGGTATCATCTCCGTGTATTGCCAAGAAGAAGGACAAAGAAGCAACGGTAAAGTCTCAAACTCAAAAACTCTGGTCCAGACTTCTGCCACTTGCCAGACTTGGGGTACCCACCGTGATCCATATAAATTAAATGATGTCACGCCTTATTAGGGGGTGGAGTTAGAAATTTGTGACTAGGGGGGTGGGGTGTTGGATATGCATGATGTCACATCTTAAAAACAAAATTTACCTATATATAATATATATTTATAAATATATAAAGAAATACCTATTACTAGCAAAATTGACCAGAGTCTATTGTCAGTTGGATTACCGGTATTGACAACACTGTTTATGATAATCTCTCATATTCTAAGATGGAAAGGTACGAGACCTCTACTAGAATATTTAACCATACCGCACCATTGCAATAATGCACTAAAATGCTCTTAAATTTGGCGAGGGTGCTCCCTTGGCACTTTTTCAAAGGAGATGGTTGTACAAAGTCCTTTTTTAGCACATAAGGAAATTTTGGAGAACTTAATACTCCTGGTGATTAAACAAGGCCAGCGCTCTATTAAGGGCAGGTGCGTGATTGCAACTGGGGTTTGAGAAAACCCTACAAATGCATCAGGGGGTCAATTTGACCCTCTTGATGGGGATGGCAAAAAGAATTTCTCCTATTGTCAGCGAAAAGGCCAGTATGTTACCATGCTTCAAAGGTTCCACAGTTGCACAGATTTTCAACCCAAGATAGGGGGGTGGGGTGAATTTCGAACCTTTTAGCTGGGGATGAAAAGGATTTGTGTGCTCTGTCCCTAATTTCACTCCCCCTGCTGTTAGAAAATGATGACTCCCTTAATTCTCTGATTTAATGCTTGGTCTGTTTGGGTCTGAATTTCTTCTGAACTTTCTTTCTCAATTATAATTGTAATCTACCTTCTTTTTTAGATGTGTTTAATTTAGATGTGATATTTTAACCCCCCCCCCCCCCCGCCCCCAGCATGGAGGCTTTTCCAGTTTTCCCCCACCTCCCCTCATCCAAGTTATGATGATAGAGATCTTAAACGGCGTTATTATGGTTTAGGTTGGACTCTCGGGTAGGACTACAATGTATTTCATTGTCTGTAGCCCAGCAGACTTGTTTATCCATTAAGTTGCTTATCTTGCTATCTTGCTATATTGTCTTTGCCACCCTCCATGACTTGACTTTAGCACACTTCAATTCCAAAAAAAAGAAAATAGATAAACTATGCAAACATGTCTGATTGGCCCAGGTCTAAACCATTCTGTATAAACATACCGTATCCTCCTCAAATGATCACCCCCTCCCTCCCTACCACCCATCAACCATCTCCGTTGAGTGATATATTTGAGTCCTATTCAATATTTGGTTATGCCATTCATTCATTATAAAGAAATCCTCTGAGCTGCTCAGGAAGGAAACGGAGCGACTCGACCGTGCTGGGGTGACGTGTCCACAGAGCATTGTTACACAGTCCACACTAGACAGACTCAGAATAACAGATAAGGTAAGTCAAGGAGAATCCCTCCATACTAAGTATACGGCCCTGAGTAATTCAAGCCTTATGAAATCCTACTTTATCATCAAAGCCATCTACGGGTTAACATGGTGAATAACATTTGAGACGACATGCAGACCATTTATGCCATTACAATTGACATTTGATTTTTTTTTAAACATGTAACTGGTGTGGTATTCTTGTGGAATAGACATGATAACACAGGTTTGGTGCCATGGACACCTGCTCTCTGTTCAGCCTCATAGAAGAAACATCATACTAAACTCTAGGCCTACATTGATGCATTGTTACTGCCCTCATACAGTACGAGAAGGCTCTGGCCTGCCACATTAAGTACCTGGAGAAGAACCCTGGAGACGCGTGGGCATGGAGCAGCATGGGCACCGTCTACACCCACTTGGGGATGTCCAAGTCAAGCAACACCTGCTTCAAGTCTGCCTCTAAACTTGGAGGGAAGCTGAGTGAGTTTGTCCGGCAATGGCACTTTCTGGGGCCCTTCGTCATCGGTAAGAATGAAGTTGACGGTGACCCGGCTGAGATGTATGGAGGGATACAAGAAGCAGCGAAGAAGCGCTTCAATAAACAGGTGATCATGTTTAACAGTAATGAAGTAATACATTGCTTTATAATAATACGGCCATGTAAACTTGACAATATGGTCATCAAGATTTCGAGGTAATCAACTATTACTATAAAGTGACAAGGAATTGAAGACATAGACCAAATGCTTTCACTTTGCAATTAAGTTGGTAGAAAATGTTTAATAATTTCCTATTTTTCCTCAACTCAGGAACGCTACGCATCCGAGCTTGTTGCAGATGGGAAGACGGGTTGGTTGGTATATAAACAAAATAATGTGGTTGAGGCTGTAGCAGTAGCCCCTCAGCTCAACTGGAATGACTTAATAAACTCTCTTGGCTCAACCGCTATATTAGAATGGCAAGGCTGGATGGTGGGAGAGTTTGCTGTTAATGATGATGGACTGAATGTTATCATCCAGTGTCTTGGCGTACATACAGTGTTTGTGGATGGCATTCCACTCACAGGGGATGTCTACCACCGGGACCCTTACTGGTTTTCCGCCCCGCTCAGCCGTGGGGTTCACACGCTGTATATCAGGCTGCGAGCAAAGGCACGCGCTCAGTTGAAATGCTCCATTAAGAACGCGCCTGTCAGTTTTAAACTCTTAAAGCCACACTACCTTCCTGATCTGTACGACGGCCGCATTCTAGGCTCCTATATCGCTTTACCCATAGCAAACTACAACACAAAGAAATGGCTCCGCGATATAAGAGTGACCGTCAGCACCCCTGGGCACATTGATTCTCTACTGACCGTAGTTCCAGAAAAGGAAACATTTTCAATCGCGCCCGGGCAGACGCGCCCTATGCGTATTCAGCTGGCTGCAGCTAATGAACAATCTGATCGTCTGGTGGAGAGCTGCTCGGAGCTGAATATTGAACTCCGAGTGAGCAGCTCGGAGGGTGAATTGGTCATGCCGCTCACTCTACGTTGTCGTAAACCGCACGCATCCTTCCTCATCACCTTCGTAGATCATGATGGCTCGGTACAACAAGCGGCTGTTATTGAGCCGCTCGAGGGATGCGAGCAGAATATATGCCCCGTGCTGCTCACTCTACACGGGACGACTGTACCACCGCAGAGCCAAGCCGACAGCTATAAGTACATGTTAGATAATGAGTATGTGTTCGGCCTACCACATGCGTGGATCCTGGCACCTAGCAGGTAGGTATCATGTCTTAGATTTTATGGGTCTACTTTAACCTAGGTTCCAAATAGTTTCAAGCAAACTGTAGTTTGAGTTGTACGGTAATGAAAAGAATAAGATTGCAACACAAGTTGAAAAATGAACTTGTGGGTAAATTACCGAAGATTTTTGGCAAGCAAACGTCACTTTAGTCTAGTAAAACCTCACCTACAAACTATTAGACTTTGCCACTCTTTTTTTACATTACCGTAAAACCTCGCGTATAAGCCACGGCTAGTACGGGAGTCAGATCGGCGGTGCGGCTTATAGGATCGGCCGAGGGTCAGGGTGCGGCTTATACGCGAATTTTTGCTACGAGGGCACAGTATTAAAAGTCTCCTTAATCAGAGCTTTAGTGTGGTCTAAAGCATTGATCTGCCCAAACTCTAAGTGCGGCTTATATGCGAGCTAGGCTCACACGCAAGGTTTTACGGTATATATTCTTTGTGTTACATTCCGCCTTACAGGCATGGAGCACACAACTGGGAGGGACCGGGTGCACTCACCGCTATCCAGTCTCTGGAGACGCTGGCCACACTTACCACAGCAAACAACTGGATGACAAACAAAGCGAGCAGCCAGCATGTCATCTTCGCAGGTTGGAATAGATCAATGAATGAATTAATTAATCCATATACCGGTATTAGAGTTAACATGTTTGAGATATAGTCTCGCCTTCAATCCGCGGGTTAAAGCTGAATCAAAATTCAAGTTCTCCCAATGTCCAAGTGCGGGTTATGCAAGGTATTTGGAAGTACCAAAAATCAGACCCCAGGTGCGGATTATACCATTTTCTTAAAGTCTGGGCAAGGATTATACCGCTGTCGATCCCATTGTACATTAACTGCATATCAACCATCTGAATACCATTTGTAATTGCAGGACATTCTATGGGAGGACACGGGGCATGGGAGCTGGCCACCCACCTACCAGACCGTGCACTCGCTGTCATCTCGCTGGCTGGCTGGATCAAAAAGGAGGAGTATGGAGACAGCAATCTCTTCTTTAAGTAAGTGGTCTATATCAAATCTATTCATAAATTCTGAAGCTAATCCAAGTGGTAAGAGTCACGGATTAATTTGTTCGAGCGTTTTTGTAATTATAAATGAAAGGCATAAAACTGAAGGAAGTTAAGTTCCAGTTATGACTATAATTTATCGTTATCAGATCCGAATTACACAATATAAATGATACCATTTGGGAATATCAGATGCATACGGTCAATTGAACTTTTTTCAAAAAATATACAGTAATATATATATTCAAAGCATACACAGTTGATTTAAAAATAATGTCCCTTTCTCATAGACATGATATCGCCACGACTAGCGTCGACCCAGCGACAAAAGCAGTTCTAGAGGCATGCATCACAGAGAATGAGTCAGACCGCCTGGCCTCCAACCTCCAGGTAGGGTTCAACCTTGACATGGTCTAGGGGCAATTAATATGACAATTGATATCTATCTACGTGACTGTATTGTCACCAAAAGAACAGCATTGCATCAGGAGATTTTAGTAGGTAGTAATACTCAAGTTACATAATAAATGTAAAGATTAGAAAGCGTTTTATCATTTTTCATTATATGAGGTAAAAAATATTGAATTTAGTTCATGTTCTTTTTATTGGAATAATTTCATCTGAGAAATTTTGGTTAGAAACGTTTTGTCTAATTTGATTAAACTCCTTCATTAATTTCGCAGGGCATATCGGTGTTAGTGCGCATAGGTGCTGCGGACCGCACCATTCACCCATTTTTCACACGGAGGATGTACCGTGTTTTGCGGCACTTGGGAGTGAACGTAACCTATAGCGAACTCCCCGGCAAAGAGCATTGGTGGTGGGATACCTTGTGAGTACCGTTAGAAAAATGTAAATTATACAATTGAATCCTCGACCAAATTGACCATCGAAAAAAATGGTTTTTATTAATCTCTTTATTGAATAGATAGTATTGGATAGATCCAAATGAGGCACAGGATAATACAAATATGTCAGCTAAAATAGCCCAATGCACTTGTTATAACAGTTAATCTTTCCTTTAATTCAAAGTGAAACCAATGATGGTGGTGCTGTTCATGACCCAGAGCTGCGTAAGTTCACCAACTATTTCTCGGCACTGCCAGCTGCCCCATCCGCAGCGTGTGATGCGGCCGGGGATAATTGTGAGACATCCAGAAGTGGAGCTGGGTCTGCATCAAAGTACCAGGAGGATCAGCGCTTTACGTATACAACAACCAACCCAGCATTTGGTGAGACCATGCGGGGACTGAGGGTCTTACAACAAGTGACACCATTCAGAACAACCACTATCCAGGTTAATTGTGTATATGTACCTCTGTCCCATAACATAATCAGCAATGGGGAATGGATATTTTGGGGCTTTTTAGTGGGTTTAGTTCAATCTGGGCCTCTATGAACATTCTCGCTATCCCTATTGGGGACGCATTAGGTCGGAACGTCGCCAGAACTAGGGTCCAAAAGTCAAAAGATCGCTCTGTAGACCATATATCCTATACCCAATTTTGTCCAAAGGTTGCCAGGTCGCTGAAATTATTGCACTAGGTCGAAAAGTCGCAACCCAGGTCATCAGATCGCTAAAAAAAACACCTCTGCGTGCAGATATATATTTATAAAGAGAGGTTTACAAAGTCAATGTGTCGTAAATTTGTCAACTTTCTATATTCAGGCTGAAGTAAATGCAGATGAAGTTCAATTAGTGACGGTCAATGTTCTTCGATTCATAATATCTGAGCCACCAAATCGACCGGTCGACTGGTGGCAAAAGAACATCAAGGTATACCACGTTTTACATATCATGTTCGTCGCCAAATTTCTTGATACATGTATCCCACTAGAAATTTTAAACCAGAAAACTGCTGCCAAAATTCATATACTTGATTAGTTGTTCATGATTGTAAGAACTCCTTTCTTTGCTGTTTTGAGCATTGTTTTGAGAATTGTGCCTCGTCATAAACACATGTAGAAGTATTCACAATATTGTTTCAAGTTGATTGGCTTATTCATTGAACGGACAGATAAAGCCGGTCAAATAATATGCACACTTTTACAGGTTGACGGACAACAAATGCTAAACGCCAACGTTTGGAAAGACCCTACCATTTGTCTGTGCAAAGAAAAGGGTATGTCTAACATTGCTTATTCTGATCTCATACTCGTAGATATGAATGTACGTTTTGACATATATTCTGCAATGTCAGAACATTTAATGAATTTGCGTAAATTTGCAGCGGCCTGGAAGGTGTGTTCTGACTGTCATCACTTGGAATCTGCCTCTCAGCGGGGACCTTCGAACCTCGGTCCAGCTCGCCGAGTGGCCGAGCGACCTTTCCTCATCGTCACAGGTATGTAGACCCTAGCAGTGTAATACTGTGACACAGGGATTCAGGCAATGCAGCCATTCCAACAGGTTTACAGTGATGTTTGAGCTTAGTGGAACATAGTACTATTTGCAGGACATATCCAGGCAGGCACTTTACTGAAGTACAAAACCTAACTCATTCTCATCAATTTCAACCAATTTAAATAAGTTTACGATAATGCTCTATGTAGTACCTAATTCCCTGCAGGTACACAGTCTTCTTCGACCAGTCATCTTCTCCATGCTGCCGTATACATCGCCAACCTTTTCTTCTTGACGAGTGATACAGATGCACCCATTATCACTGACAAGGAACTGACACAAGAAGTTGCAGGTGATTTACTGTCATGATCTTAAGACAAACCGAGAGTATGGGAAATGATGCAATATGTGAAGAACTATACACGCTGTTTCGGTATGGCCAGATGCTTGATGTTCTAGTTCTTTAATTCTTGTTCTTATTGATACAATTACAATTTCCAGACCAGTATAATCTAATCATTCTTGGGGCTCCGGAGGAAAACAGCTGGACTACAAGATACCTCGAGAGCATCCCATTGATATTTGAGAAAGGTAAGTTTCTAGTAATTTTTAGAACTGTTAGTTTCCCCTAAAGAGGGGTCTTGAAAATATTCAAGTTACTAGTAGCAGAGATATGGCCCTGCTAGTAGCCTACAAACTCCCTGATAATCTAAACCTATCACTTACTCATTGACCAGAAGTCTATGACGCATATGAAACCTCAGAACATAGAAACATCTGAAGAGAAATCAGTTATTTTTCGCCTATTCTATTGAACAAAGAGTCCGACTCTGAGTCTCTTCGCAGATACCATCGGTCTCGGCTCGTGTCATTTTGACGCATCGTCCGGGGCATTGTTCCTGGCTCCTCATGGGCGGCACCTGGCGTTAGTACTGATGGGAGACTCGACAGCCGCCATGCAGGATCTAGTCTCCCTGGCAACCCCCACAATACCACCTATGACCAGATCTCCAGTAAGTACTGCTCGGACTTTTTAGTCTGAAATGAATGTTTCAGTTGTTCATGTGTTTTAAACACAGGCCGTTTACCAGTGGTTACAAGTCAATTGTGCTACCATATGGTACATGTACTACTAATAAAAGAGGATTTCGGTATTCTGAATCAATGGTATATTTGGGAGGAAAACCAATGTGCCATGGCAATAAATTCCATCACTTTACTTTTAATACCACTAAAATGACGCTGTAATTTTACCGTTATATTTTCAGTTTTCTAATCTCATACCGGACTATGTGATCACCGGCCCCAAGTTTCGCGCCCAGGGTCCTGGAGGTTACTCGTGCGTCGGGTTCTGGGGCAACAGTTGGGACTTCCGGCCAGAACTTTCATCGTGCAGCTACTGTGTCTTGCCATAAACTGCCATCTCAAGGAGACATATTACAATTTGGAATGTTATTTGAACCATCTCTGTGGTTTGCGACGACGAAGACATTCCGATCTGTTATTATTTGTACATGTTATCATTTAATCATGTACATAGCGCTGCTGAGAGCGGCAATGTGCGTTTCAGCTGATTTGTATGGTTTAGTATGAATGAGTAGATGATTGATTATTTATTGAGAAATATGATTATCAATATCGAAATCATTTGGTGAGAATTGCATGGTATAAAAGCTAACGCGGTTTTACCAAACGTACATTTGAGAAAATGTGATATTGTAATAATAATTCCATGTGATATTACATATGGAACTTGTGAAATCGCATACGTAAATTGTGAAAGTGGAAAGTGAGCTATTATGGTGTGAATGTTTCGTAATTCGTAGAAGCGACATTAGAATATATGTGAGCAAGTGCATTCCAATACCGACGATGCTTTAGGACTGTACAGCATTATTATATAGATGTGTGTTTGGGAATGAGACAGTTAGCTAGCTGGTGATTAAAATCGCCTAATTATTAACGTCTTCAAAATATCCGGGTGTAAAAATAAATATTAGTGGATGTAAAAATGGAATGTTTACTACCAAGTTGCAACATAGGCCCAATGTATTTCAAGAGTAACGTTTATCATTAGGTATACACACAGACATATCTTCAGCACCCATTGGGTATAAACTTAACTGGGAGATTTGGAACTTATTTACACGTCAAAACGATACGGCTTGTTACTTGCACCATAGGATTTATTTAACTGGTGTATCACATTCAGTTTTCCTTTTCTAATAGAGTGATTGGTCATGCAACAAGTTTAGAGAGATACATATATATATATATACTGAAACTGTGGTTTTTACTTCGCTGATTGTACACGTTTTTATGAAGTGGATAAAAGGTGCAACTTATTGACAGTATTATTCGGCAAGTAATGTTTCTGACCATATATGTATGAACGCAAACTTGTTTGATAAGGCCACACTTTTTTTTTTATTTGGGTTACGGGCCCGCCGCACTAGGAAAGCCCAAAATCAGAATAAAAATAAAATTTGGATTTTACACTTTTTTTTTTATTCCCTCCGATGTATATTCCAGAGTAAACAAAATAAAGAAAAAAATAAAAGATATATGGCATAATATACCGGTGGAAAGCTAAAATCAACAGGAAAACAGCTATCTACCTTTCATTAAGGTAAAATGGGACATCAAAATGTTCTCGATTTTTGAAAATTGTTAAAAAAAAATCTATCGATTTAGATACAATGTATTGTGTTTCTATTGTCGGATGGTGTTTTTATTTTATTTTTCCCTCCGACATTGGGATACCCAAGCTTTCGGTGCATACAATAAATAAAATACCCAGAGGCCAACTTTTATTTTATTTTTTATTTCTTTTATTTCGTCCTCCGTGCGTTGATAATTTTTTGAACTGTCCGTAACCCAAATAAAAAAAAAAGTGTGGCCTAACGACGGCATTTGAGTCTACTATGTTAAAAAGTATACTTTTCTAAATAAAAATATAGAACCTCAGTTTTGGGTTTTTAATTTAAATTCTTCAATTCATAGAACATGTAGACTCTTTAACAAATCCGCTATATCCTTAGACACTATCAGTATTGGTAAAGTCTTGTTTCCATAGAAACTCCTTCTGGTAATTAGACCCTATGTCACAGTTGGCAGAGCACGTGTAGACAACCAGGGTGCCCCAGTCTATGCTCTCCTGCAGCTCGTCCAGTTTAAGGTAGTTCAACAACTGAGGCATCACCTAGTTAGTACAAAATTATTAAATATAGAAAACGGTCCATCGAGATGAAGTTAGGGAATGGATCTTGCTCTAAGACTAGGCCATTATAAATCAACATCATTTACCAGATAAAAAAATATGAGAGATCACTCCTTGGTCGACCAAAAGCAGCAACTCTTGAATATAATTTTAAGTAACTTTTTATTGCTGAGTAAATTAATTTAGTATGGACGTTCTAGTGAATAGGCTGCTGAATTCAGGAATGAAGACCCCTCCCCCCCCCCCACCCATAATGTACATAACAATAGTTACCTGGAATTCAAAACTCCTTGCAGAGCCACAACAGCAGGGAGGTACATCTTTGTCTGATAGGATGTTCTCACAAGACACCCACAGTAGCGATCCACCACGGTCATACCGTAATACCTGAAACATGATAAGAAAATCACGGATCCAAACTTTAACAGTGTCCCTGTATGAAAATGAGGAATTTCTAATAAGCCTTACCCTCGTATAAGCCGCACCCCAAATTGACATATCCTATAAGCGGTAGGTGGCCTCATTATGGCGACTTTACTCTTTAGTGCTGTAGTATACTTCTAAAGCCTTCTTATACAACATGGCATTTGTTACGCTCTTTGCGCCCGTCACCATAGCAACGTCCGTCCACGCATAGAAAACGTGTCCTGTTTTTTTAGCCTTGAGATGGGGATGAGGGTTTTTACTATCTATCATAAGTTCAGGGTTGACTAAATAATCTGACCATCTGTTTACCTGTTCAGGCTCATGAGCCACGCGCTCTTTGAACTGCCTAAATATTTTGTCTTCTGAGGTTTCTGTTCTTGCCATCTTATCGAGGTCACCGTCTACCGCTTCAGTGTCCAGGGTGCCTGTCTTTTTGGCTGCTACAAGCGACTCATATTCCTGAAGAAAATTTGTTTCAGCATTCACTTTAATCATATGTGCTCATTTTCAAGGATCGACTGTTTTCGTATTACCTGCAGTGGTAGGGCCTACATCAGTGCTGTAGTATACTTCTAAAGCCTTCTTATACTACATGGCATTTGTTACGCTCTTTGCGCCCGTCACCATAGCAACGTCCGTCAGCGCATAGAAAACGGGTCCTGTTTTTTTAGCCTTGAGATGGGGATGAGGATTTTTACTATCTATCGTAAGTTCAGGGTTGACTAAATAATCTGACCATCTGTTTACCTGTTCAGGCTCATGAGCCACGCGCTCTTTGAACTGCCTAAATATTTTACTGCAGTAGGTTGCCTTCTGACATCTCCCACATCTCTTGGGCCCCGCCCCACCACAAACCAACTTCACTACTACATGACGTTATATTATATCATATCGGTAGGTTTATTTATTTTAAGGCCAGAACTGGCAGATTAAGATTTATCCGTCAATTACAAAAATACTGAATTTTAAGAAAATATCAATATACCTTCATTTTTTCCTCCTCAGACTTCTCAGGCACATTCTGATCTTTAAGTTCCTCTTCTTCCATCACCAATTCATATTCTCTCAGAAGGAAACTGGAATGGTCGACGACTTCTGTAGGAAAGGATACACAAAAACACTTCCATTTCACTATGCTTCCACTGTCTATGTAGATCTACATGTACAGTGATTGCTCATGCCGGTTTGATAATATGAATAATTATAGCTTTATATGATATATCGATTACTGGTATCAGCGACATGTACATGTACTATACCCCATGCTGGTATATAAATTACCGGTATACTACTGGCAAAGATATATTCATCAAACAATGATTATCATTCAATTACGGGACTACCTGCTGACCCTTCCTTGCAGTGGGTTTTGTGGCCTGCCTTCCAGTCCACAGTCTGGTGATCTTTACTGCAGTAGGTTGCTTTCTGACATCTCCCACATCTCTTGGGCCCCGCCCCACCACAAACCAAACACACGGGCTCGTGCTTGTCAGCCCTTGGATACTCTCCTTTCGGATCAAAATCATCCTCTTTTGGCGGCTCATGGCTGTAAAACTCATTCACCCTGGGTATTTGAGATCGAACAACCACGAAATTCCCATTTGAGTTTGATTTGCAGCAGCTTGGATCACGACAAACGAAGACAAACACAGCTCGGTGGAAGCACGTGTCTTTGCTTTGGTCGGGGGCGTAGACTTGAAGGAGGAAAACGCACGGTTTGCCACATTTTGTACACGTGACATCTTCTGGTCTTGGTAGAGGCTTCAGTGAGAGCCACGCAGGTTTACCGCCGATCTTACTAGGGAAGAAATGACTTAATAAACGCCAAGATTCTGTTTCTTCAACGAAGCCCAAGTCGGGCCGGTCCCCCGAAGTCGCCATGTTGGTACTTTTTTACCTCTTTCTGAAAATGAAGAGTTCCAAATGACGCCGTGCATGATATTTTTTTCCGCGCGACTTCAAAAATCTTCCTTAGGCTAAGGAAGATTTAGACTGCTGTGTGCACTTAATAGGGCCTACACTTTGTAAGTTCTTTCCACAGTAGGGTGATAAATGTAGGTTATTGCATGTTCATATTGTTACTTTATGGGGTGGGGAGTATGACAGAGAGGGCCACTCAGGATATGGACAGTTGACGCCTGAGTGAAGGCGGGTGCGGGCAGCTTATAAAAGGGGCGTGGCAGTAATCTGTTACATTCTGTTGGGTGCAGTTTGGCACGTTGGGAATTTCTACAGAACGCCAAAATTCTTATAACGGCTTTAAGAGTTATCAGTATCTCATGAATCATCTCATTGTGGTTACTAGTAGCATAACCTCTCCTTTAGTTAAAGATGACCCTCTACTTTGAGGGGGGATGGTGGAGGGTGATGTATTAAAATCCTATATTTATGCACATAGACCCCCCCCCCTACTATTAAAATCTATTATGATTCAAGGACGGACTATAAACGGTCAAATAAATGAAGTTATTTGTAAGCTAAAAATACACGCATCAAATTGTTGATATAGAACCTGGGGTGCATATGGCGACTGAATCAACAAGACAGGTCACTAGTACTCTTTGTTTTATTGGGACACTTTATTTATAGACAGATTATCGTCTAAGAAAAAATAACTGTTATTATGAAAACCATAATTATTTGCTAAATATGCCTATGAAAACATTGCAATCATGTGTTCCCAATATAATATTAAGTCCATCAACTAAAAGAAAAATGAAAAACATGAAAAGATTATAAAAAATTCAGGTAGTTTTCTAATAGGGATGATGTAACACCTGAGATAAATAGAGAGCATGAGTGAACAGAGGTTGCATGTGACCAACTGTTCGACTAGAACAATCAATTACATAACATACAAACATAATGAAGCTAAGAATTCAGATACACGGCTGTGAATCAGAGGCATCAGGTGGATCGAGCAACGTATTAGTCTTGTAACAAAAACTGAGTCTTCAGAGTTTCTGTATGTTTTACTAGGTTTACCGAACCGCGCCCGAGTAAAATTCACCTTGGCTGATTGTCTTCCGTCTTCAGCATGTGTTCTCAGCCGTTCACAGAAAACAACCGTGTATAAGAATTCATAGTTTTACTTCACACTTCTGAATGGCTCTTCCTTAGTTTCAGTAGCATTAATACCTGATCAAATATACTCCACGTACAAAGAGCTTACTTTCATAACACAATTCAACAAATGTTGCATACATGCTCGGGCTCAAAACAATATTATTTTGGCTAGCACTTTTTAGTGTACATGTATATTTATAACAGAGATTAGTCACACACGCTCACAGCAAATGATGTCGATGAGTTATACCTTTTATCTACATAAACTTCTAGAAGATCAAAGATAGAACATAATAATTGATACCCTCTTAGTCTATTGTATCCTGCAAGACATTTAGAAGGTTTTGAATTCAACTTGGGACTTTCTTAATAATGCTGTTCCGACTGACGCCTTCTTTCATATTCCATGGGATCCTACTTCACTACTTAACAATATCAATGGAACGAGGGTTGGATCGATTTAGTCAAATATGACTAAAATTTGATAGATCACAAAGACAATTTTTCTGACGTACCAAAAATAGCTTCTTCACAAAAAGAAATGATCAAGAAAAGCCTCAAATATGAGAAACAATCATACAGTAATTCTGATACACATATCACATTATAGAGAGAGCGTGAAAGTCAGAAGGCAGCGATCCCCGCCCCGGCGCAGACTTTAAACTCCTTGGTGTAATTCTCGTTGGTTGTTGGTCTGGGGGCAGGAGGGCCTAGGCACAGTTTACATCGAGTCGACCTTGGCCTGGAATACGGCCACCTCCTTGACAACTGCTGCAGCTATCTGCTCCTCTGTCGCCTTTGGGTTCTTCTTGATGAAATCAACTATCCCCATGATGCATTGGTTCTGAAGAAATGAAATATGTCATGGTGAACACATGTGTATACAGTAACACTTTGGTTAAATTAATTATGTGTTATGATCTAGCATAGATTTGTTATCTATATTTCACAGTATAATATCTACCTGTACTAGGTTACTCAATTTCTGGATTTGTAACAGAACATATGTGGTTTGGTTTTGGTAATAGACATAGCGGCCTATGTTAGACATAGGGGCCTATGGTGATACTATTAACAACTATAACTGCAAGAGGGAGTGTCCAGGAATATTGGCACAAGTCTACTGGATCAACTATTATCTTGTATTCTAAATGCATTACCTGATACATCTCTAATTCCCGCTGCCCGCTGACTCGGTTCCACAACTCGTACGCGACTCGAGCACCGGTGATCAGCTCGTACATGTTCTTGTACTCGCTCTCCTTATTCAGCCATGCTACTTGAGCAACCTATTAGAGTAACAAGAAAGGGAACCATTTGAAATACATACCTAGTAATACAGACATTTTTTAAACTATTGATGGGGGGGGGGGGGGTGGGGTGTGAGGTGGTGGTGCTGGTGGATTTGGGGAGCTAGGGTAGACCGTAGGATGATACCCGCATTCTCGGGAGCAGACCTTGCTGCTAAAGTAAGTACTTCAGAAGGGGGGATGTGGGGTGTGGATTTGAGTGGGGGAGGGGGATTGTTTGGGCCCATTCACCAATTTGCGCAGAACGCCAATATTGGTGTTCTGCGCTACACTAAATGTAAATAGTGCAGGATCGGAGCTGCGCTGAATGCCAATCTATGCTGACTACAAATACATTGTACATATGTATCAGTGAAGCTACAAGCACCTCTTTCATTAGACTGATTAGTAAGTTGTTATGGCAATTGAACCCTAGTTTGTTTAAATACAAGAGCATGAAACTTGGTGGATCAGATAGGTATTTGCGCAGAACGCCAATATTGGTGTTCTGCGCTACACTAAATGTAAATAGTGCAGGATCGGAGCTGCGCTGAATGCCAATCTATGCTGACTACAAATACATTGTACATATGTATCAGTGAAGCTACAAGCACCTCTTTCATTAGACTGATTAGTAAGTTGTTATGGCAATTGAACCCTAGTTTGTTTAAATACAAGAGCATGAAACTTGGTGGATCAGATAGGTATAGGGGCCTACTGCGCACACTGGATGGGCACTAAGCCTAAGGGAGCATCCGTCAGAATCAAGCGACCCTATTTATTAGTGTTGGCACGCACAACTATATTCAAGGCCCAAATTTAAGTAATAACAAATTAAAGGATTGGTCACTGTATGCGGCTGTTGCCCCGAAGAATTTGGGGTAGGGGAAGATGATAACGTTTCAGCTCTCTATGTTCCAGGTAGGACTACCGGTATTCAATTTTCTTTCCCCCACATAATTCAAATATTAACCCCTCCAACAACATAATAAATGCTGCAATAATGCCAATCTATTAATATGATGTGATGCCTACCTATACCTATTATTGCAAAACCAAAACTGAGTTCTTACGACTTAGTGTTACTTTCAGCATGAATATGTATGTTTATGTTTTCAGTAAGAAATATTCGTCTGAAATCAGAATGTCCCTTATTAACTACCCCTATTTATTACCCCTATGATCACCCCAGCTTCCCCTACCGGTACCGTAAAAAAACATTGCCTAGGTCGAGCTACGAACTGAACCTAGACCTAGTACCGTATCGGCTAAGAGAGGATAGCACAATTATTAATTGTGGAATCGGCTTTCTGCCTTTTGTATAGACATGTACTAGTGTAGATTAGACGATAACTGGTACCTTAGGGTGCAGACATTTAGGGTGCGTGGACACTTAGGGTGCAGACACTTAGGGTGCATGCTAATGGACATGTACTATGATGTAGGCTACAGAGACATATAGGGTGTAAATGTAGGAAACATAGAGTGCAGAGACGTTTAGGGTGCGAATTATAAGACACATAGGGTGCTATATTTTAGATGCTTTAATCAATGATTAAGGGTATACTTCTTGGGCATTTTACCCCTAAATTATTATCTCTCAAACTGGGTAGAGGTCCACCCCCCCCCCCCCCCCACGGGAATTTCCCCACTGGAATCCCCCCCCCCCCCCTTTGTATAGAATTAAAGGTACCAGGTAATAGGGTTTGTCTTTCGTGGCAAAGCCCCCGATACCGGTATGTTAAATAGAACTTTCTACTAGTACAACTTTTATATTATACTGGAATTCCCCCCCCCCCTTTGGGAATTCCCCTGCGGAATCCGCCCTCCCCCACCTTTGTATAGAATTAAAGGTATTAAATAGCCATTAAATAGGGGTTGTCTTGTTAAAGAAGAAATTATAAAAGAGAAAAAGGGGCTCCGGTAGCAAATCCCCCGATATGTTAAATAGAACTTTCTACTAGTACAACAATTAGGCCATCAGAATGAAAGTGAGAGTTTACCGTCCACCGCCCGCATGCCTTCAGAGGGGCCGCATGAAAAGTTCATTATTAATGTAAATTTTCATTATTTTCATTTCTTCAAAGATCTGGACAATATTTTACAATTTTCAAAAAAGTTACGCCCCTGAAAACCCCAAAAATGCAGATTTTTAGGGAAATCCCTAATAATGAAAAATGAATAATGAAAAAGGGCCGCATCTGTTTTCCAAAAGTCCCGGACGGTAAACTCTTACTTTCATTCTAATGGCCTTATAAATGGATGATGCCTATAAGACAATCATTTTGCACCCTAAGTGTCGTGCCATTTGCACCCTAACTGTCCCTGCACCCTACATGTCCAATAGCATGCACCCTAAGTGTCCTGTTGTTTGCACCCTGAATTGCTCCACACCCTATATGTCCATTGGCATGCACCCTAAGTGTCTGCACCCTAAATTTCCACGCACCCTAAGGTACTAGTATTCGGTTAGACGAGTAAACTACAGTGAAATCTCGTTATAAGGAGGACGGTTATAAGGAGCAGACGGCTATAAGGAGCACATTTGCTTTGCCAAATCCTTTTCTATACTTTTCTATAGTAAAAAAACACCATTAGAACGAGCATTTCTAGCCAAAAATCGCTTATAAGGAGCAAATATTTTCAAGAGTAAGTCATTCTTTATTGAAATAACGTCTCATAATGTGTGGGCCATTGTCAGGACTTCCATTGTAAGGGGGGCAGGGGGAGGCGGGGCCTTTGTCAGGACTTCCCCTGTGATGTGGGCGGCATACAGGGGTGTTGGTATGGACCTGTGAGGGGGGGGCAGGGGGAGGTGGGGCCTTTGTCAGGACTTCCCCTGTGATGTGGGCGGCATACAGGGGTGTTGGTATGGACCTGTGAGGGGGGGGGCAGGGGGAGGTGGGGCCTTCGTCAGGACTTCCCCTGTGATGTGGGCGGCATACAGGGGTGTTGGTATGGACCTGTGAGGGGGGGGGGCAGGGGGAGGTGGGGCCTTTGTCAGGACTTCCCCTGTGATGTGGGCGGCATACAGGGGTGTTGGTATGGACCTGTGAGGGGGGGGGCAGGGGGAGGTGGGGCCTTCGTCAGGACTTCCCCTGTGATGTGGGCGGCATACAGGGGTGTTGGTATGGACCTGTGAGGGGGGGGGCAGGGGGAGGTGGGGCCTTTGTCAGGACTTCCCCTGTGATGTGGGCGGCATACAGGGGTGTTGGTATGGACCTGTGAGGGGGGGGGGCAGGGGGAGGTGGGGCCTTTGTCAGGACTTCCCCTGTGATGTGGGCGGCATACAGGGGTGTTGGTATGGACCTGTGAGGGGGGGGGCAGGGGGAGGTGGGGCCTTTGTCAGGACTTCCCCTGTGATGTGGGCGGCATACAGGGGTGTTGGTATGGACCTGTGAGGGGGGGGGGCAGGGGGAGGCGGGGCCTTCGTCAGGACTTCCCCTGTGATGTGGGCGGCATACAGGGGTGTTGGTATGGACCTGTAAGGGGGGGGGGGGGGGCAGGGGGAGGGGGGGCCTTTGTCATGACTTCCCCTGTGATATGGGCGGCCCATAGGGGTGTTGGTCAGGACCTGTTATTGTGTAATGAAAGCAACCTGGTGACTTTTGGAAAAGTTAGACTAAAGCATTAATGGTCTAAAAAAGCGACTTTGTGACCTAGGACCCCTAATTTTAGCGACCTTTCCGACCTGAGGGGGGGGGGGGGTCCCTCTGCATCCCCCCAAGGGGAGGGGGGGGGGCTTTGTCTTTCCTTGTCAATTACCAAAATCGGTTACAAGGAAGGTTGGTTACAACGAGCAAATTTCCCTTGCCAAAAGGTGCTCCTTATAACGAGATTTTACTGTATATATTAATGTAGACGTAGTGTCTGTAGTTTGTACAAACAAACAGTCAGTGCAACAACACTAGTGACTAGGCTGCATGTGGCTGAGTCACTGATCACCAATCCGAGCTGTCAAAATCAGCCAAATTAAACGCATAGTAGACATAAAGACTTGATATGACTAGAGTCTATATATTCATCGTTCAGTTTGATGTAAAATATTGCCACTTACCTGCTGTATAAGGTCAGCAGTGCTCAATTGCCAAGAGGGTAGGTCAAGGAGGTGTGACATTTTTCTGTTTTGCTTTGCTTGTGACTGGGCTACTCAGAAATGCGCCGTTTACCAAATAATTTAGATTAATTTCATTTCAATTCTTTCATCTGCGATCGTATCATCATATTTCATCTCATGATTAAATAACATAACTTATATAATACTGGAAAATATTCTAAAATAAATTAAATGGAAAATAAAATAAAAATCGATATATCCTCCCTGTAATTGCAATCGCGCCCTCACCCTGATCAGCGCGAAATACGAATATGGCGGGCGTCGGGCCAGACTCCGTGAATTCGCAAGAAGAAAAGGACAAGAATTCTCTAATAATGTGCTATAGCAGGAAAGCCATAGAAGCAATTATCTCTGAAGTTAGTACCTGTATGGAGGCCAATATAGAAGGCACGGTATTTGCGTCAGATGAGGTAACAGACGCACTTCGAACACGATTTGTTGAGGTTTGTTGTTGTCTGCTGACCCCTTTTTGCCTCAAAATTTGAGTTTTTCGGCCCTTTGTCAAACGTATCAGTGTCACCAAGGCTTTGCTAAACTGAAGGGAACAGTTATTTAGTGCAAGCCTAAATAAGGTGAAGGTCTTGGACCTTGGTGGATTTTTGGTGGCAATAGGCCCTCGTGAGTTGTGGGGGGGGGGGGGCAAAACTGGAAAAGCCTCCATGCTGGGGTGGGAGGGGGGAGGGGTTGGCGGGAGGTAAAAATTAAAAACGGTCCATTTAGATGCCCGTGATCCCATGCGGGTGCATGCGATTTTTTTTTGGGGGGGGAGGGGGATTTCTTAAAATCCGAACGTAGTGGGGGGGGGGGAGGGGGGAGATTACGGCTAACTACATCGCATACCCCCCCAAGCCTTACGTGAGGGTTCGGCTTATACGCAAGACGGCAAGTCTACATCTGTTTTGGGGTATACATCTGTATAAGGGAGTGATCATTTATTATCAACAGGGGGGGGGGGTGGTGGGTTTGGGGGGGGGGCAAAATAATTTGGACCCCTTGACCGGGGGGGGGCAAAAAAATTTGGACCCCTGTTGGGGGGGGGGCAAAAAAATTTGACCTGTTTTGAGCCAAAAAGCCCGCGCGTTACTATGCTTCAAAGGGCCCGGGCGCGAGCCGATTTTCGACCCTAAGGGGGGGGGGGTAAAAAATTTTGACCCCTTGACCGGGGGGGGTGTAAAAACTTTTGCGCGCTCCGCGCGGAAACCCACCACCCCCCCCCTGTTGTTAAAAAATGATCACTCCCTAAAGGGAAGGTTTTGATACCTTTAGATATATACCGGTAGATTATTTCTGACCTAATTTATTTTATTGCATAGTTTTTGTCGTTTTTCAGATTTATAAGACTGTCCTTGATGCCAACATTCAGATATCTGATGAAGTAGACGATGAGTTATCATCCCAGAGTTCCACACAATCAGGTAACATTAAATGAATGTGCATTTTGAATTGATTTGTCCTTTTCTTTTTTACTATTATATTTAGTAGCTTATTGTTCGGCATGTTATATCATAAGTAATATACGATAAGCACATGACATGAAAAACAAAAGATAACCAGAAAATCTATTATTCAAACAGCCAGAGCGGTTATTAAACTTATGCAGGGAGGCTATATACAGTCCCTGACTTATGGTAATGAATTGAAGATCTTAATGTAACTTGTATTATGAACGGTTAAATAAAAAAACAAAATACAAAAAATGATGAAGGCTTTAAACACTTTAAACATACCGTAAAACCCCGCCTAGAAGACGAATTTTATTTGGCGTTTTTATTTGCTATAAGCCGAATGTTTTTCTGTAATTGGGGGTTCGGCTTATAGGTGGGATTTTGATGGATTAGAATAAAGAGGAAACGATTTTTAAACCTATTTTGTATAGGACGATTTTTTTCTCAAGTTGGGGGTTCGGCTTATAGGTGGGGTCGTCCTATAGGTTGGGTTTTACGGTATATCATGATACAATAAATGTTTGTAAATTATATACCTACTCTTTCTAGGTGGAAGCGTTGTTACAGAAAAGAAACAGAAGTACTTTAATGAAGAACTCATGCCAGAACTAGACGGACTCATCATAGCTGCAGTTGGTTGCCGGAAAGGAATACCCCCGAAGTGTGTCAAGCAGTATGTTACACAGATTTCAAATGAATGTAGCACAGAGGTGAGTTTTGACATCATATTCTGCTTTTGTGCCTTTTTTTTTATTACTAAAATATCTTTCCAAAATTTCTGTATTAAATTATGATATTTGACCGAAATAGTTAGATTGCTTGCCTTTTGTCGAATAGAGAATGGCCTTTCTCAATTCTGGATAATTCAATGCTAAATAGAAAGCATGCAGAGTATAAAGACGGATAATTAAAGTTTTATTGATGTTCAAACAGTGCATGGTAGATTAGGATTACCTGGTAGCAGACTAGTTCATATATTAAACAGGTAAGTATCAGGTAAGAAATAGATCTAGGCGAATTTACAAAACAGTTAGCGAGTGAACAAACATGCCCATTCTTTAATTCTTGACTTAGATCCTCCCTTTCTCTTTAAGGTTGGGAGGACTGTACACATAGAACCCAAGCCTACCCTGGATGTCTGCAAAGCTGGTAGCCAGAGCACGACCATGGTCCGCGAGTCACTATTGGAAAGTTATGAAACCGTTTCAGAATTGTCAATGGTAAGTGATGGATCAAGGTGATGGACATTATACGATTTGTTATCTCTTTATATGAGAACGAAATTTAGTTTTGATTTTAAAGAATTGACTTCATTGTCATACATTCGTCTAGCGTTTTCAAAATTCCATTTGATATGCCCATGTACTTATAAAATTATGTTGAATTAATTATTTGTTAACCGATAGCCACGCAGTATGATTAGAACAGCTATGCTACATCTAAAATATAGATAGGTCTGATCTCATGAAAACAGAAGTGTACCGATATGTATAACTTTCCCATTCCATTCTAGGCATTTCCTAAAGTAATTCAAGAAGTGGACAACTTGGAAATAGTCAGAGAGATGCAGGCAACGATTGGTAAATCCAAAGTGGACCATATCGTGTTCAACACCCAAGAAGAGGAAATGGAAATAAACCAAACGGTACCAGAGGAAATCAAAGAATCCATGAAAGAAGGGTTCCATGAAAAGGAAGCAATCCTTTTGCGAAAGTACCAAATGGGAGTTGTGACGACACCATGAGTGGAAGGAATAACCCAAATAATCTAGAGATTGATCAATGACAATTTTTTTCGGAAACGGAAATTTTTAATAATTAAGGAATTTATGTCATCCTCTTTTATTAATTGATAACGATAATGATTTGTTAGGTATTGTTATGAACTAGAATGAATGACAACTAGGTTCTTCGGCTTCAAGTAAGAATCCTTTTATTCACAGGCTCACACCTGGGCCTCTCATCCGGGCCACGGAAGTTGGCTCTTAAGTATATGTTATAGGAATTTAATCAGCAAGTTTGTTGGTTGGCTTGCCTGGGTGCTGTTTCTCCACAAATTTATGGACCTTCACAAATTGTGTATTCCACAAATTTGTGGAGCTCCGCAAATATATACGGAGGTCCGTATTTGTATGTATAAGTACCAAAAAACGATTTTAATCATCATTTTTATTTTCTCCACAAATTTATGGAATGTGTATCATGGACCTCCACACATTTGTGGAGAAACAGCACCCAGCTCGGAGACTTGAGGATATTGTCTGCTTCCACCGGGGACCACAGTCAGTCTGACGCTGGCCGGTTCGCTGGTTCCTTATATACCCCCAGTGGAAGAAGCCAACGATGCCGACAGGCTTGCCGAGCAGCCACCATCCCCATAACGTTATGATCTGTTAACTTGATATAGCAACTCTTATCCATGCGAAGTGCAAGTAATACATATGTACATTGGTGAGGAACAGTTTGCTTATTGCTCAACCCGGGTATGGGTTTCTCTGTTCATAGATATTTTATCTCAAACAAGGAGAAAATATACCTCTCCTACACATGTTAGTCAACTTCTTTCTGTATCATCGCTTGGCCTGCAGCTTGGCTTCAGAATTCGATATTTTATTTCAACCCAGTGATATAGTATTAGTATGAATGTTGTACCAAGAAGACACTGTATGTAGGAATTTACGCTATAACTATAGAATTCCCGATAATAATCCGATCTAACCAAAAGTGTTCATATTCTGTGTATATTTTAAGGTATATATACGTGTATATAAGATTGTATATAAGAGTAGTTTAGCAAAGTATAAATCTGTACTGTAATAAAATAACCTACTACTTTTATCATGTGTATTAGTCTTGAGTTATTTCGAATGAAATCAGAAAAATTATGTGTAAATTCACTGGTTTCCTCAATGTTTTCATCTGTAGCAAGTTATACAGATACTGTTGTTGGTCTTTCATTTTGTGGGTTATATTTATTTTTATCGTTATCTCGTCGAAATATAGGCTACAATTATATTTCACGCTCTAAGGATTTGTTTAGGTTCGTTTCTATTACATGATTCATTTTAAATGATCCATAACCTTTAAATTGCACTACTAGTATCATGTAATGGGGTTGTAATACTGGATAGGTATCATTATAATCGAAGTGTGATGGTACATCAAAACATGTATATTATGGGAGAAGCACATGTTTTATAGCCATGAAATTCTGATAGCCATAGTTCTGGTATATGCTCGTGGTGTATTATGAACTGAATTATAACAATATAAGCAAAGTAATATGGATTTCTGATCATCCCAGGTGCTTATACGAGATAGACGCTTATTAAATTCATATTTTGAGAGTTTTGTACCCCTCCCCCTAACCTGGACCGAATTAGCCCCGGCCCCGGTGCTTATTCAAAACCTGGCCTGACAGGTTCTTGATTGTGACACTAGGCGGCAGCTTCCTCTTGCAATAAAAATGGCGGGAAAGGAGGAAAACGTGAGGCACTTGTCGGTCAGTTGTTTTCACCTGTAACGAATATTTTGATCATAATTATTCACTCAAGATGTTATGGTTATATGCATTAAACATCCAGGGAGCCCTTGGGGCGGTTATAGCGGTCACAATTATCTATAGTCTTTATAGAAGGGCAGTTTTGCCAAAACACCCAAAAAAGCAGGCCAGCAGAGCACGGTTTAGGTTTTATGTCACTCACTAGGTGTCGCAACCTCTGAAATGTGAATGTGAGTCAAAGTTTTTATGGAGTTATAGTGAGATACTGAAACAAGTGAATTACTATCTGCAATGGTATGGGGAGAAGCATGACACTAGGGGGTTGGGTGGGTGTTCAAAATCAAAAATAGTTTTCAGTAATTGTAATATTGAAAATACAATATCCATTTCATTCCTCCAAAGATTCAACATGAGAAGAAGACCATACCTGCAGCATTGCACTGTCCGGAGGCTGGTCACCTGGGTATCGCAGTAATCCTAACACATGGGGCAGGAGGCGACATGGACTTCCCACAGCTGGTTTCTATCGCAGAACGCTTAAAGGACGCCGGCTTCACCTGTCTACGATTCACGTGTAAAGGACTGAATATAATCTACAGAACCAAAGTCTACTCCACTGTACTGGTAAGGAGAATAATGCAGCAAACAGAAACATTTGCGATTGTATACAGATTAGAGACCCTAGATCTACTCCATCTGCCTCTATTTTTGGTTAAACTCTAGATTTCTTTGGGTCGTTATCTCATAACTGGGTAGCCTCTCAATTTAGTTGCATTGTATGCACAATATATTAAATAGTATTGTGTATTTTATTCTCTTTCAGCAATATGTTCATGACCACAGGGATAAATTAGGAATCAGAGGAGCTATTCTAGCAGGTAAGTTGGTATATTAATGGGTGGGATCACGAGGTTTTCCTAAATATGTAAGTACGCTTGGCTATATCAAAATCTAAGAAACCCGCAGTGGTGGATCCAGGAATTTTGGAAAGGGAGGGCGCTGTAATACCTACAGCATTGGGGGTGTTGAACCATTCAAATTAAAATGTACAGAAAAATAGGGGGGGGGCGCCCCCCCCCCCCTGGATCCGCCCCTGACCCGACCTGTACCCCATTATTGCAATGTCTTCACTAGTCTCTTCTTAGGCCATATGCCATTATTAATCATAATGATTTTCTCTATTTTAATATCTATGGGGGGTATCTTTTTTATGTGTATAAAGCCAGGTGCCATCCTGTACCAATGATATCATATCCAGTCTGGCGTCTTTTTTTTTTAGGTCGGTCGATGGGGTCACGGGCGGCAGCTGGAGCAGCCAACTCGGCTTACGGCACAGAACTGGGACATTTTGTGTTATGTGTTGTGGGCCTCGCCTACCCTTTACACCCACCGAACGATACTACAAAACTTCGCGACTCCCTACTTCTCGAGATGAATCATCCTTGTCTTGTCGTTAACGGAACGTCAGATGTAATGTGCCAGCAGCACCTCATGAAGGCTACAATACTGAAGGCAGAAAAGCAGCATGGCAGTGCTATAGACGCTGGTAGAAATGGCAAGGCAGATAATGGGTTGATCACATGTTACTGGATTAAAGAAAGTGATCATGGATACAAGGTCAAAGGTCGATCTATGGATGACATGCTTGAGGAGGTAGCAAAGGCTGTTGTAGACTTCTGCCTAAAGGTGCAAGCTGATAAGCAGCCAAAAGAGGCGCCATTGGAAGGTGTGAAAAATGCAGAAAGGAGGTCTTATTCAAACAAAAATGAAGTGACCGTGGTTGAAGATGCACCAAGTGGGAAAAGGGGGAAAAAGAGGAAACGTGCGAAGTAGGCTTGTTCATGCCGATGTCAGTAGAACTTTCTATAAGGTTCAACATTCAAAATTGTGAACCCATTGCTGATTTAATATGGACGCTATAATGCGTCATTTCACCTTTTTTTCCGGTGAGTGGCATTTGTTAAAATCAATATCATACTTGATAGTTAAAGGATGCGGTGGAGGAGAACAATTTGCAGTAATAAATTCAATTATATATTTTAATTGTTTTTGTTGATACTGGACGATATGATTGATTTGATTTGTCTTTAAACTTTGGTATCCACATTTAAGACCCACTAGAGATGACAAATATTTAGGCTGTAGACCTCGCTGTGATAGATGAAAGGAGCGACCATAGAACTAGCGGGCTACAACCAGACCCCAGTCAGGTTAACAAAGATGCTGAAAGAAGAACAGATGCCTGCGAAAAACTGGCGCGAATGGCGCAGTTCGTTAAGCATCCACTTGGCGCGCCACCATCGCCTATGGCGCCACCTAGTGAGACGCTACTAAAACAGCATAAACAGTTGCAGCGGGAGTCGACTTTTACATCAAAAACTACTTCCGCCAGGAACAGCAGACACGAAAGTCAAACCAAGTGCAGGCAACAAACTTACATTTTTACGGTGGTATGTAATATATAGCACATCATAACCATGGAAAGCAACGTGTTAATAGTCGCCCTACGTCAGTGCATTCGTTTGGAGGGGTACTTGGCTCGTCGGGGCCTCTCAACGTACAGATCAGCCCTCTGCCAGGCAAGCCAAGTTGACACTGGTTTGCCACCTAAACAGGTAGATTCCAAGGTATTCCTACTCTAAATATTAGAAGTGACTTTAGTGTACATGTATCTATGACTATACAATGTATTAAAATTTGTACATTCTGTACCAGCTTCACACTAGCCACTTTCGTACCCCTACTAAGCCTCCCGATCCTCTCACGGGCGAAATTTTCAAAAGGGTGGCCTGCATTGAAAACGTTGTCTGTCATCATCATATGTCACATATTTAGAAAGATCTGAGTCTTACCTATGCGGCCTGCATGCTTTTAGATGTGTCCATAGCTTTATATAAGTATCATGGGTCTCTTTTCAAATTGGTCTCAGGCCAAAAAAGCAGCGGCCGCCATTTTGACGTCTATCTGACGTAGCATGTTGCCATGGTAATATTTAGCCAGTACCCGCAAAAGTTAGATACGATGCAGTCAGTCTGTAAATTCCTCCGGATACAGACTGATACTCATTCTAGCTTCACACAGGTTCAGGTATCCCTAGCGACCCTACTTTTTTGGCCCTACCCAATTATTATTTTTTTTTTTTGGAAGGCATTTTTCTGTTTTTTCCACCAAAAACCTTTTTTTTTTCCTGAAATATATTTTTTCCGAAAATTATATTTTTTTCCCCAAAATTATAGGAAAATGCGAGGAATTTTATCTCAAAATCCTTAAAAAAATTTGGTAAAAAAAAATAAAAAATCGACCTACCTACCCTATTTTTTTTGGCTATGTTACCTGAACACAACTTTTTTTTTTTTTTGGCTTTATGGCCATGATTTTGCTTTAATCGCTTAATGGCTCGCACACCATGGCCAGGGGTGCCATAACATTCAGCTGTATTAAAATGAAGCCACCACTTGTCATATATTTCAAGAAATTAGAGCTTGAATGGCGCCCCCCGTGCTGACGCATACAAAAGTGTACCCGGGACAGTATGGCGTCCGTGTGTGGTTACGTCAAAACGTAACCCTAGAAACGTGGTTACCGTCCGCACGAATTAAAGGATTGAACGTACCACAAAAGGTCACTGTTGCCGAGTTGGACTGTTACTAGTGTTTGTCAAAAAGTTTACTTTAATAGGGAGTGTTCATTTATTACTAGTTACAGCCGGAGGGGGGGGGGGGGGGGTTGGGAATGGGACGTTAACAATTTCGATCCCTCCTGAAGGGGGAGGTAAAAAATGCTGACCTCTCAATTAATAAATGAAAACCCCCTTATATTGGCAGCGATCATAGTCTTCATATCTTTTGTCATTACCAGCTATAGAGATTGAACCAATTACCAATATGCAATACTTTGTGTCAATACAATATTACGTTGGCACCAGTTTTAGATAAATGAGTCATCAATTCTGTTTACAGAATATCAAGCTGGAATCACAGGCACCGCAACACGGAGAATGTGACTGGATAGGCCCGCCTGATCCCGACTCCAACTTGCGACAGAGGAAATATTTTGTGCCCGTAGATGAGACGAATACAGAGCGAGAGTTCAGATTGATGAAGGAGGAGACAGACCGCTGGAACCACAAATTCTGGGCTGAACACAATAAGAGCTTCACACAGGTAGGACTTTGAACTGCTTGATTAACATCAGTATTAAAGCTACATGGGAAGTAAGCTTTGCCTTAGAGGTGAAAGTAGTAATGTATGGAAAAAAAATAGGACCATGTTTGTTTAGGTAACCTATTGTAGGTCACATTATCGTAACTTTGTTGATGCCTATTGATTTGCATCAAGGTTGTCGTTGGTTAATTATTAAAAACTGTTTATTCGCATTTCAGAGGAAAGAGCGTTTTATTCAGACAGAGTTGGCACGACTGGGGCCGGTGCTGGACGATGGCTCTACGCGGCGTCTCACCCCGGAGCAGCTTTCTGTGTTCTACAAAGCTTTCCTCCAGGAGAAGTTTGAGAAGCACAGGCAGTACAACATGTACGTACTTGTTTCTCTGGTTTTAACAATTTGATCTTTTATCCGCTTCAGACTGGAGTTGAGTAAGACAAATCGTCTTGAATGTATGGACGTAACAGTAAAGGCTTGATATACCTGTAGTCTTTGGGTATACCCAGCCTTTACAGCGTACGATGCATGCAGTCTTTTTCGAAGCTGACTCTAAATTATTCGTCACTTATGTCCCAGGACTTTTCTTGGCAGAGTAGTCCAACTTTTTCACTGCTCTTTCCTACTAGTAGTTATACTTTTAACTCTTATACTTTACTAAAGCAATCATCTGTCAAATTAAAGTACTGGTAATTTAGGGATATACATATCGTCTGGATAAATTTCACATGATTTTGAATATGGGGAAAGTCTCAAGTGTTTTTAATTATTATATCTTTACAGGGAATGGTACAAAAAGAACTTTAAATTGTTATGGCCGGCCTTCAAAGTGATGTGGATTCGGATGCTGAAGACAAAGAAACCTCATAAGGCATAACATGGAATGTTAGATTGAAAATGATTATATTTTTTACAAGTCTGTAAATACGCATCAACGCATTCATAATGAAATAAATTAAACGTCAGACTGACTATTGTGTGCTTTATGATAGTGCACGTCAAGACTGGTAGTGAACATTTGGGTTTCTCTTATTATTCGACTAATATTATATACCCATGGCCATGGTGGTCCCTCTATAAAACATCATGAAGGCTAATAACGCATAACCATACAAAGACGAGTAAAACTACACCTTTTAATACTTGGGTTCTTATATTTCTATTCAACTTTGCACGATTCCTTTAGTTCTACCTATAGCAACCACAATCAAAGCGGAGTTAGCTTTTGCTCTATCCATGACTTTAGAACTCTCAGTTCTTTTCTATTCAGTTCATGGTATAGGTTATCGTAGCTGTGGAAGACGCCTTGGACTCCATGTTGTTTTAGCTTTGCGTGGGTCTGGACTCCCCAGTCGTATTGAACAAGTGGGTCCATCTTTCCATGGGCCTGCAACAACGGAGGTCGCGGACTAGGGTCCTCTTCCAGGTCCTAAATGATATATTCAACGAGTGAAAAGGTCATTGAGGGGCAATTTGTATATTTTAATAGTAATGTTATGCCAGGGATACAGTTACTATGATACAAGTTGGAAATATTCAATAATTGCTTATTGGATACATGTTTTCTATTAAAATCAAGGAGGAAGAATGAAGTGTTACCGTACTTTGAAACCTAAAGGGTCTTCAGAAACCAAAACCGCAAATTTGGCATTTACATTCAAAGCATGCTTACTACATGTACTGTATGTTAGGGAATATCTACTAAAGTTTTCACTGTTAAAATAAAGTGCCACTCACATCGTAGACGATGGATTTTTCTCCCAGAAAGGATGATAGTGCAAATACTCCACCCAGTTTTAGTCCACATCTCATACCATAGTACAAAGCCATAGAGCCACCCATTGAAAAGCCACCTGTAGTGAAGGAAGTATCTGTTATCATGGGAGCAAATATCTTTTGACATGAATGGTATTCGATCACTTACATTTGAATTTCCGTTAGGTTTAATAAGGAACTCGAGAAAAAGATCTCTGAAAACCAGAGGGCATATATATTGCAATTGCTTTATGTGTTGGCTACTGAAATTAATAAAACGGTTACTAGTAAACCTACCGACTATGATACGTTCGGGTGCAATGCCACTTTGTATTTCCATTTCCACTAGTTTTCCAATATCGAGGGTGGATTCCTGAATACTATCCAAATCCTCGTCTACAAATGGAGATATTTGGCGTCGTTGGAACCACACAGCCGATAGTTGTCCCATAGCAGGAATATATGGCCTGTAAGATAACAATAAAGGAGCCACAGCTAGTTTGTGATGATATAAATAAAAAAAGAGTCACGTGTTAAGCACAGAATCTGATTAGGCATCATTGTTCCCGGTTCGGAGTTTTGGTATTATTAAAAAATGCCTGATTTCTGCTATTACATGTAATTATCAAATTATCTTCATCTACATGGGACATGTCCCTTATTTATATTATTATAACATTAGCTAGTGTACTGTGAATTAATACATGCAGTAGCTACGTGCATTTGCACAGAGGCAACGTGTGCAAAACACGAAGCAAAATCTTAATATGCAAAGCTAGATTTGAAAATCTAGTAATGTGCTGTTATTCTATCCAAACTTGGTGTGCGTAGGTTTATAAAAGACTTTGAGAGTAAAACGTGTGACTACCGGTAAACTAACCTTAGTGGAGCGGTTGGAAACACAAGCCGAGTTTGTGGAAGATTCAAACCACCTGGTAATTCCATATCAACCCACTCCTTAATCCCTGATCCAACATCTCCTGCAAAACAGGGTTACATTTACATTAATTTTAATAATCGCAGTTATAGCATATAGGCTCTAACCAATTAAGACCATAAATTAATCTTTCTTACCTTAGATAAAATTATAAAAGTTAATGAAATTAAGACTACTGGAGTAAATCGCACATAATTCCCATCTTGACAGGGACGAGTGCATCATGCCGGAACAAAGGAGTATTTCCAACCATACCACTAAGTTGTGGATATTTATACAGTAACACAGTGCCACTAATTGTACCAGGGTTAAACGTTGGTATGAAACTACATTGGATGAGTCAATATACCAGAGTAGGCCTATACATCACATGAGTACACATCCGGATTTCCAACACACAATCAGGCAGACATAAAACTTGAAAGCAGAAACAGGCCATTAAAAGTGCTGGTTTAGTTGTATAGAAAACAAATAATATAAAGGGAATGGTTAACAGCATGCAGCAATCATACACCTCATCGGAGCATTTGGGTACACCAGCCTAATATGGGGGAACCCAAATGACCCTTGTATTCGCAAACGAAGTTTGATCCACTCATGAAAGTGATGCCCTGAGCTTCCTGTAGACAAATACCAAAAATGCTGGTTTGGTACTTTCGGAGAAGTATGGCTAGGAAGCAAATCTGTGTTGTGGGGGAGGGGGGGCGGCGGTCTCGAATTGGAAAAGGGGGGCTATAGAATTTGGAGTTTATATAGGGGGTTGACCTGCATAAAATGTTAATAAACATTGGTAGTGAAAACTGTTGTTTCATTTTACTTTATCGGTGTATTACTTATTGTATGAGTTGAAGGATTACTGTCATGAGCCGCTTAATTAGAGATGAGATCAATTATATAGTCAGTTATTACCATCTGGGGTGGCTTCATAGATACCGTACCGGTATGAGGGGGGGGGGGGTTCAAAACTTGATAGGCCTGGTACATTGTAATAATGTTATGGTCCAATAAATTCCTCGTGTTAGGCCACTCAAAAAAATAAAATGGGATCTCATCACCGCGCGCATCACAAAAATCAGCTTTTGAGGAAAACTTTTTTTTTCTTTTTTGCTAATTTTTTATGAAAAATATGATAAAAATGGACAAATATTGGGATATTTGGTATCAAATTAAAGCCATTACTGCCAGTAATGCAGTAGGATAGAAATAACTTAAATTTTCCCTACTTTTAAAGATCCATAAATTCTTAACTACTAAAATGAAAACTTTGGTCATGAAAAACTTATACCACCCCATAAACTTTAGCCCGTGAGTAAATAAAAAGAAAAAAAAAGCCTCCCTTGTCACATTTTTCAGACCTTGGTGATGAGAACCCACTTTTTTTTTTGAGTGGCCTTAACATGTAATTCAACCGACCTATTGAGGCTATTCCAAAGCAGAACTTAGTGGGGGGGGGGGGGGGGGGGCAAACAAAGCGAGATACAGTGGCAACCTTGTTGACCAGTGGTACCAATCATAACCCATTGCTCTGCAATGACCAGCTCAGCCAAATCTCGTGGCCGAGATAAGGGTACAAACAGGGTGCAGGTGTTGTGAATAGGTTGTAACTGGACAATACTCATGTCACCTGGTCCAGGATAGGGTAGTGGTTAGCACTGTGGCCTCATAATGCTGGGAGCCCAAGTTCAAATCCCTACCAGGCCAAATAATATGTCATTTAAATATATATACGATTTTATTTGGTATTGTGAATAATGTATTCTGTTTACAAAATGACTTTACTTATGAATTTGATTACCATGCATTACCTGGAAGAGAATTGAACTCAGGTACTCTGCATCATGAGTCCACAGTGCTAACCCTATCCTGGACTAGGTAATATGGGTATTGTCCAGTTACAACCTATTCACAATACCTGCACCCTGCTTGTACCCTAATCTCGGCCACGAGATTTGGCTAAGCTGGTTGCTGTGAGTACTGGGAATAGACCTAGTACCAGTGGGAATGGCGCTGACCACTGATCATCTAGCTAAGGCCCTATAGTGCTAGTACAAAAAAATGTAGTAGTACCAAGGGGGGAAATGGCCATGTTGGAAAAATCCACTGAGCTGCCCTAGTAATACGTGACTGGTCCTTCAAATGAATTCAAATATATTCTATAAGTATGACAGGGTTCTGTGACCCCTGTGTGGACACTAACCTGACCCATGAAGAAAGAAAACAGTGGCAGTGTGTTTTCCAGAAGGCTGGACAATCAAGGGTTTTAACTTAGACATAACTGATGCTGCCATGTCCCTGTCGCTGTGCCGGTTTCTCCAACTCTGAGTATTCGAAAAAGAAGGTTCAGGAAGAGTGACAACCAGATAAGAATAGATAAGAAGCTATTAAACTTAGTTATCTTCTGTCCTAAAAACACAACCGGAAACCGGTTTGCAAATAATGAGTGGCGAAATATTCCTGGGACAGCGGACTATGAGACACCGGAAGTGACTGCTAATATTTAGCCCCACGGTATGCAAGAAAGGCATTTGGTGGGGTTATTTGTCGTCTTTTGGATGTTTTAAGTGCATATTTATTATTGCATGGCATAATATAGACCCAGGATGTCGGCAATGCAATCTGAGACCACTGAGATTCAGTTGGAGAGGGGGAAATCAGGTGAGTGGAATATTAAGAGTCCTTTCTCTTTTTGGCATGATTCTCGCCGGCGAACCCGCCAATCAACCCAATCTCAAGTCAACGTCTTCAGTCCTCACGGCCGCTGCTGACTGCACTGTGTTTGCAGGCCAAGTGTCACTTGTCACTGTACATACCAGGTCGACCGAAATACACGTCAGTCCTAGATCGAGAGCCCCGCCCCTCTTCAAACTTCAAAGCATTTCACTGATTATCAGTCTGATACCAAAGACATGACCCTGCTGATATTGATTCGAGATTGAACCGTCAGACGGCATAAATTACAAGTCAACTATCATGACTAGTCTCTGGTCTGGATCAAGTCTCTTTGGATCTATTAATTCAAATCTCTTTTGATCTATTAATTGAAGGACCAAGGGAGTGTTCATTAGTCAATTACATGGGGTGGGGGGGGGGGGTGAGCCTTGAAGTTGAAGAGGGGTCTGAATTTAGTTAATTATTGTGGGTGTGGTGGGGGGGGGGTGGACTGTGGTGGGGGAGGGGGTTCTACAATGTGGGGGGGGGGGGAGGGGGGCTAAAAGATTTCCGTGGCTCTAAAAGGGTAAAATTGGACAAGGGCGACACAGCGACACAGCCCTTTTTTTAAATCGACGGACACTGGAAAATTTGGGACCCACAGTTTTTTTTTCTCTAGGTTCTTATATACCTAAAAATCGACACAATAACATGGTCCACCTGCTAAAAATCGACACAGCGACATGGTCAAAATTGTGGGTACCCATGTAGAGGCACATTTCCACGCACTCGGTTTAAAATAGTAAAATAAGGCACATTTATAAAGTGGCTTCATTTAATACTCATAAAGATAGGTCTCGCTCTTTCAGTGTACCAGTAATACACTAACATTATTTCAATTCAGGATTAGGATTTAATATCCGTGGAGGAGTTGACATCCCACACTTACCAGAGGATGATGGTATATTCGTTTCCAAGATCCATGAAGAAGGAACAGCAGCAAAAGATGGCAGGCTAAAAGAAGGGGATAAGATACTCCAGGTAAAATCAGAGACAATCATACAGGGATCAAATATGCACATGCCAGTTTGAGGAATGAACAGTTTTCCAATGGTGAAATAAAGAGAATCTGTATAAATAGTAAACTTACATTCAACTGATATTCAATTGTTTTTTTAAAATTTGTTAAATCTATCTATGTATTATTTTAATCTAAATGCTGATCATTCTTACTGTATTTCATGTTTTTACCAATTAAGCATTGTCATGACTAAATTTGAATCTTTACTATGTTTGCTCTGCTTTTAAAGGTTAACGGGCACATGTTGAATGGAGTGACACATAATGAGGCGGTGTCATTCTTTCGGACAAGCAGCACTATCAACCTTACAATTGAGCCCCTTGCGGAACGGAAAATCCTGGTAAATATGTGTATTGTTCAAAGTTAAATGATACCGGATATTTGCATTGGTATTTGATTTGTCTAAAAAGTTAAAACTAAAAAGATGATGCACCAACTCACTACAAGTACTGCATGCTTTTCGAAATATATTTTGCAGGAGGAACGATCACGCAAAGAAGCCGCAGAAAATCCACCGTCCGAGCTTCCCCCACCCGAAGGCATCCCTGTTCTGTATATTGTCATTGGAGTGGCAGTCGGTGTCGCAGCTGTCTATACCGGATACAGATACTTCAAGTCCAAGAGCTAACACTTCATCTTTGTACCGTTATTTCTCACCATCAGCAGGCTTAATGTCATCCATATATGTGATATCGTTGAGAAGTCTACGGATGAGATAAACATATATACAGAGATGTCACTTTTACTGTGTTTGCAGGAATTCCTTCATCTTCACTGAAATATCTGTGTTCAAATATGTTAATTCCTGCAGAAAGTTTGCCCGTGTAGGATTTCTTGCATTTTGTGGACCAGTGAGTGGCATCTCTGTGTATATTATTATTATATAATGCAATATGCTCCTTTGTTATGTCGAAGGAATTTCATTGTGATTATGTATTAGGACATGAACCTGTAACAAAACCGTTATTCTTTCAGTATTCTTGTTTTGTTGTTCGTAGTGAAGTCTAGAACACAGACTAGCATAGACTAAATGAACATGTCCATCAAATACGAAAAATATGTGTTTCGCCACTTGTAGATACTAGAGAAAATCATTAATAGAAATATCTGAGTGTATGTGCATGTAGACATTAAGCAGACATTCTATTATTTGCATTTGGTAACTTACCTGAAGTAAAGAGTCCAATGCTATTTCCTTCACCATGCCATAACTCTATTAGATAGTCCTGTGTTTTCTTGATATTAGTAATGGCTCGTGTGTACAAGGAAAATGTGACAGTATATAGGTGATCATATAAATGTTTTGTGTATTTCTCTATTCCCTCATGCATCCATGAACATAAGATTATATGTGTGACATGTAAATCAAAAAGGGTCTCGTAGAGGAATTCAGCTTCAGGCGTACGATGCTGCGCCTCATGTGCTAAGATGCTTTGTTTTGAAGCATCGCTGTAACATTTCATCAGGAATTGTATGCAGAATCTGTCCTAAGATGTATTGTTTAATTTGTGGAATTCATCGCTACCTTATAATCGCTCACTAGTAGCTGCCCATTTTAATGCCCACCTTCTTGCTAAGATGATGAAAATATGACGTGAACAAAGTACATGTATATTATAATATTGATTGTTGGTTTCGTTCTATTTTGCTGTGTGCATACACGATATAAATCCCATTTTGTCCATTTCGTGAGGTGTCATTTGGTATTTGCTCAATGTAAAAACAAGTCAGCACTGAACTTCTCCAAATAGCACTATCAAATCAGGAATCGTTGTGAAGGACAATTCTTATAAATCAGGGATTGGAGTTATTTATGGGTATATTTTCTCATTAGTTTTTCTCGTGGTAAACTTGACATATACGACCATCATGGTACGAAATGTGTTGTGCCGAATCGCCATATTCATACCGTACACATAGCTACATACCGGTACATATATTACACACAGACATACCCTTTCATAATAACTATCACATCTGATGTCAACAAATATCTTTCATTGTAAACATTTACAAATGTCGAGTCATGACTAATTCGTAAAGATACTTCCTAACAATAATGTTTGTGAAATATATATGCATTTTCTTCATGTCTCCTCGTTTCATGTAAATCGATAATATTGTTCAATATCAGGACGCGGGTGAGAAGAACATATTTACGAAAACTTGACATCACGATTTGAGAACATTTATCCACAAAGTGTTCTCACCTTTCCATATCACATAGTGAAATTAGACTTAAAACTGAATATTTACGTACAACGCATATACAAAAAACTTGACATCACAATTTGAGAATATTTTTCCACAAAGTATTCCCATCTTTCCATATCACATAGTGAAATTAGACTTAACGCTAAATATAATGGATTATTATTATTGAGTGTTTCAATTTCAATATGCAGAGAACCCTTTACCACAAGTCAGCTGCTCGTGTAAACCAATATACATGTAAGAGGGTATAGTTGCTGTTTTATCAGAATGAATGTAAGATTAGCCAAGAGGTCCCTCAGAGCTGATATTTTACAGGTATGCTTAGGCATGGTTTTATTGAAATGTAACCATGATGAGTGTTATGAAAAGCCTGTCTTTGTTAATACTCTTATGTAGAACCTAGTGGTGGACCATTGAGCGTGATGCGGTTCAGTAGAGAACAGGTAGAGAAAGGTGTTGTTTCAAAAAAAAAGATATTACTTGGTGATCTATGCTTGATATTTTTATATCAACCTGCACTTCCCGAGTCATTCCATTCCGAAAGATTTGGTGCGATTATATGTCTACAGGGTTTTGTCAACAGTGTTGCACTCGTGATAACGTGGTAGTCGTGGTGATACATATCTTGTTAATATTGAAGTAGCTAGCGTGTTTCGAAATGCTGAGATTGCAGTTTACCATATTGAACACTTAATCATAAAGTCCACTTAAAGGAATAGTAAGCTAAGCAATTGCAGGGGTAAAGACGACCGACTTTGGACACAGTCAGCGCCTCCCATACGTCAACATTCATTACTAGTAGCTACTGGTGATGCAGTGTCAGCGTATCGCATGCTGACCCTGCAGAGATGCCACCCCTTCTACATTTGTAGGAATTCTTGCTTTTCTGCAGGAATTTCTGTATTTGATCATGTTAATTTCCTTCAGAAAATTGACCAGAATTGTAAGATTTCCTACTTTTTGCTGACGTCTGAGTGGCATCTCTGCCGTCAGCAGCGATAGTGGGCTTACTGTAGCTTTATAAGTCCATATTGAATGTCATGCTCATTTTCACATGTCAAATGTGACCTGATCACATCCATGTCTCCTTCACTTAAAGTTTAAAGTTTGGGCCAAAGTTGGGATGCGTGGTTCTATCCTCTATTAAACAAAGAGGACAAAATATCTTGAGTACCTGCCCACTGAAACCCTGCTTGTGAAATAGTTAGATACCTTTAATAAGAAGCACGCGATAGGGGAAATTGTATGTAGATATATCATTGTGAAAGAGCAATCAGTCAAAGGTAGTGAATGGATTTCCCACCGGCCTATTGTGAGTAAGTCTCATACTTTTCTATGTTATGCGTCCGAATGTTCCTCCTCCATTAGTATTGATATGATTATGGCTTTAATATTTCATTCCTCTGTATCATGCCATCGTGGTGAAATAACGGCGAAGGATAAATGGCTATATGAGTTATAACAGGTGACTATTAGAAGTTAGCATGTATTAAAATCAACCAACAGCATCCCTATTGATTATCTCACTGCTAACGCATGAATCTGATAACCCTTGAAATTATTACAGCATTCAAATAAAAGCTTCACAATACACCTCTGACCATTTTAACGTTGGTTTTATGAGTTAATCTCTGTGGTAGGGGTTGAGGATAGCCGGATGGATAGTGTGTTTGAGTAATGCTACCCACCAAAACATTGAGAAAATCCTCCTGTAAATATCTGACATCTGGAACCCATCAATTTGATAAGCCACAAGTCCACGGCGGCAGGAACTCGCCATGTCCTCTGTTTAAACTGTATCGCACCTTTGCCGCCTCTATTTAGGTGCGTCCACAGCGAAACAGATGCGAAATGGGAGCGGCAGAGGCGCAATATGGTTTTCATGCAGGATCCTGACGCATGGACTTTGGGCTTAACTATTAAATGCTTCGCAAAAAGAGTCACTTCTTTACCGGGGTATGATCCGCCATGCTACCAGTCGCGTATTCGGTAGTTTGTTTCGTATTGAAATATGAAGGTCGATAGATATTTTCTATTTCCCAAAGAAAAACATGAACACGGAGAATTTCTTTTGAATTTTATTCATTTACTCATGCACTACACTTGTAGTGTTGTTCGTGAAATATTTGACAGATGTAAGTGGCGGAAAACATGCTCATTTTCATTGATTGCAAGCATTACAAATCGCTCCATCCCGTTGCAAACATACAAAATAAAATATGAGGATCCTGGTTTTAACAAGAAATACACACAATAATAAATGTATATGGGATATGACGCCATTCAAAATACTATACATTTAGTGTATTAAAGCGTATTAGCTTTAATTGATGAACACTAACACACGATCCCAAGTGATTCACTCAAATGTAATGTAAGAGCTGGAGAAAAGTAAGTCCTGGTAGGAAGATATGTTAGTGTACAGTACATGCTATGGTTTGCCTTCTTACAAAGTAAATCTTTCAATATAAAAGTAACTTCATCCCTCAGTTTACTACACTAGTGAATGTAGAAATGTTGAACTTGTAAGATATCAATCGTTTTTCAATGTCAATATGGATATGTAGCAATATGGACAGTTTGAAGTGAAATGGTGATCTGGAGGTGCTCCTTCTAAACCCATTTTGATCTACACATTTACCATTGTGAAGTTATTATAATAATGTGGCATTGTGCCTCATTCTAAACTACTATTGTGATGATGTGGAGGCGGACCGGCACACCTTCCCCATAGAGATGCACCTGTATGAACGAGGTGAGACATCAACCAATATCAATCCCATTACCCTGGAGGAGTAAGTTGCTCGCAATAAGTATAGAGGGAAATAAGGGGGAAAGTGGGCGAAACCTAAGAATGTTGATGTTCAGCTGATGTGACAGAACCTATGTTTTTTAACTTGGTTTATCCGACATGATACACAATTAATGAAGAATATGAATCTCTTGTATGTCCAAACCATCAAGATTGCAGCCTCCACAAAATAATTTCCTGATTCCTGTTAACCCTTTAAGGCCGAGTGTCGACTATAGTTGATGCCATGGCTGGCCGAGCATCGACTATAGTCGATGCCATGGCTGGCCGAGCATCGACTATAGTCGACATAACTCTATGAGAATCAGCAAAGCCCGGCCCTGAGAGAGTTCCTGTGAAAATGTCTCGCCCCTATCACCAGCAAATAATTTTTTTGGTCGGCCTTAAAGGGTTAAGCATAGGCTCTAGCTAATATCCTACAGTTAGACAGGGTCTACATTTCTATGTATGTCAATATATTTGCCTGAGGAAACCATGATCAAAGGGTACATTTTAAATTGCTTTACAGAATGAGATAACGTCGTTAACGTTATCCTAAGACACTTTAGTTTACTGGCAATGGAAGTTGCGTCAACTTTCTTTTTCTCCCTTTTCAAAATCAAAATCGACCAAAAATAAATTTTTGATTTGTTCGTCCAGTGCACAGTATAGTACAGCTGGTGTCAAAATATATTGTACATAGCTCGCGTAACACATCATAGATATGGCAGTGGTGAAAAGGGTTTTGAGCACATAAAAGTACTCGACCAGCACTAGGTAATCATATGGTTCTTGTAACAATTTAGATGTCTATGTTTTATCTTTAAAAGCGTTTACATTTCTTTGTATGGAAATGCAACATATAACCACCTGAAGTCAATTTAATCATTGATATAAAGATAATTATATGGTTAAGTGTGTCGTTCTATTTGTAGGCAATGCATTTTCTATGCATCAGTATGAAATACACAACCGACATAATATATAATTCACCTACCAAACGAAGGTAGTGAAATGGACACTCTTTTACAACCTATATCCTTTATAAGAATAAGACCAAAGGAATCTTTGGAATCTAACAAACTTAAACTAAAACTCTCATTCTCTACACCAATGTACAGTTTCACATCTTACATACAAAGTATCCCCAGCCTGTGTCCTCATGATACCGGCCTGCCGAGACGCCGAAAGACACCTGACCCAGTCGGTGCACTTTTTGGACTTGACGTTGTTGCGGACGATGATACTTCTGATAGTTGTTTGCCAAGACGGGCATGAATTCCTGTATGATGAAATGAAGCGTGAACATGATGAGAAACGTAATAAAAGATTTACGCGCCAAATGGTAACGTAAAATGTTTTGCATACAAAGAGCACCTGTCGTACAACCCGCACCTCGACTTTGAGAAAATCGTATGACCCACACCTAGGAACTTTTGTTGTGTATTATATTCTAAAACCCATTGCAAAACCTTGCGCGTGTTGTTTTTCAACATAACATAAGATGTTGCGAACAACCCGCAGGCTTTTAGGTAATGATGATGATGCCAGGGGCAAAACAGCTACCCTGCCCAGGACACATGATGCACTGTCGGTTTCAGAGAATGCGACTGAGATTTCCAATCCTATGAATGATTTCATCAGACATAATGATACATGAGTGTCAACCCCCAAGGCATAAGCCGAATCAGACATGTCCTTACCCTGTGCTTTGCTTGTTGAGCTGGACACCATCGTTGTGCTGCTAGCGGCAGTCACTACCGTCTTCCCCAGACGCTTGCGGACGTTGAGGGATTCTTTTCGAGCATTAACACCCAGTATTCCCGCTGTTGTGACACCCAGTATTCCCGCTGTTGTTGTCACTTCAGCTTTTTGGGGTCCTGAAATAGAAATTACAGAGATGATATTTCTCAATCGTTATGTACAATGTTATCCAATTGGTCAACATTCCTTCACACTCAATGCTTAATGTGAATGCTTCATTGGTGTGACAATGGGTATATCTTGTGTGTGTCAAGCGTCTAAATTATGTTCATGAATAGATATGAGCCTGTGCACTTGGGACCTATTCTTTCACAGTACATTTATCATGGAAAAGAATGCCTACCTAGTCTTTGATCGAGTGCAGCTTTCTTCTTTGCTGCCTCCAATTGTTGCTTTCTTAGGAGTAATGCCTTTCTCTTCTTCTCCAACACAAGCTTCTTTTCCCTTTCTTTAGTCTCTGCATCATTCTTGAAAACCCCAGCATACTCAAGAGGCGTGCTTCGTTCATCATCACTGCCGACGTCGTCTGAGGTTGATGTCGCGGCACGTTTTACAGTAGCCCCAAGTCGAGAGAAGACCGATGAGGAATCCTGGGGAGCGCAATGATGTTAAATATTATTTTAAAGTTGTGAATGTTTATATTTGGGAATTATTTAAACTACGAAAATGTTGAATAAACCCTATCGACAACTTTTTAAATTTATATATTTCGTTGCATTTACTATGAATTATTGCGTAGAAGCCACAGCTGTATGTCAGTCAGACTACAGTACTGAAATAGGAACTTTAGACCCACTGTGTGGCTATAGGACTTGTCGAAATTAGCGTTGCGGTTTATACACAGGTTAGGCTCATACACTAGAATTTACGGTAAGTACTTTTATAGCCTTTTTCTAAAATAATATTGCTTTAATATTGATCATGTTGCACTTTTATATTGCTTGTGTAGAGAATATCATAACCGGGAGTGTGTCATTTGAAGAGAGTATAAATCTGAATAGTCAATACGCGTATGAATCCTTCACGAATAGACTTCCAAACATACAGAGCCTGTATTAGTGTATACTGGATCCTGTGCCTACCTGTGCGGTTGTACTGCTGCTCCTCAGCTTAACGCTGCCCAGTCCTGTTACCGTCACACCGCCACCCTCAGGCATGTCTGCTCCCAGCCGCCCAAACACTGACGACTTGGACTTGGTCTTTGGTCTGGGCACTGTGAGAATACCAACCATGTGGTACACACTGTTAGTGTATTATACGACATAACAAATAACAGGACCCTGAATGGTTCAATGTGGTATCAGTTGGACTATACCTAAACTGGGCAGATACCAGTAGTGAGTTTTATCTCAGAATTCCAAATATAAATGTATATCATTCAAATAATTACTCTTTATTTTGGCTGAGAAGTGTTCATAGTTACCTAGGCTTTGCTGTAATAAGGCATTCCGAGATCTCTCCGTCGTCCCTTGTGGCATGATTATCTTGTAGCGACCCTCGTGTTCTGGCAGGACTCGTCTAACCTTGGCAGGTGGTGCCTCGTCCGGTTTTGTACTTATCCGTACCCGAGTGGGCTTTGGTGGCTCTGTTTTATGACATAAGAATGAAGTATTCAGAGAGATCAGGATATTCTAGGCAATTTGGAACAAAGTCATTCCATTCATTTTGACAAGTGCTAATCATCCAAAAGATGATAGATATAGGCATACAGATCAAATTCACATTGTTCCATATCGTCTACTACTCAAGATTATCAGAGAAGTTCTGGGACCAAAAGTGGCAATCCCCAAAAAATCCAGGGGACCACAAAGACCTATCCTTTGTGAAATTTGAATGGAAGATAACTGTATTATGTATATACCTGAATATACATGTAGTATTCTAACGCTCATAACCAATGCCACTTACCAGGGGTGGGCCCTAACCTAGCCGCTAGTTCTTTGGACATCTTGGGACCAGTTTTGGCTGGAGCATTCATTGGCTTGGCATCGGGGTCAGAACCAAGGTAATGGTTTACGGTCCTACTTGCAGCTGGAAATGTACACCATATTGATGGTACAGTAAATAAACAGTATGCACCATATAGTTCATAACATTAACAACGGCTATCTTCAAAAGGCTACCGGGTAGTACATGTATCACATCGAAATATACAAAAGAAGTTAAATTTGTGATGCGGGAGTGTTGGTGGGTGTCAAAGTTTTCTAACGTACCTGATGGATCCAGTACTAGTCTGACCATGTTGTATGTGAATGTATTACAGCGGTTGGCGTTTCTCAGTCTGACCTGTATAGCGGTGATTGAGTGTGAATATGGCACTCGGGAACTACTAACACTGTGCAGTGAGTGGGAGGAGGTGTGTGTGAGGAGGGGGGGGGGGGGGCGTTTACACCTCAGGACAGGTCTAACTGTGAACCTTGACAGGAGGTGCGAAAGCTGCATTACGGTATCCTCTCTACATCTCTTGATAACTCGGGTATCGGTACATGCATGCTGAATTTTTGCCCTCACTGTCACGTTTGTGACATTAAAATTACATTTCTTTTTTTTCATCCTGAGGATTACTTACGGGTGGAACGCCTTGGTGTGGTGGGCGTGGTCGTGATCGCCTCGGCCCTTTGAGTCCGCTTCTTGGCTACTTCCTAACAATAAAAACATAATTATGAAACTATCAATGCTATCAGCTCTATTGTTAACAATAATAAGACAATTTTCCACTCCACTTTGATTAATGCATCATAAGGAACTGTGTTAGGTTTACAGATTTTGAACAACCGTTAGAACATTTCAACCGCTTCAAAATTATCGCCCACAATGCAGACCTACATGGGAAATCTATCTTCAGAGTTAAGTCAGTGTTTTAATTGAATGAGCAGAGTTCCTTTTTATAATGACTGTATTTATAAGCATTCAGAGCATATGAATCTGACAACAACCAAATAGTGTGTTTAAACTGACTGAACATGAAGGATTGATTGTAAACTTATGTAAATGTACAGCAGCTTGTATATTTGGGGTCATGCCTTCACCTATACCCCGCTCGGTCATACCAATTAGGATCAACAGGAACATGATGACTGTACTACTTGCCCCTTGCCCGGCCTAGGTTTAAAAATAGATCTTAAACTTGAGCTTGAGCTTGACTAACATTTTGTTTTCTTACCTCCTCATGGACGGCTTTGGACCTTTTGAGAATGGCTATGACGTCCCCCAACACACTGATGCCCATGTCGTTAAGGTACTCTTTGTTGAGGTCTAGCAGCATGTCCTGTGTGATCCGGTTATCAGTAAACGTGATGGCATAGTTTGTTGCCTCCCCGGATGGGATCCCAGCCTCCTCGAAGAACTTTATCCAGTATGAGGTCATAGACCCACTGGCACTTACTGATCAAATGTTGCAGAAGAGAAAGAACAACTATTAGGCCTCGTATTAAAGGTGCAGGCTTTGACGCTCAATACAGGTGGACTTTTTTTCAACCCTTCTCCTAATGCCCTTAGTAAGGGGGATCTAAATTCCGACCCCCCGGTCAAGGGGTCCAAAGTTTTGACGCCCCTCCCCCCACCCCCTCGAGAGCGGGTGGAACGTTTCATGCCCCCCCTCGCCGAAGCCGAAGGCGCCATCATCCCCCCGCTCAGAGCCTGACTGTGCCCCTCCCCCTGTGGAGCTCATGAACCGTCATTGAACAACTTTTTTGAAACATGCTAACTTTGGACTTGTATTACACCAAGATATATTATTTCGACACACTAATGGCTAAGTTAGACAGATTCTATGGGTGTTAAATAGCCTAGAAATGAAGTTTTGGCCTGATCCCTTTGTGCCCACTTTTGATTTTTGCAGTCCCCCTTTTGCACTTTGCATGAAAAACCCCGATATTTTGACCAAACCGTAAATTTATTGAAAGGTCAAAGGTCATTACGGTGACCTTGCAAGGTCAAATAAAGGTCAAGTCAAGGTCATTTAGACATTGTCCAGTGGAGGACATGCCTTTATGAATTTGTAGTGAAAATTTCAAGTTGATTCATTAAATATTAAATATATTATAGGTAAAATACTATTTATATTGTCTATTTTGTAGAATTTTTTTAGTCTCTTTAGATTTTAATAAATCAATAAAATTGAGATCACAAATATTTAGGCTACCGCTCTACCATTTCTATAGTACAAGTCTGTCAATAATTTGGGCTCTAATTTCATGATTGTGTCAGTTCTAGTAAAGATAGAAAGATAATTCCAAAAGATCTGGAATCCTCTCATCTAGCCCTATTGAGGCTGACCTGATATGTATCAATAGCTAGTATATTAATTTTTTATCAAAGTGCCTACAGTGACTAGTGCCAGTATTCATTTCATTAAAGGCGAAAACAAACAGGACGCGTTTTGTACGCGCGGACGGAAATTGCCATGGTGACGGGCGCATAGAGCGTAAGAAATGCCCTTTGAGGCGTTGTCTACGCGGCTACGCACAGACGTTTACGCGCCCTGTATGTTTCCACCTTAAGTATTCTTTATTTATTAGATTTGGTCTACCATATATTGTAATATCAGGGGCTTTGCCCCCAACCCCCTTTTTTTTTGAAGGATAGCCTTGTTAATGTTATTTTTCCCTTTTTTTCTTCTCTTCCTACATAAATAGTCTATATTTAGTTAAGACTGGCACTAGTGCGAATCATCCAGAAAGTAGTGCGAATCGACTAGGGCGAATCATCTAGTAGTGCGAACAGACAGTAGTGCGAACAGACAGTAGTAGTGCGAATCGTCCATTTTCAGTTTGGCAGCCACGACACAAGAGTCAAGACAAGAATCAGTGTTGACTTGTTGAAAACTGTACTTGAATACACGTATTACGGCGTTAAATTCAATGAGTTACCGTGATTTAGTAGCTAGATATGACCATCTATATGTTATGTATACGGATTGATATATTTTATCATAATACTACGACAAATTCGAGAGTTATTGCGAAAATTCGAGTGAAAACAATCACTTTCTAAACTTACCTGAGTTCGCCATTTTGCGGGACTGTGTGCAGCGCGATTCAAAAATCACAAACAATTTACTTTTATATTTCAAATTAAAGGTATTTTAGAACATACCTGATATATTTTACACAAACAATACTGTTACTATAAATAATACATGAGTACAAATGTGAGAGGTAGCTTTCTATATTTTAGATAATTACCTATAGTTTCACCCTACTGATGTTGTCGTTAAATTTACAATCGCGTTAAAACCTCGTTTTATGGCCGTCTGCTCAAAATGGAAGAGAAATCTGAAGCCTGGGAACGCCTAATTGATGGTAATATTTGATATAATCAATCATTTTAGATGATGTACTTCATACATAAAAGTATATTATACAGTAGTGAATGATGTAGACAATTTGTAAATGCCGTTAGTACATGTAGTAGTACCGGAACGGCGGTAGTAGGCCTACCTAGCCTAGGCATAGTCTTCACTCAATCAGTCTGTGAAGGCTGTGTAGTGTACTGTAGTGTAGCCAGTGTAGGGGAGTGAGCCGCAATTTAAAGTTGAGCCACCCCCTGTAACTATAAACCTTACCAAAGTAATTTGTTTTTGGCACTAAATATAAGTCAGTGCTTCATTGAAAAATGTCCTGTGTTGAAAAAAATAGGTCAAGACGTCAAACAGGTGCAAAATGGTGATTTTTCAGGTTTTCACAGAAAAACTAAAAGTAAATTTTGAAAAAAAGTTTGGATCACAGCATAGCTATCATTGACTTGAGCTCCACTGTGAAGTGAGAGTATACCGGTACCTAAGTACCGTAAAACCGAGGAACTAGACACAGAGGTTTATTTCTTCGGTAAAACCTTGCGTATAGGCTGCGGCTACTACAGGAGTCAGATCGCTGGTGCGGCTTATAGCATCGCCACAGAGTCAAGCTGCGGCTTATATGTGAGTTCTTGCTATAATAATAAAGTACAAAAGTCACCATAATCAGATCGGTGGTGCAGATTATAGCATCGCCCTATAGTCGGGGTGCGGCTTAATTATATGCGAGTTTGGCTCATATTATGCGCGAGTATTGTTTCCGTCCTCTCCGATTATTGATCAGCTATTGTGGTCTAAGGCATGGAGAGGAGCACAAGTCAGCGTGTGATATGGTATATTGACTCATTATTAGGAGAATTTTTATTTTTATCTTGTAGGCCTATTATTCCGATCCATATGTGCATATTTCTGTTTATTACCTATTTATGAGATATTAAGTCCTCTTAATTACATCCTATGTGAAATTGACTGGCTTAAATGACCGGCTCAACTTACCTTGTTGCGGCTCAACTTACCTTGACACCTGGCGCAACTTACCTTGACACCTGGCTCAACTAAACCTTGCTAGGAAGGTTAGTTGAGCCGAAATTGTTGAAAATGTTAATTGCCATTTTTGTGTCCTTCATTTGTTACAATCCCTACAAAATGCAATTTTTAAAAGTGTCAACGAATGCTAGGAATAAGAAGATGTCCTCTCCTTTTTTAAAAATTGATTTAACAAATAGTGTACAACACTACCAACATTTTTCAGAGTGTTATTGGAAATAACTTTATTTTTGGGTCATTCTGAAGGGTGGACATTCTTGGAAAACGAAATGATCATTCCCTTGTCTTTTTCAGGCCAGCTGCTCCAGGCTAAACTAGTTTCTGGGGTTGCTCTAGTAACACACCAAGGGGAATGCGTCTACACACATGGTGCATTTGATGACCGGATTCCTTCTGTGAGTCCCCTTTTCCCAGCCTTTTAAACGTTAAATAAATTCATATTGAGATACAATGAGAGATGTGGACGCTATACTAGTTATTACTGTAACTGACTTCCTACCGATGAGGTTTTTTAAAGTTATATATGGAGCTTAGAACAATGTTATAATATTATTCCTTAATACTGTATTTACATGTCAATGAGACAAAATTTCTACAGAAAGGTATTGTATATAAGCCGCAGCTAGTACTCGCATCAGAACCGAGGTTTTTTTGAAGTATACTACTACTACAGTACTAAGGGAGCGTTCATTATTTATGGCAGGGGGGGGGGGCGGGCGTTTGGCAAAACGAATACGTCAAAAAAAAAAGACCCCCCCCCTCCGAATGGGTCCAAAAAAAAAGACCCCCCCCCCCTCTGAATGGGTCCAAAAAAAAGACCCCCCCCCCTCTGAATAGGTTGAAAAAAAAAGACCCCCCCCCCCTCACCATAGACGTTTATAAATACTTAATAATGGCATCAACGACATACAAAGTCTACATAGTCCTATACTATAACCTGTTATAGCATGTGCTTGACCATTATTTGAGGGAGTGGTTATAGAGCATAACAACATTTTTGCATCTCCCACATGTGGAGAGCGCACATTTTTCTGTTTCCGTGGCACGTTTGATATTTTTGCTAAAAATTGGTGTAATTATTTTGGTCCCAACCTACAAGTCCTACAAATACTGTTTGGTAGAAGTACCATGAAATGGCCCAGCTCAGGGGCCACGGAAGGTGGATAAAGTTGGGGGGCCCAGCTCCCAAAGCCAGCTGATGAGTGTTGGTTGGAGGGAGAAACAAATGGTTGTTTCGGGGCCGCAGGCCCCAGGAAATTTTGGAATTTGACCTTTATATTAGTGTATTCAGAGTGGTCTGAAGTCTACTATATAATCCATGGAAAATTTTGTAATTTACATTGAAATTGATGTGTTCTGACAGACTTTGACCTTGTCATTCAAGAATATTTTAGGAATTTTACCTCGAGATCGGTGTATTCTTGTCTAGAATGTTCATGTTTCCCAAAAAGATTGGCTCCCCAACTTTACTAGGCCCCCAGGCCCCCCCCCCTGTTCCGCCGCTACTGCAGCTTTAAAAACAAAGATGTTTGATGAAGGGACGCTCTGGAAATTATAATAGTGGCAAACCTGAGGAAAATTTTGAAAATATAGAGCTCAATCGCCCATTTTAATGTATCCTGGTATTATAACTTGCAGTTAAATGAACAAGATCATTATTTAAACCTAGTTTGGTTTTCCAAAGGCTAGGATCAGTAAGAAATAGGGAGCTCAGGGTGAGACTTTGAAGTTGAACAAAGAGTCACAGGGAATGTGTCTTTGGTATATAACAGCACGGATCAATTACAATCACTTAACCCATCAATGGTATGCATGGATGTTACATGCACCATAGTTGATAACCTTTATTTGAGGAAATGCCATAAGGTACCTGCCTTCAAAGTTCTAGGGTGTGGTTAGTATGACCAAGCCATGGGAATGCATTGACTGCAAAAAAGTAAAGCTTTAAAATAGTGATGAATAACTCACTGATAACCCTGCAGAGCGTCGGAAGCAACTTGACCAGAACCAAATATAGAGCTCTAAAAATTCTGATGAGGCCAAGTAGCGATGAGTAGCAATGATTATTCAGTGCCTGATTTCTGTTGAAGCCAAAGAGGGAGATTTAGAAATTGGCGACAGAAGGAGTGGCATCCGCAGCAGAAAACTCTGGATCTGGTGGCTATTTGCTACATTTCAAGGCGTTTGGTACACCCAATTTATAGTAGAATGATCATGTTTACTCTTTGAGTCTACTGATTTTATAAGTCCTAGAATCTCTGAGAAGCAGGCAGCTATCAGGGAAATGGTGAAGGTATTCTTAAAAAAATGAGAGCTCTGCAATCAGAACGCTGTGGCTCATTTAGCAGGGTCTGGTACAAGACACCAAGGAAAAGTGTGTATCATGACTGGTGTAATCCCACCTTTGACTGGTGGAGTGGACCTAAGCGACAATGTATCAATATGCGAGGTAGATCTGCATCTTGCATACCATGCATGTACTTCTCTATTGGGAAGAAAGGCAGGGTCTAGACATGTAGGCAAGTTCACCCTTGCATATGGATGCCAAAACGTGATTGGCAAGGCTAAAGTCCAATTAACCCAAACTATTTCGGATACCGTACTGTCATATTTCGGCGCCACAATAGCATTCATCTAGCTTTGCTGTTTAGACCCCCTACATTCTGTACTCCTATTCTCATGTTGAATTAATGCTCTTTCTCCAGTTATTGTTGATTTAGGAAAAGAAAAGTAGTGAATCATTCAAAGTGCCGATTGGTAGGCAAGAAATTTAGCAAAGTTCTACTGTCTTTATGACCCCAATTCGCGACATGTGTCGTGAAATTCGCGTCACGTTGTGTCAAAAAATACCCCCTCCCAAATAAATACCCCTAAAAAAAATGCCCCCCCCCCTCAGAATAGGTTGAAAAAAAAAGACCCCCCCCCTAAGAATAGGTTGAAAAAAAAAGACCCCCCCCCTCCGAATACCCCTAAAAAAAATGACCCCCCCCCTGATTTGCACACCCCCCCCCCTGGCATAAATAATGAACGCTCCCTAACGGCGCCATAATCACAACCTATGTTCGGCTTATAAGCTTCTCCAAAGTTAGGGGGCATCTTATCCGAGGGTTCAGCGTATACGCGAGACTTGACGGTATGACAATAAAACATCTAATGGCTAAATCAAGGAAAGAAATGAGTTGATGCACAAATTTCGAACCTACCATAGATTTGATGATTTTCTCCAAGCCAGGAAGCTCAGACTCCACATTTCTAAAATGACAAAAACAGCTCATCATAAATACATTACAAACAAACAAGAAAACTGTGAAGGAAATCCTCGAAAGTTCTGGGCTGAAATTAACAAGTTAATTAAGGGTCCAAAGTCTTGTACAGTACCAGTGATACATGATCAAAACACGGGGGAGGTAATTAAGGACACAGCAAACTTCATAAATGACTTCTTCTGTGACGTTGGTGAAAACCTGTACTCAGAACTAAATCTCCCGCCCGAATAGTCAGGGCTGTTAAGGACAATAAGTGGTGGAATAGTTTTGTGGCGGACAAAAGTGCCAAATTTGGCATAGACGTAGAGAAAAATATGGAGAACATTTCTATCTCTTGCTCCAAAAAATCTGATGACTGGAACAGGTATTTTTTGCCATTTTTCAAAATGGCCGCCCGAAAAAGTGACTGAACAGGGAATGTGATCGCTATTAATGGAAATACTGCTGATAAATGCAGGAAAAGTTGTAAGTTGTATTAAATATGATATATGGTTTCCCAACTAGATGAATTTGAATAAAATGTAACTTAAAATGGCCGCCAAATCCAAGATGGCCGCTTGGTTGATGTTAAAATTAACCATGATCAGGAGGATATTTTTGTGTCATGAATCAAACCCAAAGTTTTGAGCATACAATTAGGTCAGGAAAACAGCTGATTCTTCAAGTTCATAGCCTCATTGCACATATGTTGACAGAAATTGCTAACAATTGATGTTTGAAAGAACTTTTTTTTTTGAAAATTTTGGAATTTTGATTTGAATATCAAAATGATGTCATTTTCATCACTTATTACTTGGGGCTGGTTTATATTAACTATCCTGTATACTAGGCATAGATACCTAGCATCAACTACTACCTAGTATCTACTAATACCTAGTGATCTACTACTACCTATAGTACCCATCATTGCCATATGATCTACTTAGGTAACACTGGTTAAGGGTGAAAAGGGTTAGTATACCATAGTGGCCTGGATATAAGCCCAGGTACGCTTAACACTTTTGATAGCACCATTTAACTTGCACTTGCATGAGACCTGTGCTTATTTGAGAGTTGGTGCTTATGAATCTTGGTCCCATTGTTGCTCAAAGAGGGTAGGGTACATGTATTTCCAAGATAAAGCCAGGCTGAGGTGGGAGGGGTGGTGGGGAGGTTGTGTGATTCCTAGTGAGTTGTCTCTGAGTGAGGTTAAGTCTAGCTGGCTCAATGTTCCATCTTTGCTCTTGGTCCCTCCTCCCTTGCAAGTATACACTACTGGGAGTAGCACTATCACCCCTGCACTTATTGATATAACAATATGGCTTACTACTGTCCTTATACAAAACCTTCACTGATTTGTGAACCTGTGCTTAAATAGGGAACTACAGCAGTGCTATAGCTGTCCACACTGTTGTGATGCAGGCACTGTTGTAATGCTGCACCAATATCAGTGTCAGTGTTGCAGCAAAGTTGTGTTGTAGCTATATGGGTAATGTTGTGGGCCATCTGCCAATTCTCTCAACATTACATAATTCATATTGTGGCAGAAGTCTTTGAATATTCAGCGATGGTAGTGAATAATCAAAAATAATATTGAAATGTTCTTCGATGACTCCATAAAGTAAAAAGATCCATGGCTACCCTCTTACACCCTCACCTGATGGACTCGGGCAGTTTCTATCAGCCAGGTGTTGCCAAACTGTGATAGATATGGCTATCATAATTTCATGTAAGAAAATCATAGCTCAGAACTAGCTAGAGCCAATATCCAGTGACCCTTAACTATAGTCACAAATGTCAGGTATTTCATTGTTTTGTAAAGAGGATTGTCATATACCAAAAGTGAAGTCCAACTTCACAACAGATTCAGGGGCATACACTGTTACTGTTCATCAGCCCTCTTCAGAAAAAAAGAAAAGAAGGGAACATGGCGAACATTGAAATGCTACAGTGAAGTATGAGAGGCATTTGAAACTACACCACTCCAAGTATTCCAACATTTGGAAAGCATCATGTATGACAAAAGCAGCTCATTGGAGTCTATCAATGCAGCAAGAACTGTTTGCCAAAGGTGGAGAATGTATCCTTGAATACATACCTCCAACACAGGTTAACATGATATTCTTTTCCTTGATCTAAAATATTTAATTTGATATTTTAGTGGCTGTAACACTTGTAGATGATAACTCTGTGTCACATATAAGGACAGCATTCATTGGATTTCCTACAACCATAAAAAGTAAAGATGATACGCTCATTGTTTTCACAATTTCTAAGATGGACTACTTCAGCATACTGAGCATTTTACCAAGCCAGCATCTGGGTCAAGACCTGTGTGCCACACAACCTGATGTACCCTCACCTGAAGGCTGGGGTTGGACACTTAAATAAGACAAATGTGTACAGGCAAGGGAAAAGGGTAGTCGAAGAAAAAAACACTTTAAAATTGATGTCATAAGCTTTCCATTGATATATCACCCTAGAAGATATTGATTCTAGTTTTTGGGAAATGGCTTCAAAAATGTGTCATACTCCCTATCAGTGTGTAGAAACTGTGTTGTTTCTTCACACTGACAATTCACTGTGCATTGTGGGTAGCTAACTGCTAGCGGTTATTGATATGCATAGAGGCCACCCCCTCCCCCAATAACTTGCCCTCCATGTATTTCTAATACCTGGCACATATGTGTAGGTTGTCAATAGCCACTCCACTCTACTTCACCCCTCACCCAATTCACTAGGCTGTATCACTGCCGAGTACTACTCTGAAACTGAAGGTTATTACTAGGTCAGGCCTGATTGCCTGCTTCTCAATACACCCTCCCTCCTCTCCAATCTAATACCCTATTAAAATTCAAGGCACTACTTTCAGGTGTCTACCCATGATGCATATAGTGAATTGTGAGTGACAACATACCGGCCATGGACGTGTATGGTCACTCCCAGAGTGTGCAAATGTGTTTGAGTATTGGCCTATGAGCTCAAAGTCTCATAGATATCTCCATCTAATTAGTCTGATTGTGAACAAGCAAGGGAAAAGGGTCACCCAACAAAAAAGCCAACCTTAAAAATGATGTCATGAGCTTTCCAGTAACGTATTACACTAGAAGATAGCCATTCTAGTTTTTGAGAAATTGTTTCATAAACATGAGTGGACATTGCCCTATCCGAAATTCCAATTAGCTCTAAGTTTAATAGTTTCCAAGATATCTCTCGCCAATCAGCATAATTCTGATAATTAGAAAACTATCAGCCGTTGGGTTATTTGGGAATCTTATTCTGTTTCGACCACATTAATCCTCATGAACCATTCTATCAATGGGCTTCTTTATCTTTTCCATTTGGAATGAAAATCATGTTTCTGTGGCAACAGATATCAACATGGACACTTATTTCAGCTATAAAATGGAATCTTTTGAGTAATACTACTGTATTCTATAGAACAAGGTACCCAAGGTCAATTCTAAGCCTGTTTCTTCAATTTTAGCCCATAGTGGCACCCCCTGGTGCCTAAAATAAGTACTTTTACCATGTGGATACCCCTTTCTGCTTGCCTGCTCACAATTATGATGATTAGAAACTGATCATACATTTTCATGCTTTAGGTTATGTATTTGATCTAGGAATGGTAATTCTAGTCTGTTTTGCCCATAATAATCCTCATTATCATTTTATCAATTAGCTCCTTTGTTTTTTTAATTTAGAATGAAAATCCATTTCCATGGCAACAAGGACACCCATTTAGGCTTTAAAACATTCTTTTGCACTGCAAATATAGGGACTTTTCACCGAGAATTATTTTGTGTTTAATATATCATTGTTTTCAACCGGAGAAGTACTGTAGAGCAAACATTTCTTTGATTTTAGGCCATAGTGGCGCCCCCTGGTGGCTAAAATCTGTTCTAATTCTGCAGGGATCATCCTTTCTGTCAAGTATTATATAATGAAGATAAATTGGGATTAATTTGTTTCACCTTTGATAGGTGTTACTCAACGTAGATGCTTATAGCATCCATTTATTTGTGGTTTTCCCTCCCCATTGGTAGCCATTTTGAAAAATGGCTGAAAAACGCTGTTCCAGTAGGATTTTTTTCTGGAGCAAGAGAAAATATTGAAAGGTATGCCCTTCCCTACACATGGAAGAAGTTTGACACTTTTGTCCGACGCAAAACTATTTTTACCCTAACAGCCCTGACTAGAAGTGTTATCTCAAATTGAAAATGATTATGTGGGTACTCTACCTAGTCCTCCATGTTTCACAGAGGAAGCGGTAGAGGAACTGTTCAAAGATATAGACGTATGTAAGTCATCAGGAATACAGGATATTTCTGCGAGAGTATTGAAAGACGCCTTGCTTGCTCTCATACCTCAGATGACGCACTTGTATAACCTGTCTATAAAACAAGGCTGTTTCCCAGCTGACTGGGCTAGAGCAAATGTGACTCCCATCCCTAAAACCGGGGACTTACATAATGTGTCAAACTGGAGACCTATCTCAATACTCCCTCTCCCCAGTAAAATCCTTGAAAAATTGGTAAAGCTCTATTTTATGTTTACAATTGAATCAAATGATCTACTCTCTCCAAAACAATACGGTCTCCGAAGTGGCACGGGGACAACAGAGGCGGTGTTAGATCTAACTGAAGATCTTTTTTTAAGCAGAGATAAATCAGAGTTTGTAGCCACATGCTACATCGATATATCTAAAGCTTTTGATTCGATAAATCATATTCAATTGTTAAACCTATTGAAGGAAGTTGGTTTCCCCAAAAATCTGTTAGACTGGTTTGCTTCCTACCTGGGCAACAGGAAACAAAGGGTTAAAGTGGGTGGAAACTTCTCTTCTGAGAAAAATGTGAGGTATGGTGTTCCTCAGGGTTCCGTTCTGGGCCCGGCTCTTTTCATCTTTTTCATAAATGAGATCATCTCTTCACCTCTCAACTCACAAATCAAAGTTTATGCCGATGATATTGTATTATACTCTTCTCACAGTGATCCGGCTAAAGCGCTAGAATTACTGCAAGTCGACCTTGACCTACTCACTCAAGCTTGTACTTCTAAAGGTCTCACAATCAATCCAAATAAAACCAAGTTTGCTTGGTACTGCGCGGCCAGTCAATTCCATAAATGCCCGAACTCTGTACCAACCATCAACTCGAAACCAATCACTCTAGTTAAGGCTTTCACATATCTAGGGGCAACAATTGACTGATGTCTGACCTTTGAGGAACATGCCAAAGCAATGAGGGATGCAACAAATTTTCTGTTTCAAACTGGGTAAAGTAAGATGCAGTATCTCTGTCACAACTGCAATCATCATATTTAAACAAACTATTCTACCCAAGTTTGACTACTGCTCCTTTTTACTAGACTCTGGTTTACAAAAGTGGCAGGGAAAGATTGGAAGAATACAAAACAGATGCTTGCGGGTCTGCTTAAAGCGTCAGATAAGGGGAAACTCAGTAGTTAAGCTCCATCAAGACTGTGGGACACCACTGCCCCCCCTCCGCAGAAAAGAAATGCTCACGTCTCATTTTTATAACAAATCTAAAAAGCTCAAGCAGAATCCAAACCCTAGAACTAGAAATGACTCTCTTCCAATCTTCTCTCTTAGAAGGCCAAAATCAGAATTCTACAAGCGCAGTCCCTTCTACAGAGGGGCCCGTGATTGGAATAAATTGCCTCCTCATATACAAATCTGTGATAACAGAACTAGCTTTAAGCTGAATCTGAAAAAGTTCCTGGGTACATACATCAAAAAACCCAAGCGGAAGAAAAAAGACTAAGAATTGATCTGCATGTATGTATATGATATACATATGGGTAAGACCATCCACCTTGTATTATACTTTGTAAAGCTCTGGATCTGTGATATAACACTCTGTGATAAGAAATCCACCCAGGACATGACCACCAAGATGGTACCATGTGTGATATAATGCAGGGAAACCTGATACTCTGTGATAACTGGCCTGCCAAATGGTAGGAACCACTGTCTATAGTCCATCTGTACATCATACACATCCTTCATATGTAAATGACCATACATGTTGTTATAGACTGCTTGCAGCGAAACTGGGCACGATTCAGCCTCCTCCATGTAATTGTATGACTACTTGTACTCCTTGTATTGTACGCTGCCTGGATATGGCTCATCGGAGTCTGGAACAAAAATGTGTACGTAATATCATGGCAATAAACCGTTATGAGGTACATAACCAAAAAAAAAAAAAAAAAAAAATATCCAAAGGTAGGACATGGATTAGCCCATCTTACTTGTACTTATTTGTCTACTTTCAGGATATCTGGAAACCATTTACTTCAGTTTTTGAAAGGGCAACTCCAAAGCACGATGAAAAAATATGCAATGCCGGGTTTTCTCTAGTCATTTCAAACCAGAAGAGACACTTCAAAGTTATACGAAAAACGTTATGCAGGTAAGTGAACATATTTACTATTAACATTTAATATGCCACTGTTTAAGCGTATGTATATATCACATTGAAGGTGGGATAACATTGTTAGACATTGAATAGTTCAGTGTATAGCACAAGAGTATCGAATAGAGTGCTTATTAATTAACTAAATGGGGAGTGAAATTTGGCACAAATGCAAGAACATTGTTATATACCCCCGGACGTTGGCAAAAAGTTTGATATATATAAAATACATGAGAATTGATTATGTTTTTGGTATTTACTCTCAATACTGTGGCCTGACTTTTGTTATCATTACAATTTACAGTCTCTACGGAACAAGTGAAGGAGGGACGGAGGGTTTGATCGTGTGTAATCTTCCGCACGCAGTGTTGATCTGCATACATCACCAACCAGACTGCGCAGGACGAGTCATCACAGCCGTAGAAAGATTTGCAGATATGCTTCGGGCATGAGCGTAGATTTGTGTGGTTCAATATATATTTAAAGAGCAGAAGTAGAAAGAATTTTAATTCTAATAATTCTGGCAATCTTCATTATTTCCTGAAAAAATTACCCGAAATGGGTCCCTATGGTCCTGAGAGTTGAATGTTATACATATCTACCAGTATCTGAGTCTAAGCATATCTGTAATACATATTATGCCCATTTAAACGTCTGTTTTTAGAAAATGTTAATGCTCCCTTTGAAAGAAATCTACATTAATACTAGCATGGACAATTCTATGGAATGAGAGTATGTTTCATATTCTGACTGACTGCTCATTAGAATATATTCTTGCCATGTGAAAGCATATGCAACAGGCCAATGCTCATATCTATTGTGTAAAATTTGGAAACATTTTGGAGATTAAGATTCCTAATACATTTTATTCAATTGTTCTTGGTTCTTTTAATATGGTACCTATGGGCATGAGGCAGAACACATTAGGATAATTTGTGATTTATTTTTTTTGCATTCAATACGTGTACAGTAAATATATCATGGCATTCCGTCGGGTGCAACTTAGTATACAAATGCATGCGTCAACAGAAACAATTATAGCGAGTTGGAATGTACAACATACCAGAATATTAACTGTCAACTGTTTTTCCTTAATAAGTAAGCAAGTTAAGGCTTAGCTAGGCTATTTGCATATGTATCATTACCAGCACCATAAACGTGAATTGCACTGAAACATGTAAATAATATCCAAAATAAATATTTTTATACATAAGGGTTTTGACTTTAGTTTTGACTAAAATATGTGATTACAAAATTTAAGCATAACGCCCGCTTGGTTGAAAGACATCACATTTAGCATTTGGCGAGGGGTGCTAATCTCCCTCCCTATCAACCTCCAGCTTTCAGGAGGTGTATACACTTCCTTGGAACTTTAACTTTAAGGGCACATACACAGTACCCACGGTATTCCCTTATGGAATCAGGATGACTGGCCCGAGTATAGAGGTGTCTCACTGTTAATATATATTCTAAATCGTCATGATGGCAGTACATCTATTAATTTATGGAATGAACGATTCTTGATATACAAACCGTTTTACAAGTACATTGCAGTGCATCACCTCATGCAATAGTGCCAACAGATCGAAGGGGCATATATCGCCAACAAAACAAACGCACGGCCTTCTATGAAGACAGTAATATCAGCGTATTATTTTCCAATCTACAACTGAATCAATTTCCCTTCAAAAATACTGTAGACATTATAGACTTGAGATAACGTTCCCTAGCAGCGCTGTCGTGGAATATACACTTTAAACCCATCACCAGCTATATACATGAGAATATATTATAAATATAATTATATATTTCGTTGCATTCTAGCATTTGATTCGATTGCACACGTAGAAGACCTGCTGATTAGGCACGAGTATTACAAGCAAAAGTTGTAACTGAAAATTGTAAATTGCTGTATCACAGAATTATGAAAACATAGAAGCCTCTGTGTAGCCAGCATCATTATATTGACCCAAATTACGACCCCCCCCCCCCCCCCAGCATGGATGCTGTCCTAGTTATGCCCCCCCCAAGGCCTGTTTTTCTTGTTATGACCCGTTCCCCACCCTATATCTCTCAAGCCCCCTACCCCCCCCCCAGCTGGGAATAAATGACTCGGCTCTAAAACCCAGGTAGCATTTAAACGGGGCTATCGTCATACTTCACAGGGGAAATACAGAACAAGAGAGTTCAATCACTGCTAGTTGCTAGCTAATGAATTAACGTGCATATGGTATTCGGGTGAGCAAGGCGAAACTTGGTAAGCTATAGCCAACTAGATAACCACCCGTAATGGCAGTTGATAACTGTTTCGGTGGTGCATAATACGTTGCGTATATATAGAAGTTGAGTTGTGCGTGCTCACTGATTTCACTCATTCTTAGGGAGTGGTCATTTTTTAACAACGGGGGGGGGGGGGGGGGGGTTGTTGGATTTTCGCGAGCGGCTCAAAAATCTTTTGCCCCCCCCCCCCTAGGCAAGTTGAAATTGAGCGCAGCCGACCCCTTTGTGCTATAGTAACGCGCGGGCTTTTTCGCTAAAAAGGCGTGCAATTTTTTTGGTCCCCCCCCCCTCAAGAGGGGTCCAAATTTTTTTGGTCCCCCGCCTTCAAGGGGTCCAAATTTTTTTGTTCCCCCCACCCAACCCCCCTGTTGTTAAAAAATGACAACTCCCTTATGGTAACAATACAAACATTTATAAAAGAAATGTTTTATACCTAAACTAAAGAAGCTTCTTGATTCTCAATGAGACTATCACATCACTTAGAAATCACTTCTATTCGCGAAATCCATTCAACACATCTCAATCAGAGACAAGTTGAATCCCCCCCCCCCCATCCCCAGCTTTCAAAACTGTATGGAAGCTTATTGTTGCACAGCATGAATAATAATGAGAGAATTCATTGGGATAATCACACCTATATAATCTTGACTCCAAATGAAATACAAAACTCTATAGATGAGGAGCCACATAATACAAAAATAAACTGTAGCAGCGATACATAAGGAGTAGCCTATCCTATCTGATAAGGGTTTGACTTGTCGGCAACAATGACTCTGATGACAAGGGGCCGTCCATAAATTACGTCACGCGGGGGAGGGGGGGGGGGTGTCTTGGTCAGAGTGTGACATACAATGACAGTTTTGAGGAAATGCGTGACAAGGGGGGTAGTTGGATGTTGAAAATGGTCCATCTTTGTGTGACGTAATTTATGGACCCCTCCCAAGTTACAATTCAGATATACGACTTTCTATGAAAAAAGATGTAGCAATTGAGAAGCATCCACGATATATACATGAGCAAAAATCACTTCCTCAGCCCGTCCCAAATACATACTTTCATCGACAGTTCATGAGCTATGATATCAAAGTATGCTGTTGACACATGGATATCCAGAGACACAACTAGTATATACATATAAACATGTTCCGCTGTGTGTGTGAAGGATCTAACATCTTATACATGACTCAAAATGTACCATTGAGGGAAAGATTATCTCTCCGCCTCACTTTTAACTTAAATAACAGCTATCCACTGACTGTCCAGATATCAAAAAGCTCTTTGGATAACAAACATGTGCTTAATGTCCTGATATCATGCACTGCTTTTGTGACCAGATACATGCATTGTGGGTCAGAAAGTTGCACATGGTATACAATGTACTACCTTCGCCTGGCAGTGATATTACGGTGAGCTCTAGATGACTTCCCAGTCATCGCTTATAGATGTTGACCTTGATGGGGTAAAGTTAGACCCTGTTTCTTTGCGCTTAAGAAAATGCGTAGTTCGTTGACAAAGCTGTCCCTCCGTGTTGATGCCCCACAGATTGTCACCAGCTGTCACTGAAGAAAATAAAATTTGAATGAAATCTTTGTTTAAATACAGAATTAATAATTACTATGTACTTAAAATAACTTCCTAGTATACTTCATGCAGATATTGAGCTCCCTGACATATAAAAGTATATCATATGCAGTTTAATAGCTTTTAATGTATTCGTTCTTCATCACTTGACACTTGCACATTAAATCATAGTGAAATACTTGTTTTCTTACCTGAGATACTTTTGAAGTGACCAGGCACCCTCTTCCAGAAGTCACCTGCAGGGTTTTCCTCCAATACACTGTAGCGGATGAGCAGCTCACCCGTGGGACTCAAGGCATACACGAGTCGCTCACTCAGTGCCAACTCCTCGGCTGGAGTACCTATGTATGATTAAGAGAGCCATTTATCAACCAATATACTTCATCAAACCTTATTTACCTTATTTTTGCCTATTATTTTGATGAAATGGAAAACACCTGTTAAACATGCTCCTCCTCATGATTATTATTATCATTGTGTTGTAATAATCATTGCTTAGGTAGATTAAGTGAATTAAATTCCTTCTGTATAAGATATACATCCACGGTACTTGTTTGCTTACCAGGGATATACAGCCAATGCGTCCCGATAGGCATTGAGTCCGTTACTCCTTTTCTTACGTACACACACTTCTTGCTGTCCACAGCCCAGACCTATTAGATATACAATTTAATACATTCATATGAATTTAGTAAAGTCATATTTGGACCAAATTTGCTTTAAATTCATTACATTTCAATACCAAATGCTCCCGGGACAATATAATTATATTACCATATTTGATCTGATGTGGTGTGTGGGTATAGTAGTTAATCACAGTAAATCTACTGTATATCTATACAGAAATTTACCACATCATGGGCAAACATATTATTCATATGCAGAGTAAAGCCATAGGAAATAAACCTACCATCCAGTCATGTGAGCCTGTGAACACTTTTGTGAACTTTGCCCCAGCCTGATGTGTAGTGCCCTCTACGGGGACCCAGGCCGGGCTGAGATGTTTATTATCCGGTGGTCGGTTGCCGATACGTAAGTAGACCATCCCGCTAGCATCTACCGCCCATACATTCTGTGACCCACAAGACAGGTACATCAACTGTACTCCTCCTACAATATAGAAGGTCAATGTAATGTACTAGGGCTGAAAGGGGAGCCACTTTTAGTAGTCCATGTACCATTATTGTCCTTTTAACTTTAAGTGCATGGGTCTCAAAAGAGCACAGTGGTAGGTCCAACTTGAAAGCTAAAATTCCTCTTGCATAAAACGCGCGGGGCAAGATGTAAAATGTGATCCCGCAGCTGGAATTTGTACATACAGCTATGTATAGTAAATAACATAAATATTGCGCTATTAACATAAATATTACAAGCAAATATTTGTGATTTCCCTATAAAAGCTTCGAATTTGTTCAATTCACTTACCGAGTTGCATGAGGTCAAGGTTTGCCCAACTAAGACCATGCATACAATGTGCTGCCATGCCATCTCGGATGAACACGTCTCCCTTCTTAGTCAGTCCCCATACCGACTCGGAGGTAGCACTGAGACATGCGAACGGCGTCCCGTCCACTCGGGGCTGGCTCACCTCTGTCGCCTTACACAGCTCAGGCGGGAAGGCAAATATAGCACCATTTGGTTGTTGGGTCCAGATTAACCCTATGGGGAAGGTAAGATATGGACCATACATATACACAAGTAAAACATTTTAAAAGGGGAATTTTTGTAGGTCTATGTATACGTGTACATGTCATTTGTAGATTTTAGGAGGACAAATATCGTCTAATGATTTCCATGTTACGGTTAGAGACATGAATGTGCTAAAATTAGATATACCATGATAAACAAGGTTTGAAGCTATTCACGCAATGTTCCTTCCCTCTACACTCCTCGTCAAACATTCAATGGTAGCAAGAGGTTGGATACAGAAGTATTTTTTCCTGTCCCCACCTATTATCCTCACCAAAATAACTGATCTTTAAAGCTCTAAGTACCTTCAGTTTTAGTAGCAGCACTGGCTGAGACAAGGCGCCACTGAGCGGACTGTGCCATTCCATTTGGGCACTCCACTTTCCAGCGGTGACCAAGAAGACTTCCTCGGCAGATATGAAGTACATGTTTGAAACCACGCGACACCCATATTCCACTCTGGCCAGCCGTGATCAACCCACCCACTTCTGTAGGGGCAGCGACTAGCTTAGACAGCGGGTATTCTGCCATTTGACGTACGGTCATAGTTGATGGGTGATCGTTCATGATGTACTCACTCGTGGAAACCTGTAATCAGTCACATGGATAAGTTATTAACTTACAGTAAAACCTGGTGTATAAGCCGCAGCTAGTACGCGAGTCAGATCGGCAGTGCGGCTTATAGGATCAGCCCAGGGACAGGGTGCGGGTAATACGTTTTCGTTTCTATGGTACAGTACTAAAAGTCATCCTAATCGGATCTCTGGTGCGGCTTATAGGATCGGCCCGAACTCGGGGTGCGGCTTATATGCGAGTTAAGCTTATACGCGAGGTTCTATGGTACTCGCTTAAAAATCTGTGCTGCTTTTTTCCCCCTTTTAAAAAATGTAATTGTATCATTAGTACAATTGCTCGGCCAATTGAAGTTTTTTTACTAGCTAACCAATGGATCTAATCTATCTAAAATATGTATTCATTTTTTGGTGGGGGTGGAGGGGTGGTATAACCGTACAATGGGGTATGCTTTTGATTTTTTGTCCATTATCGCATTAGCTGCTGAGCAACTTATTTGAACGAACTCCTCTCCCCGTACCTCACATACCAGATTATAGTACATTTCCATATACTTTTTCCATATAAAGCCTTTATATATATGGACCCCATACACGAAGTCCATTTTTATAACTATATCATACAACAAAAACTCCTGATATTAAAGATGTCTCACCTCCCACCACTTGCCACTGCCGGTGGGTTGGCTGGCGCGGACGCCTGTAGTAAACCAAACTCTTGCTGAGGTGTCGATCAACCATATCGTCCCTTCATCTCCAAAAGCCACATTCGATACCTTGTGGGCCGGATCCCATCTATAAAATAGTCGGGTACATATATACTGGTGAAGCTTTATGAAATTCTCATAATAATATATTTCATTATATTATTTTTGTAACTTTTTTTCAAAGCTTCAGGGAGCGCGAGTATTCACACCCCATTAGGTACACTGTAATACAATTTCACATGACATAGGGTTTTTAATTTTTTTTAACCTAGCGTACAACATGGTCTTCCAGGACTAATTTTCTGACTCACCCGTATAAATTGCTTAATTAGAATTACCATATATAGGCAATAATAAATAATCAACAACCCTCCAGCACTCTTACTCACCCTTGCAGTTTCTCCCACCCAGTACCTTCCTCCATGGAGGGGCTGACACCAGTTCGGTAGACAAGTTCCTGGGCTTCAGTCACTGCCCACACCACACCATCCTGACAGCAGATCTGTTTGATAGCAAGTTTTGTTGTAACCTTGAGAGAGCGGAAGCTGGGTCGATCTCGACTAAGGCCTTTCTGCATCATGACATCACCATTGGTCTTGATGTACCTAGTGAAGGGACATAAAAGGTAAGTTGTGAGAAGAGCATGGCTCTAATTTACATATATAAGTCACACCATACTGCCATTACTGGTGCTGTACAAATGCATATATCATTTTAAAATTGGAGTACCAAAAAAACTGAGAAATCGGCTGTATATTGTTATAGCACAAGTAATTTTTCTTTACTCAATATAATAATATTGCATGGGCTATATCGATAATTTTTTTTAATAAATCACAGTGTCAATATCATTTACCAGGCCATTGTGTCGTCTACTGCAATGAAGGATACATCTTTTCGCAGCACTTCAACCCAATTTAGGCCCGCAGGTGCTCGGGCGGTCATCTTTGTGCCAGCATATACGGAACCTTGGTGGAGGCGCCACACGAGCGACCCTGAACGTGACACAGCAATTTGTCGAGTCGGCTCATCCACCTGTAAGTTTGAAAAGGGGACAAATTAACCCTTCATATAACCAGAGGTATACATAATATCATGTATATATCTATATATGATAAAACTCCATGGTCCTAGAAAAAGAAGTCCTACCAGCAGTTCATTCTGTAATCTATACCTGCACTAGATTTTTCTGTAACAGTTTTCAACTTTCAATATTTCTTATTTGATGCTCATTATTTTGTTACCTTTAGCACTACTTGGGTATTATAGATAACAAAAGTTGCCCTTACCTTTCGCCATGTCAGTCCGGGTCCGGTAAGCGTACTGTAGTGAAGGCGATCACTCTTATCCACCACCCAGATATATCGGTTGGTGAGACACATGCTCTGTAAATTGCCTGGTGCCAGCATTTCTGTCCAAGTATCACTAAATTGGTGATGTACATCCAAGGCATCGGTCTCTTCACCACTTACACTCAGGTCTCCAGGCCCACCTTTATTAGCACCTGCTGTGAACCTGTGAGAATCAGTCTGTTGTGAAGGACCCGCTCTGCCTGGGCTACCATCAGCACTATAGTCAAGAGCCTCCTCCAGAGTCCTGGGCCCTGTAGGACTGTATATGTCATCAAGGCTATAGTTGGAAGTACTGTTATGGTACTTGGAATAAAAGTCATCGGAAGAATCTGGAGTCTGATAAAACTGTTGGGAGCGCTCAGATGTTGGCGATGGCGTTTTGTCCTCCTGGGCATCTATCTCAGAGTTGCGTCTGGCATATGCCTCAAAGGATGCCTGGTTCATGTCTTCATGGAAGCTGGTGCTGAGTGCAGTGCTGATGCAGCTTGTATCCATATCAGTTGCTGAATGTATAGAGGCAGCTCTGTCGTATGAAGGGCGGAACGGCTCGAACCGATTCGGTGAGCTCGTTTTGATGCCGAATAACAAAGGCTCCCCAATTGACTCTGAGGATAGACTAGAAACTGATGGCAAACTGTGTGGCCTACTAGTGTCAGTTTTTACATCTGTTGCTATGGCTTCTCTTTCAGGTAAATCAGGTTTTACCTCCGTTGCTATGACTTCTCTTTCAGGTAAATCAGTTTTTACCTCTGTTACTATGGCTTCTCTTTGAGGTAAATCAGCTTTTGTTCGCTCATTGTCACTTTGTTTTGCGCCTGGGCGAATCTGAATCTCCCCTAGCCCTAGGTCAGACAATTTCTGCACAGGTGGAAGCACTGAGGATTCACACGGTGGCACGACAGGATGAGATGGAGTTTCAATGGCAACTTCAGTGGTTTTCATGGCAACTTTAGTGGTTTCCATGGTAACTTCCGGTGCTGTGGGAGCTGGCTCGGGGTCTGCGTCTTGTGTCGGTTGAGCATCAGGCACCGGAGAAGGTGTGGGACTGTTGGTACAACTGTCTACAGAGGCTACCGAGTCAACCTCCAGAGAGTCTATGCTGATGGTATCTTCTACAAGCCGCTTTGTTGTATCTGTGGGAATAACATGATTTCAAGGGAAATTTGAGTATGATTCACAAGAAATTCAGCGTATACATGTAAAACAATGAAATGGGACTGTTCAGTTTTGTTGTTACACATATATATTAAACTATGTACTTAGTAGCTTTCCAAATATATTCTTGATATGTTTCCCGGTTTGTATTTAATTGAATGCAGTACACCATTGTACGGGTCCTTGATGTATTAAAACTGATATTCAGGATAAAAGTCCACTTACGTGATTTGGGTTTCTTCTTTTTATATTTCTTTGGTTTCGGTGAGAAGACAATATCTGAATCTTCAGCAGGAAGTAATGTCATCTTGTCGATCACAGACGCCCGGGTAACAGTTGAGGCTCCACCGCCCGAACCATGGCTGGAACTGCAGTAGCCACTTGAATCACCACCATTTACCTTGGCCCCCGCAGCTTCGGTACTACATTCTGGCTGTCCATTCTCGCGGTGTGGTATATGTACGGAGATCACATCATCGGAATCCAAGTGTATCTCTGGTTGGGGACTGCGCTGTCTTGTATCATTCCCAGCGGACACAAGCGAAGATTTAGCTTGGGCTTCTGAGCTACTACCCTTGTCAGTAACAGAGGTGATTGCCTCTCTAATATCTGGAGAGTCAGAGCCGGGTGCAGGACCAGAGGTAGGGCGGTCACTCCCGGGGGAGCCCAGCTCCTCATGCATGCTGGACGTAACACTAGACGCTGAGCTCGCTTCCTTACACGAGTCTACTTCACCGTCCTCACCGCTAGCGGTCCTTCGCTGGCCCCATGGTGGCACCGAGGGAGGACCCACTAGCTGCTGACCCTCCTGGATCTTTTCGGTGACACCCTGGAGGGCTGCCATGATGCTCGTCTGCATCATCTCGGCCGTGTGCTGGAACAGGTGGACTGGTGACTGCGGTAAACCCGTAGATGATGTTGATGATCGCGCCAATCGCTGTGCTGGCGCACTCTCCGCAGGATCTACCACTGTCAGGAGTTAGCAAAATGAGGCACATTTAAATGGTTAATTGAACATTTGTTGAATTTAATACATTTTGTACACCATATATCAGTCATCATGAGTGTACTGTTACTGGTTCGCACATTGCCTTGTCTCTACAGTATTCTAGTCATTATTGAATTAACTCAGAAACTATAGCTAAAAACAGTAACTAAGAAGCATTAGAATCGTTTAAATATAAGTTTCTTTCCCAGCGGACGCTGTAGCTGTAATGGTTTACAGCTAGCATTTCACCATCTTTAAATATCAAAAGTTCAGAAATTGAAGCCCAGGCAAATAAAACTATATAAAAGGTTCTACGGGTACAAGTACAAAAGTGAATCGGTAGTACATGACTTACCTGGTTCAGTAATTGGGTCTCTTTTGGCTGCTATCCGGATAATCCGCCTCTGGTTTCCACTAGTTCTACGGAGCAGAAATATCTCATCGCCACAGACTGCCATGGCCTGCACTTCTCCCAAGTTGTTCGACCAGCCCAGGAGTTTACCCCCAGCAGGATCCAGAACGAACACAGATGACCCACAATAAGTCACCAACTGCTCACTACTTCCCAGTACATACAGCTTCCCAAAGTTGAACTCCTCAATGCCGCCAGACTTTAGCGGCTCGCAAAGTGTGTCTGAGAGGACAGGCACTCGCGGAGTCTTGCCGTGGAGCAGGTCGCGGAACATGTAGGTAGTCGCGACTGTACCCTCCATGGTGGCCTTCCACAGCCGGAGTCCAGGCCTCGCGCAGTACAGGACAGCGTCTTCAGGCTTGTAGGCACCTGGCATGAAGCAGGCACCAAAGTCCCCCAGTCTGTAAAGGAGAGGGATTGTAGTTAGATTCTCACAATCAGTGAAAATGAGTATCAAAGTAAGGGAGTGATCATTTTTTAACAACAGGGGGGGGGTGGTTTTGCGCGCGGAGCGCGCGAATTTTTTTTCACCCCCCCCGGTCAACGGGTCGAAATTTTTTACCCCCCCCCCCTAAGGGTCGGAAATCGGCGCGCACGCGGGCCCTTTGACGCATAGTAACGCGCGGGCTTTTTGGCCCAAAACAGGTTAAATTTTTTTGACCCCCCCCCAAGAGGGGTCCAAATTTTTTACACCCCCCCCGGTCAAGGGGTCCAAAATTTTTTGCCCCCCCCCCCCCCCCGTTGATAAAAAATGATCACTCCCTAAGAACATATTAAAGGAAGTAATTGAGAATTGAATTGAATTGAATTGAACAAATGGGTAGTTTGGTAATAATGTAACACATTTGACCCCGCAAGATCTATTTCCAGGTTATATGGATTCGCCAGGATTATTAAATGGATTAAGTCAAAATTGGATAGATGTTTAATCTGTCATATTGAGTAAGTCAAGGTGCGGCTCTTACATTTTTCTGTCCTTGGTCCCTATTCGTTTTACTTTCTTCTCACCACTGCTTGCATAGAGTACAGAGCGGAAGGTAGTTGATACGAGAAGTGTTCGGTGAGCATAGCTTAACTGTGCCACGGGATGGGGTTCCTGGCAGTATGTGAACGACTTGCTCTGGTGCTGGAAAGAGATATTTTAAGCACTTATAAGAAATATATGGAACCCGTTTGAAATATATCAATGTTATATTTGAAATGATTACCTAACTACTATAATAGATAATTTCAGATGGACATGCCATATAAAAGGCACCCATGGCTTCTTGTTATAATGTTACTATGTGTGTAGATTCATCTATGTTACAACTGTAAGTTTATACTTTTCCAGGTCTACATCTTTTCAATCCATATATATTGTATATGAGTATGCACATGTCTAGGATCAGAAATAGAATCATACTTACCTCGATGTAGTCAATCTCAGTGCATATAACATTTCCATCCTGGTCACCAGAGAATAGCTTCTCGGTATTTGGACTCCATTCCAAACATGTAATTTGTCCCACGTGCAGGCCCTCCACGCAAAACATGTGTAACTGTAACAATTTATTTGAATTAAACAACTATATCACATATTCATGCGATTTATATTCACAAACATGAACTCAATGGATTCAATATGGATCTATCAAAACCAACGCTACAAACTTTACAGTGTAGCTGACCCGTTTCTTTTTTTTCCTTTGACTATATGCCTCTATTCTAGCCTGGTCAAATCTACACTTTTCCTGATTTTAGTTTTATTTGTATACATGTACTTCATTACCCTCTGATAACTGCCTTTTAATAACTGATTACAAATGATTACCTGCTTAGCCCGCCCTGGAAGGAATGATGGCAGCTGGAAAATGAAGACTCTGCCTGTGGCCGTGCCCGCTGCCACCACGTAATCAACGCTTTGTCTGACGCGTACTGCTGTCACTGCTTCAGGAAGATTCTGAGAACATAAACATGATCTTATGGCTCATTGAAGACTAATTAGTTTGTTGATCAGATAAGTCAAATATAATTTATAGTACTGTCTCAGTAGAAAAAAGAGCTCGTTTTGTAGAATGGACGAGAGTTTCAGGGCTGTAATATCATCTTACGGCATATACTGTAGATGTTGAAACTTTAATTGTTACAGGGATTAGATGCCCGGCAAAGGACCCATTCAGGTCATTTCTCATTTGAACCAAAATGTGTGAGGACGATTATTATGGAAATGTGCTTTATAATTCTTTATAATCCATTGAAATAAGATGCAATAAATTATTTTATTTAATAGATAAAATAGTTGTATCAAACAGGGCACTATATACCTGACACTTCAGCTTTTGTAGAGTCATCGCCAAACGGTCATAGAGAAAGACGATGCTGACACTGGTCCCCAGAGCAACATACTCCTGACTAACGTCCAAAGAAGTGTAGTCTAGGTCCATGCTGAAGAGACCTTTCTGTGCTCTCTGGGGCAGGCAGCGCAGCAGGTGGTCGAGTGGAGCATGCTCCTGTACTGGACATATGGTGTCGTGTTCTGCATCGTCCACTGCTTCTACTTCAGCTATGAAAAAAATGATGACATAAATGTATATACAGATGTATGTTACTGATATTTAGACTCTTCATCGGTGCACTTGCATTGTGTTGGGGAGAAGATATATATAAATGGAGGGACTTGCATAGCCCACAAGATTGCCTTGCCAGTGGTCCGTGCATTTGTGATGTGTTTCCACTGCTTCTGTGAGAGGTGCCACCACTACCTCTCACTTAGAATCCTCTCCTGATTTTACTTTATGACCTACACTGCTACAGACACTGTAGGGGTCTTATCTTTTTAACTACATGACGATGCTCAATGTGAATTCAGTCAGTATAGGAGCGATGTAATAATTTCTGATTGGTGTTGACCGAAATTTTAAATTGACTTTCTCTATGTCAAAATGAAGTTATGGAGATTGTCACAGTAACCATGGCATGGGGGTGCTGGTTATTGTATTACTAATCAGTCTCTTGAAAAGTATGTGAATTCCAGGCATGTCCCACCATGCCTACTGCTGCCTAGCGACACTTGAAGTTAGACTAGTGAGGTAAAATGGCATTTATAATTAGGACAATGGTCATCAGGTCCATCCATAATTAGGGAGGGGTCATTTTTTAACAAAGGGGGTGGGGGTCGAACTCTCAGGCAATTGAAATTGAGTGCGACCCCTTTGAGCTATAGTAACATGCGGGGTTTCACGCTACAAAGGGGTGCAATCCCCCCCCCCCCCTCAAGAGGGGTCCAAATTTCTTTGGTCCCCCCCCCCCCCCCCCACCTTCAAGGAGTCCAAAAGTATGGCCCTATGGGCCCTATTGGATTGAACCAATATCCGAATAGTATTAGTAATACACCGGTATAAAGCAATTGGATAATTTTCTACAAGTCCTTAGATTTATTGGAGGCATAGCCATACCATGAATCATAACATTAACAATGATGATACATTCTACCAGGCCCAGGGAGTATACTCTGATTTATACTAGGATTCCGATCACCAATGCAATTAAATGGCCGTGTGTGTGTCTTGTGTGTTTTACTATTAACCCCAGGCCCAGAATCGCCCCTTAGGCATACCCCTACTCATACTAGTATGCTACTGTAGTAGTAGTTGTACTGTTTGATAACCTAACAGTAACACTCCCTAATTTCCAGCTTTACCTTTTGGGTTTGAGTCTTTGTTGGACTTAGACCCTCCTGAACTTTCCATGACTTCTTTGGAGAGTTCTTCCTTGTCAGCCATGTTGTTTTGTCGGAAGGTAAAAGTAGATGTCACCTTTCAATAATCCCTGTCAATTTCAAAGGAATTTGAAGGCATTCTCCGCCAAAAATTGGCAATTTATGACTGTTTCATGGCAGATTTGTCAATGTTGACGAATGGAGAATCTTACTTCCGGTAATTTCGGAAAGGGCAAAAGATGTACGGTACCGTCACCGTTGCAACATCAATATGGGTGAATTTTATCATATATTTCCGAATTAAGAGTCATTTACGGAATAACAATATAAGTTGTAGTAGCAGAGCTTGTTCCTTCGAATGATAATTAATAGTAAAACTCGAATAGAATGCAATTAATTACGATATGATACATAAAAACATCTCGTCGATAGTGGCGACACCTTCCGGAGTGTGGAGAAGGCCGAAAAGAAAAACACACAGAAGAAAAGGCATCAGTCGGACCGCATGAAAACCGAAAATGCGGCTTCAAATCACACCAAATGCTAACACCATATAGTTAAAAGTATCCTCGGTGATACAGTGGTACTGAAGACAACTATATACATATCGTATCTTGGTGGGTATTCCTAAAGATCTGGTCATTTTGTGGTGCCGGCGCGTCAGTTCGTTTGCTTTGATGTATTATCGCTCGACAGTCTCCAGTCTCCCTATCATCAGTAATCGCATCTCTCAATTAGATTTGTATTTATCGTATATTGAGAAGTCTACTTTGCTGTGCGGCACTACTTATGATAGTGAATACCCCTACTCATTTCATTTGACCCCCTCCCTAGCATTTGAGCGGGGGGGGGGGCACATTTTTTTAGGGGTATTCAAAGAGGGGGGGGGGGGGGTCACCCTATTTTCAGGGGGGGGGGGGCTTTTTTTTAAGGGGTATTCCTAGTCTCCAGAGCAAACTCGGGCAAATCCATCCACGTCGCTACGCTATATTTCTCGGAGCCAACGATAAAGAATTGGCTAGTGTCCGATAAGTGACTGTTTGCTCCGGGGACTAGGGCCCCTACGTAGGGGTATTCCATAAAATGTCATGAATTTAGTATGCCGAAATGTCGCGATTTTCGCTTACAGCCTGTGTTATATTTTACCAAATTATGTCAATATTTTCAAAATTTTCGGAAATTTTTCTCAAACTCCCAGCAGACTTCTCACTGCATCACTTTTGACACTCAGAATTGCCCACCTTTTTGCCTGTCTTCAAAATACCGTACGTGGACCTCTCGACGGGCGGGGTAAAATATTTAGAGCCTCTCTCAAGAAAAGAAGCAACCTAGACCACCCCCCACCCCCCATGATATTGAGAAATACCACCTACACCCCAATCCCGACAAAAAAAATTAGCATGTTATAATTCCATATATGTGCATACAATCACCTTTATAGAGCAGCAACATGTAGTACAGAGATGCTTACAATATCTTTTTTTCGCGTTTTCAGTTCGTATTGAGGAATAAAGGCCAGTCATCATGAGACCAGAACAAGAACGTGTGAAAAACTTACTCTCAGACACAGTGACTTTGCTATGCAAGAATGGACTGACGTACAAGGACGAGTTGAGAGTTGAAGCCCTCATAGGTATAACAATAGACAACAGTGATGTCTTCATTGTCCACATCAATGAGAAGTTTGACTCTAAAGGCGATAAATCCTGTGATGAGCTGCGGTCACCAACTTCCAACAAGCAGCAAGTATTCTCCCAGTCCTCAAGATGTGGGAGCCTGCCTGAATCTTCCAGCGAAATGGAGGAAGGGACAGGCTTGAGGAAGAATAGCATTCTGGAGGAGATTCAAGAACAAGCTCTGCAGTCAGACGATGCCGCTGATCCTAACCGAAGCTCTGCCAATGATGCTATATCAGACCAGGCTGAGTCCACCTCCACACAGAAAGAATTGACTGCCATAGAACAGGCTGATGTCATCATCAAAATTGAAGACCAGGGCGAAGCCGCTATGTGGAGCGAAGCTTCAGGCTTGAAATCGCCAAACGCCATTGCGCAGCGGGCAATGATGATCGCCGGACAACGGCGAGCTCCACCGAAAAGACCCTACTCCATGGGGCAGCAGCATGATTCAGATAGCATGAGACACACATACTCATCGTTCAATTTGTCAGAGAGCGCCAAGAACAATGGCAAACTCTGGGATGCTGAACCACCATTGAAGAGGCAGAGTCTAGACGATTACTACCTTGTACCTACAGAACAAGGCGATATGGCAGCTCAGATGATGTTTGATCCGAATAACAGCCCGTTGTTCTCACCCGATGGCAGTCGGGCGGGTTGTTCATCCTGGTCATCAGGCAGCACGTCTACGCCACGAACAAATCTGCAGAGCGACATGGTAAGAATACCAAATATCAATTTTAGTTATCAGACTATGGCCATATAGAATTAAGTTACTCTTTGATAAGTTTGACCCAGTATCGTGCATGTTTTTTTTTGTTTTTTTTTTAATCTTTAAACTTTATTGCATTTAATATACCCGACCACATCTCGATGTATGCACTGACCCTGTAAAGGTGGTGATGATGATACAATATGAGGTGATCCAACTGACAACACTTTGTCTTTTATTCTGACCACAACTGACCTTTTTTTTTGTTATGTGCCCCATTCAACCAATTGCAATATTTATCGCATGCCCTTGTCACACAGTTGTGTCCATGTTCACTAAGTCACGGTTATCTTGGAGCACAGATATAAAGAAGGGTGCATGATGCGCAAGGAATATGATAGCTTTCTTGTCTGTGCCATTAATGACTATTTTGCTATGTTGTGATTCTCTGCATACGGTAAAAAAGCTGTTTGTGTGTCAATGTCTCTGTTGTGTTATGAGCGTGAGATGTCATGTTGTACGTACAAAACAGAAACCCTAGTGGTTGACACTTTTAAACAAATATTCCATTGAAAATCGCATCAGATTGTTTGATCTATAAACATATTTTCCCTATTTATAATGCAAAGTAACGAATACAAGGGATAAGCAGTGATCACAATTTGGATATCAAACATAGAAGTGGGTTAAGGTTGAGATACGCTTAGTTCAGAGATATAAACCCATCAGATGGTGCCACTTCTGCAGTGTGGAAAAGCGGTAAAAATTGCTGGAGATATAAGTATACATGTACATAAGTTATGTCAGTTTCAATTAAAGTAGGTACTAGACGCAATAGATTCAGTCATAGAGTTATGTTTCAAATGAGAAATTAAGACAAGAAAAAGAAAACAGGCCACAAACCTACGCCTTAGTAATCAACTTGAGTCTTACTTTAAGCTGAATACATGTACACCAAATCGCTAGGAACGACCCTAAGCCTTCCCATGTTCCACTGGAGTAACATGAGTGAGAGAGTTTCTCCTTTGCCACCGTCACTATGGTGACTTGTAAGACCTCATATGTTAGGGTCCTAACATAATAATATGTAGCCTTGTTGTTTGATACAAGTGAAAACTAATGTCTAAAGCACCGAGGGCCATCTGCTGAGCCTCAATGACACTTGCACTTAAAGCCTCACTTACCGCAGTAGTCCCTACACTTACTACTATATCTGTAGCTGACAAGTGATAGCAGTAGAAGTACAGTGCTGGCCTGGTTTCTACTTGCAGATGGCCACCTTAGGGCTGCAGGGTGGTGGCGGCAGTAGCGAGGCGCGGTACCCAACCCTCAGCGGCCTGCAGAGCCACGCCCACCGCCAGCTTCTGGCCACGCACCTTGTAGATCCGGTGCTCAATGCCAACAGCCAGATCTGCGCCTTCCGCCTAAGCTGGTATGGCAAGGCCGGGTGTAACTTGGACTCGGCATGGACAGATATTGTAGCGCACCAGAGACACTGTGACCGCCTAGTGACTGAATTCCCTGGTGTGGCAGTAGTGGGGTCTGCCTTCACGGGCACTGTCTCAGGACTGAAGAAGGGTAGTGTGGAGAGTGGACCAGGCCACCGGAGAACCTACCCTGGTTTAGCGTATGTGGTGGTACCAGGCGGGGATGATTTCGTATATCCAAACTTACTGCGGAGACTCGAACAGAACAACATTGGCGGCATCATGAAACCCATGCTTGGCCTACATGAGCAGACGCGGCCCAAAATCTGCTCGGCGTTGTATCTGGTATTCAAAGACAACGTAGATTCTGGTTATGTGCAACGAATGGTGGATGTTAGTTCCACCGCACACGGTTACGGTGCCGAGACGGGTGGAGGGGAAGTGGGAGGACACTATCCCATGGTGCGCTTTAGTGTACGAGGGGATGACTTTTGGCCCAGTATGGTTGAAGCCCACTCCAAGTTACAAGAGGCTGGATTTAAGTCTAGCCTCAACCGGCTGGACGACTAGTACCCAGAGAATATACCTGATTAGATATGTTTACACTAGATTGGACATAGGCCAATGCAATTTTGACATCCAATATTGTAAATTGAGTCATACATGGGAGTGTTAGTAATGTCTGTAGGCCCTGCGAACGTGAGTGCGTTGTAAAGCTTAATTTATTGTGATTTTACATCTTGAAGAAAGACTGTTTAAGTTGAACACCAACTTAAAATTTACCAAATGCCTGGACACGATGAGATTTTAGTTATAAATATAATTGAAAGGTTTGAAGTAAATCCAGATTGTGAGAATCACATGTATTCCCTTTCTGTCATGTTTTATTCTTCTCCCCACAATTTTGAGTATCCAGTAGGACTATTAAGGATCCTAGTGCAGGCGTGATCGACTAATACCATAATTATTGTGTCCGTATTTCTCCCTTGTGGTCCCCTGTGTAGAGGGCTATGCCTCAGAGTTATGTGCCCGTCTCTTGCTACAAATAACTTATGCACTTAATACTTTTTGTTAGTATTGTGGAACTGTGTTATAGATGCTTTCATAGAACACTCTCTGTTGATAACAGTGGTTGTTTAATAGTGTTACAGATATGTACAAAATGAAAACAGATGAGGGCTTTTAGGCCCAGAAATCTGTTTAATAAATGGTGTATGGCTTGTTACTACTAAAAGGCTTTAGATTAATCAAATCTAGAGGGATTTTTCACACAGCGAGAACCATTATTTAAATGTGATCCTTCAATACCAGATGTACTCTAGCACTTGCGACTCCAGCTGTTGAGAAAACACCACCTTGGGGCTGTCCCTATGATGAGTGTGTTACTCCCCGAATTTCTTGTAGGAGTGAACTATTTCTTCTGTTGCCGTTTCTGATCACGTCGGTGTATTTCTCGTGTAGACCAAAACTCTTCTAAGTAAGACTTATGAAGCAATAGCTCATTTTCTAGACCCAATACATGTACCTCAACAGATGGACAGTCAAATGTCCTTCTCTACTGCACAGTTTTAATGGATGAATTTCAATGCGTTTTTGAGTATTTACATTGTATTGATTATTAACAATCGTAGAACACACATTTGTGTCAATGAACAAGCTGGAGAGACCACTATATGTTAGAAAGTACCCACGAGTAGTGAATACCTGTAAATAGATAACAGGTGTAACCTGTATGATGAGATACTAACTGATATGTGATTTCTTTGTTATATGCATACAAATGCTTTAAATGTTCTTAACGATTTTGTGACTTAAAATTGTGCTTCGTTATTAGTGTTCATTTAACACGAGAAGAAAATTCCCGAAATGCACATTTTATCCCACTGTATTGCTTATGAAGCATGATCTGCAAAGCCTTGTTTTTACACGGTAAATCTGTCTATTATGAAGGTGTAGGCATTTTCGTGCTGCCCGCTGTATGCACCCAGGCCCAAAGGACCTCTAAAAGTGACACAACGCATATGACTTAAAGCAAGGCTTTCAGGAAACTTTCTTAAAGGCTGTTTTTTCTCATGGATTCACATAGTGAATAGCAAACTGAATTATAGCTGTATAAATCAATGCGATCAACAAAGACATCGAGATTTGTATTTGTACTTTTCTATATACATGAACATGTGCTTCTAAAATATATTAAGTAGATGTACATTTGCGAGAACTATGTAGATTACTTATTTAGTAAATGGATATTACCAAACCCAAAGCAAGCATTTAAGAACTCTGTTTGGAATAGAAGTCATTATTTGAAAATGAAATAAAGGTGTATCATATATTTTACTATAATTCGTTCCTGTATTGTATAACGAAAATATCATTACAATATAATTCTGCCCCGGATGGTTTTTAAACCCCTTTATAAACAGCTCAGTTCACGTTCACAATGGGTGGAGAACCTTGGTGATCCATAACATGCTATATCAAAACAGTTCAATGATCAACACTCTATCATGGATTATCTGCAATTCCCCATCAGCTTTGTTAATCAATTGCTAATGAATATTTAATAAGGCCATTTAGCAAACAGTCTCTGGTCCAGGCCGTGAACATTTAGTAACAATGTCACGTGTTTCTTGGTTGCGTGAGATTAGTCATAATATATATCTCAGCTTTATGGGAAAAAAACTACACCATTTGTAATAATAGATCGATTCTTTTGATGTAAATTATTTATGTACATATGTTGGTGGAAATAAGGAATTGATTATCGATTGTTGTCTACGATCATTGTAGTGTATGTGTTGCAATCCAGTGAGGGTATTGCGTCATCTCTTTATATGGTGCTGACCTCACCCTTCTAGAGTGTTCCAGACTATGTTGCAATCAGGTAGAGGTATTTCATCATCCTCTTTCTACTGTGTACTATGTATGTTTCATCACCCAGTTTGGTTATTGCATCATACTTTTTCTGAGAGTCTGACATCAGCATGTTGGTGTATTGCATCATCCTGTCTGTGGCCTATAAAAGGCAGTGCTGTGGAGGTGGTGAAATCAGTAGCTACAAGACCACCATGGGGAGCAGACCTGTGTCAGAGTGCTCCAGGATTACCCCACCTGTATACATTGGACTATATTGAACTTGCTGAAGCTGGACTTTGTACCTGAGGACTATAGGAGACAATATTCTTTGTACAGTTAAGTTAAAGTTAAAGTTGGAGTTATACACAGTTCCATTTACATTCACCAAAGGACTTCAACACTTTAAGACATTATAAGGAGTGTATGGACTGTATGTGTGCTACTGTGTCAAACCATAGGAAATAAGTATCTACCCAAGAGATCTCCTGTGGCTATTCTATGTGATTGCAGGACATTCATCAACTCTGTAAGAGCACCCATGCACCTGTAACTGCTCTCATGTGGAAAAGGTAATAAACAGTAGCAAGTCAACTTCTGTCACAATACTTTGTCTCAATCATTGGCTTTGGCCACTACATTTGGTACAAAGAATAGTCTACAAGAACCAGGATATTCAGCAAGTACACCAAGTAAGTCATCATGTCACATACAGGTTCAAGGCAAAGAGAACCAAGCAAGATGCTGGACCCTCATAGTGTCAATACTGAGAAGCTGTTGGCACTACGCCGTTCAAGAGGTGGTTATGCTGGTCACCTGACCAAAAAGACTAACATGCTGATACAACTGATGCAATGTGACGCCGGTCTACCTGAACTTCAAGTTGCAGCTGAGAAGATGACATCTGCATTTAAGGACTTATATTCAGTGCACCATGACTTCATGGATTTAGTGCTGGACATTCAACCTGATAGGGCCACTGATGAAGAGGCCTGGTATCAACAACTTGAAGACAGGTTTCAAGGTGCACAAAGACAATATATCTGTCTTCAGGAACAGCATAGCCTGCAGGAGAGTGTCAAACCTGAGGATAGTGTGTCACAGGGTGGCTCTGGTGCCACATCCAGGGCGTCGCGGGCATCAAGTACCAGAACCAAGGCAGTAGCGAAACGGGCTGCCCTTGAAGTCAAGGCTAGAGCTCTCCAGGAGCTGCAAGAGCTTGAGCTCACCCAGCTACAACTGCACCAGGAAGCCGAACGTCAGCGCGAAGAAGCAGAACGTCAGCGCCAAGAGGCCGAACGTCAGAGGCAGGAGGAAGCTGAACGTCAACGCAGAGAAGCTACACTTCATCAGAGGGAGAAGCAGCAAAGGCTAGAGCTTGAAAAGAAGAAACTGGAGCTACGCCGTCAGCAGCTACAAATGCAGACTGAACTTGCTGCTGCAGCAGCAGAAGAAGAGGTCCTGACCAAGAGTGTTCATAATCCTGAGTATGTGTATAAAGGTTCAAAGGTCAGTCAAACGTTTGTTGATAACTGTTCAAATGTTAACTTTGATTCTGTTTATGATAATGTTGTAGCTAGAGAAGATACTGATGTAAAGTTGCAATGTGGGGAGATGCTTGATTCAACTATTGCCAGTAGGGCCTACCGTCATCTGGGGGGTCCCATAAGTGCTAGTACTGCCCAAAAGACCAACAAACCTACAGCCTTTAGCTCAGACAACAAAGGATCAGGAGGTGTGGGAAGGTCAATGCTCAACCCATTTGCACCTGAGTGGACAGGATCTCCAGTAACAGAGAATGCTGATAAAAGGTCAGATGAGACATTCACCATTGGACAAGTAGCTAAACTCATGGAGTTAGTTAAATCACCACAAGCTCCAGTAGCCATAAAGCAACCGTCTGAACCAGTTTTGAAGGGTCTTAGTGAAACTTTAGGTGAAATTCAGGAGAGGAGTCAGTCAGCTTTAGAATCCCAAATGATGACTCAACGCCAAATGCTCAATGTCATTCGCCTTCCTAAGACTAGCCTGACAACCTTTGATGGGGATCCTTTGAAGTATTGGACATTCATGAATGCCTTTGACAGCTGTGTGGATAAGACTGATGTTGAGGATATTGATAGACTTAATAGGCTGCTAGAGTACTGTACAGGCAAGGCATTAAAGGTGATACAGCCATGTGCATTGATGACCGCAACAGAAGGTTACAAGAAAGCAAGATACCTGTTGAAACAAAGATTTGGTAATGACTTTGTAATCTCAAAGGCATGCATCTCTAAAATAACTGAAGGCCCAGCAGTGAAGCCAAATGATGGTGAAGCCCTTCAGGACTTTGCTGATGATGTCAGGGGCTGTTTGGAGACACTGCGTGCTATGAACAAGCTTAAAGAAGTAGACTCACAGGACCGAATGGTGAAGATCCTGACAAGGTTGCCCATGTATCTTCAAACCCAATGGCGCAAGGAGGCATATAAGGCCCGTGAGAGATTTGGAGAATATCCAAACTTTGATGAGTTTCTAAAATTCCTTGAGATGGCAGCCGGAGAGGCCAATGACCCAGTATTTGGAAATATAGGGTCAGCCCCCAAGGAAGCAAAGCCTAAGCCTTCCATACCCAAGAAGAAGGGATCAAGCTTTAATGTAAAGGTTACTGATAAGTCTAGCCCAAGCTCAAATCAAGACACGAAGCTCAAGCCCACTGATGCACCACAGAAGGACATGCCCAAGAGCTACAAGTGTCGCATGTGTGATGCTGATGGTCACACAGTGAGTGGATGTGAGAAGTTTAAGAAGATGCCCCTGGAAAAGAGACGGGAGGTGGCAAAAGAAAAAAGACTGTGTTTCAATTGTCTTGACTACAGCAATCATACATCTAAAGAATGTAGAAGACCCAGAGGCTGTCAAGAGAAGGATTGTAAGGGGAAACACGCAACATTGCTGCATCAACCATTGAAAGTCTCCGAGCCTGAGTCTGCAAAGGACAGAGAACAGAATGAGGAGCAGAAGTCCCCAGACAAGCCGGTAGAAGCCAAGAGCTATGCATGTGGGCAATCAGACGTTGAAAGCACAAAGGTCGCCTTACCTATAGTTCCTGTGTATGTGCGAGGGAAGGGTCAGACCAATTACATACGCACACATGCCCTGCTTGATCCAGGAAGCAACAAGACCTTCTGCTCGAAGGACTTGGTCAAGCAACTAGAACTAAAAGGAGAAAATACCTCTCTATCATTAGAGACCCTGAGTGAAGGGAAAGATATGGATGCCCTTGAAGTCTCTCTAGAAGTCACAGCAACAAAAGGACCAAAGAAGAAACGTAAGGTTGTCAAACTTCCTAGAGTCTATGCACTGAGCAGGTTTCCAAGCCTAAGGGACAGTGCACCATCACAAGCAGATGTTAAGAAATGGGATCATCTCAAGTGTCTGGAAATACCTCTGCAAGAGAAATCAGGCATTACTCTCCTCATTGGTCAAGATGTCCCAGATGCACTGATTCCCCTCGAAGTGAGGCGAGGAAGGGAAAATGAACCCTATGCCACCAGAACAAGTCTAGGATGGACACTCAATGGCCCAATGCAAAGTGGGAATTCAAATGATTCTGCTGTTTGCCACTTCATTCAAGCTGACCAGGGACCAGATGTGAGACTTGAAGCTCAAGTTGAGCAGTTCTGGAAACTGGACGTGGGACAGACGTTGGCTGGAAGTCTCCCACAGATGTCTCAAGATGACAAAAGAGTTTTGGATGTCTGGAATGAGTCCATCATACTCAAAGATCAACATTATGAGATGGACATACCCTTTAAGGTCACACCACCAGCACTGATAGACAACAAGAAAATGGCAGAGAAACGTCTACAGAGTCTTGGGAGAAGACTGTCAAAGGATCCTGATCTTCATAGACTTTACAAGACAGGTATAGAGGATTTACTCCAGAAGGGATATGCAGAACCTGTTCAAGACAGTGATGATGATAAGGATAATGGAATCAAGTGGTATATCCCACACCATTCCGTTACAAGTCCAAATAAGCCAGGAAAGCTTAGGATTGTCTTCGATTGTGCAGCAGAATATGGTGGTACATCATTAAACAAGCAAGTGCTGCAAGGCCCTGATATGACCAACAAACTGATAGGCGTGCTACTAAGATTCAGGGAAGACCACATAGCAATCATGGGAGACATAGAAGCCATGTTCCATCAAGTGCGTGTGTCTCCGCAACACAGAGACGTATTAAGGTTCCTGTGGTGGAAAGATGGTAACCCTGACCTTCCTCCACAGACTTACAAGATGGCAGTGCACTTGTTTGGTGGAGTATGGAGCCCTAGTTGTGCAAGCTTTGCTCTAAAACGCACTGCTGAGGACCACAAGACTGAGTTTGATGAAGAAACTGTCAAGACCGTGATGGAGAACTTCTATGCAGATGACTGTCTCAAGTCACGGTCAACCGTGGATCAGGCAAAGAAACTGGTAGAGGAACTTTGTCAACTCCTGAAACTGGGAGGTTTCCGCCTGACCAAATGGATCTCCAACAGCAAAGAGGTTATAGAATCTGTTCCGCCTGAGGACAGAGCAAAGGAAGTCAAAGACCTAGACCTTGATTCAGCAGCCCTTCCTATTGAAAGAGCACTAGGTGTCCAATGGGACACCCAGGAAGACATGTTTGGCATCAGGATCAAGCAAAAGGAAGTGACTTTCACCAGAAGAGGGCTTCTCAGAGTGGTCAGTTCAGTGTATGACCCGTTGGGATTTGTATGCCCATTCATACTACAAGCTAAGAAGATATTCCAAGATGAATGCAAAAGAGAGAAAGGATGGGATGATGAACTGGAACCTGACAACATAAAGAAATGGAAAAGATGGCTAGAGGATCTCCCACGTCTTGAAGAGTTTAAGATAAGGCGTTGCCTCATACCACAAGACTTTGGTAAGTGTGTGGAAATCCAACTTCACCATTTCTCTGATGCATCTGAAGAAGCCTACGGCACAACCTCTTATCTACGTGTGGTGAATGAGCAAGGAGATGTCCACTGTTCATTCTTGCTGGGTAAATCACGACTTGCTCCTGTCAAACACATGACTATTCCAAGACTAGAACTTTCAGGAGCTGTGGTGGCTGTTAAGATGGATAGCCTGCTCCGCAGAGAGATACGCCTGGAAGTTACCAAATCCATCTTTTGGACTGACAGCATGATAGTCTTGCAGTACATCAAGAACACCACCAAGCGGTTTCAGACTTTTGTTGCCAACAGAGTAGCAATCATCCTTGATGGATCATCACCGACCCAATGGAGGTACGTAGACACCAAGTCAAACCCAGCTGATGATGCTTCTCGTGGCCTCAGTGCAAGTGAAATGCTATCCAGCAGAAGATGGAAACAGGGGCCGGACTTCTTGTGGGAAGACAAGTCCCAGTGGCCAGTTGTTCCTCAAAGATCTCCTGACCTACTATTGGATGATCATGAAGTCAAGAAAGAAGCCAAGGTTTGCATTGCAGTCACAGATCCAGAAGACCGCTTGGAACAAATGTTCAAACAATATTCAAGCTGGTTTCGTTTGAAGAAGGCAGTTGCATGGCTGATTCGCTTTGGCGAGTGGCTCCGAAAGGGAAAGCCCAAACTGACTTCTGATCTATCTGTGGATGAGCTCCAAAACGCTGAGAAGGGCATTATCAGGCATGTGCAAAGAAGGTGCTATTCAGATGAGCTCACCAGCCTGGCATCAGGTAAGCAAGTCTCCCATAAAAGCACTATCTACAAATTGGAGCCGTTCAGAGATGAGGATAACATGCTCCGAGTACAAGGCAGACTTCAAAGTGCACCTATAACTGACTCTGCCAAGCACCCCTTGATATTACCAAAGGACCACCATGTTGCAGAGCTGATTGTACGACACACGCATGAGTGGATCTCCAAACATTCAGGACGAGAGTATGTGCTCTCAAGACTGCGGGAGAGATACTGGATACCACAAGGGCGTCCCTTGGTAAATAGAGTACTTCAGAACTGTGTGATATGCACGAAATTGAGAGGAAAATTAGGTGTCCAGAGGATGGCTGACCTGCCAAAGGACAGAGTTACACCTCACAAACCACCCTTCACCTACACAGGAGTAGACTGCTTCGGCCCCTTCTATGTGAAGAGGGGCCGGAGCCAAGAGAAAAGGTATGGCTGTTTGTTCACCTGTTTGACAACAAGGGCAATACACATTGAGGTGCTAAATTCAATGGATGCAGACTCATTCATCAACTCCTTGATAAGGTTTATCTCTAGAAGAGGGGTTCCTGAGAAGATCAGGTCAGACAATGGAACCAACTTTGTTGGAGGAAACAAGGAGCTGCATGAGTCGCTACGAAGGTGGAATGAAGATCACAAAACCAAGGAAAGTCTTCTCATCAGAGAAATCAAGTGGGAGTTCAACCCACCAGCTGCAGCTCACATGGGAGGAGTCTGGGAAAGACAAATCAGGACAGTACGCAAAGTACTGAATTCTATACTCAAAGATCAAGTCCTTGACGATGAGAGGTTGAGCACAGTATTCTGTGAAGTTGAATACATTGTCAATGGTAGACCACTCACTCCAGTATCAGACGATCCAACGGACTTGAAACCTCTAACCCCAAATGACTTACTTCAGCTAGGTGTAGGACTTAGAGCATCCCCAGGAACCTTCCGAAAGGAAGATATGTATGGTCGTAGATGGAGGCATGTACAGTACTTGGCAGACCAGTTCTGGAAACGGTGGGTAAAAGAGTATCTCCCTACATTGCAGCTAAGACAGAAAGGGTTAGAAACAAAGAGAAATGTCCAAACAAATGATGTGGTGTTGGTTATGGATGAAAATCTGCCTAGAAATAGTTGGCCACTTGGTCGTGTTGTCAAAACGTTCCCAGGTAAAGATGGCCTAGTGCGGTCAGTAGAGGTCAAAACTGCTACAAATGTACTCGTGAGACCTATTGACAAACTTTGTTTGCTTGAATCTGTCACATCATAGATGTATGATCTTGTCATGTTTGTACGTAAAGGATATCCAAGATGATGTCTTATTGTACACAGAGATGTTAGTACTATGCATATTGTATTGTACCTAGATAGTAAAGAACATACACAGATAATGTTGTTCCATGAAAGGTTGTATGTTATTATCATTTATGTATGCTGATGTTTGAACTATGTTCTATTGTTCACTGTATGCACTATAGATAATATTGTGTATGTCATTGTCATGTCACTCATACAAGTGTAAAGTTTGAAATATTTATATTGATATTTATGAAGAACTAAGGAATGTTTATAAATGTTCACTTCTATAGTTCACATTTAAGGGGCCGGGAATGTAGTGTATGTGTTGCAATCCAGTGAGGGTATTGCGTCATCTCTTTATATGGTGCTGACCTCACCCTTCTAGAGTGTTCCAGACTATGTTGCAATCAGGTAGAGGTATTTCATCATCCTCTTTCTACTGTGTACTATGTATGTTTCATCACCCAGTTTGGTTATTGCATCATACTTTTTCTGAGAGTCTGACATCAGCATGTTGGTGTATTGCATCATCCTGTCTGTGGCCTATAAAAGGCAGTGCTGTGGAGGTGGTGAAATCAGTAGCTACAAGACCACCATGGGGAGCAGACCTGTGTCAGAGTGCTCCAGGATTACCCCACCTGTATACATTGGACTATATTGAACTTGCTGAAGCTGGACTTTGTACCTGAGGACTATAGGAGACAATATTCTTTGTACAGTTAAGTTAAAGTTAAAGTTGGAGTTATACACAGTTCCATTTACATTCACCAAAGGACTTCAACACTTTAAGACATTATAAGGAGTGTATGGACTGTATGTGTGCTACTGTGTCAAACCATAGGAAATAAGTATCTACCCAAGAGATCTCCTGTGGCTATTCTATGTGATTGCAGGACATTCATCAACTCTGTAAGAGCACCCATGCACCTGTAACTGCTCTCATGTGGAAAAGGTAATAAACAGTAGCAAGTCAACTTCTGTCACAATACTTTGTCTCAATCATTGGCTTTGGCCACTACAATCATCTCCTTGTGGACCAACAAGCAGAAAAGATTATCTCATTAATGAGGAAAAGCAAAATCTTAATATTTAGAGAGATGTTGAGGAAAATATTGCAATATTTCTCTACAAACTTTTCATAGTGATTTTTGAATACTACGGTACATAGTACTACATGGTAGGCATATGTTCCTTCTGCTTACTGCTGACAAAACTCGTATTGACATGCACATACATTTTATACAAATGCTAATTTGGATCATTTTAATCAAATTTATTTGCCACATTTATTGTCATAAGCACAGTTTTGCTTCTGCTTTGTATAAACCCCTCGTTTATCTTTTAGCTTAAGATACTTTTGCATTATTCCGCATCTCTTAGACCCAGCGTTATGGCAAGGATGTAAGCGAGAATCCCTACTTCACCGACCCTACCCAGCATACGCACTTCCCCGCTTCCGCTGCTGCAGATCTCAAAGTAAAATCCACTTACCTAATGACCTCCTTCATTTGACCTTAAAGTTTTTCAGTCACCCCTATTTCAGATTATTTAAACTCTCAAGAAATATAACATTGCGGGGGGTAATTGACAGAATAATTACTCAAATTAGGCTACGATCTTTCTCTCAGTTCCTTGAGGGAAACCCTTTTACATTGTCATGGGTTGATTGCCTTAGTTCCAAGCTTTGCAATTTAATTAAATTTAATAGTTTGTTATCCTTTCCCATGAGTGTGAGGTATTGTGTATAGTTCATGTAGAATAAATGCTCATCCCAGAACAGCAAATCAAGTAACAAATTTAAGGTCATTTAGAGAATTTTCAGTTTCTTGTTCTAAAGCCGTCATGTATTTAATATTCCCATCCCCAATCCCTCCTCCAAAAAAATGTGAACACTTGATTAAATGTTTTCTCCTTTAACTTGTAGCTCCGACGTTCTGTATCCAGTGAAGCCAAGTTTCCCAACTTTGCACTTGTGAACTACCATGCAAAGGAGCCTCTAATGCGCCATATAGTGGAGCCAGTGGTGAACAGTGGAGGTCTGTGCTGCTCCTTCAGGCTGGGCTGGTTCGGTAAAAGTGGGGAGGTGCTTGAAGATGTTTGGCAGCAACTTATCTATCTCCGCTCTGTGGTTGACGCACAGGTCTGTGAGACGCCAGGCGTGGCCTTTGTGCTTTCTGCACTCTCTGGGACTGTCTCACAGAAGGCTGGTTTCCCACGTAAGACCTACCCTGCAGTTGCCTACTGGATAGCCACACAGGACCAGACCTTCCAAGAAGCAGCAATCCTGCCCAAGATGCACAGTCTCAACCTGGGCTCTACTGTGAAGCAGCTTCATTCAACAAACAATATAGACAAGCAGAAGATGGCAAGTAGCCTCTTTGTTGTAGTCAAGGACAATTCTGAGAGTTACGTACGCCGCATGGCCGATTTAAGTGCCGCAGTATGCGAAGGCGAGAAATTACTGTCCTCTGACCGTCACCCAATTGTTAAGATCTACGTCAAAGACGCTCGCTATTGGAGTGTGCTAGAGGAGGCAAAGACTAAACTAGAACAGGTCAACTTCAGTTTTAACCTGGAGAAAGTGTTTTAATCCTGCATTAAATTTAGACACTCACACATGTTGAGACCTTTCACACATAAAAAGAGAAGCAGATATCATGGGAACTACAATATACTCGTTCGCCATCTGTTGATCACCAACACAGAAAGTCTATCTTGAGTTACTTAACTAGTCAATACCCGCCCTTGTATCTATGCCATGAGGGGTTGCATTGAGCATTCATTCCTCGAGTCTAAATTTAGTGCAAGGACCTTAAATACATGCAGGGGACGAGTGGTTAACAGAATTCCCTTTATCATGGATGGGAAAAGAACCTGTTTCTGGCAATATTTATATATTTTCCAAGTTGTGTACATACCCCACAATATCTGTTATATGTGGAAATGAAGATTGAAAGTGCACGGTTGCTTAATGCTTTTCAAGTACATACCCCTTTGTACAATATATCATGCTTATGCATATATGTGGGTAGTTTAACTGCCTCCTATTCTAAGCTATTCACCATGGCAACTTTGGTGTGAGAGCCGATTGTCAATACTTTATTACATCTACAGATCTATGCTCTTTCATTTCTCATTGAAATGTAAAGAGTTAGCTACATAGACAGTTTGCTAATAGTCTATATATGTTTTACTGCACATGCATAGCATGTACATGTAATTAGAAGTTCAATCACTGTAGTCATCCGGAAGAGTAAAATATCATCACATGAACACACCGAGGGTATATTAGCATAAGGTCATTGTAAATAATGTGTAAAAACTATTCATCGTGCAATTGTTGAGTCAGTGCATTTCCTACATTGGAATTAGAGTTTTAGAATTATCTCCATATTGAGATTCCATAATTATGATCCAACTAGTCTCATCAGATCATTAGGTATTGATGAGTGATCAATACTAGAGATTGCAATGCCACTACTATGTTAGTGAACTACAAAAAACTGTTATAATTCTTTTTTTTCTGTTGAATAAAGAATGATCTCCCGCAATCAATTGATTGTTTCCAAACGTTACCTAATGCTTAGTTGATGAACCATGAGCGGAAAGCTACCATTTGGTATTAGGGTCCATCATTTTCCCAGTTCCCAAGTAGATTATAGAATCCAATAACGATGTAGGCAGGTAAACTAGAAACTATTTAGTTTGCTGATCTAGTTTGACCCATTACACACTTACGCAAAGGGTAGCGGTAGGTGGCTTCTAGTACTTAATTATCTAACATAGTATACCACATTGTGCTTATTTGTTACAATTATTTTGCATATTCCGGTACAACCTACGCCGTGTGATCAAGTGAATAATAGCATTTTACGCAAATTTTTAGAGGCTAGCTGTGAATATTAATTCATACATTATTATTAAGATTTATCCAATGTGAAAAAGACATGTATATGAACAATTTGGTAAATGCCATTATATATATATATATATATATATATATATATATATATATATATATATATATATATATATATATATATATATATATATATATATATATATAATGTCTATAGCAATTGGAAAGATTTGTTTATGTTACCGCAGTTAGTATTACTGTTTATGTTGATTATGATTGTACAGCAGGGGTGGACTTGTAGAGACACTAAATGCCATGTATTGATTACATGTGTAAAAGCTTGTTAGGAGAACATAGGTACTAGTGTCATGTTCTCAAGCCAATAGGATTGTTAAGTGTAACCTCATAGAAACCATTGTTGAATGGTAATCAAGTGGGACGTCAGTAATCTGTATGATGGTAAAGTGAAATTGTCTCTTTCTTTTTTTTGAAAAATGGATATTTGTGTATTGCCTAAGGGAATACATTGTACTTCGAAAACATGCAATACATGGGGGTCATTGTACAAGTAACAGTATTAAGTGTGATTTTATTCGGTAGCCATTAATAGATGCTATGGTGTGGAATCAGCCTACATACCTCAACTACTCATTGATATTTTCCCAGTTCTTTTTGAGGTACAATGGAGCCGAGCTATGTAACTTAAGTGCCATAGGTTGGAGATGGATCTAGAACCTACTACGTTGTACTACTTATAGCAGGTAAAAGGTGCTGCCCGTGCAATAAGAGTCCGAGAAGAGCGAGTACAGGTACTGACGCCTTTTATACCCCAGCTGCGGGTATATCCCACATGCCCTATGCATTCATTTTAACCACACTATCTGCTAATTGTACAATAACACCCTGATGTTAATACTATCATTTCCCAGTGGGGAGAGTGACTTAGAAATGGAGCGTAGATCCTAGACTAGTTTGGTAGAATCACCAATCTCTGACTGAAATACAATGTAGGAGCTTTTTACCATAGAGGATGAACAGGTTAAATCACATGACTTATCTTCATGATTGCTCTCAGGTTAGGATGTATGGTATTCCATCCCAGGCTGAATGGTGGTCGGATTAACAAATATGATCATGATAATGTAGTATTGGTTATATTGTTAGACATGTGGAATAAATGATTAGGTCGTACCCCTAGTTTCTACTGTATAGAATCTCAAATTTGCCATTAAGGGATCCTATAGATTCAGAATAATAATACATAAAAAACCCCATGTTTTTAATTTTTGTCCCACCCTAAAGAGGGTTATGAAAAAAAAAGATTAAAAAGTGGAAAGGTGAGCGCTAACTGGGAACTCATATCGTGGTCGCACTGCAAAACGAAGCAACACCGCATTGTCTTATCCACAAAACACCTTACATATAGTCAGGGTAAGTTCTCTCTACTTATAGGAAGTCTGGGCTGAATATAACACATTTAAGCCAGCCTATGTCCAGCTCTGTCGGTCGGAAAAACATCGACTGTATATCTTAAAAACACGTTGGTGGGCAGCATAATGAAAAAATCTCATTCATTTAGGTGGTACTCTATAGTGTTGTTAATGAAAAGTCAATAGCGGTCAGTCAAGCAGGTTTCTTGCTGGCTATAGAGTATAGTCAGCGTTTTAAATTCATCTGACTTTCTTGAGACAGAAGAGCATCAAATCAAACCCCATTGTACATATTGGTAAAGCAGTAGACAGTATATGATACTGAATGGTAGTTTATCACACACGTACACCTTATAAAGGTGACATATAATGTTGTTTAATATTTATAGTGTTCTGTCAATGTTTGCCTAAGGCGTAACTGTGTGCTAGTGTTGAATCTGTTTGACTTGTTTTATGCATACATTGTCTTATGTGTAAAACGTATGGTTCTATGTACTATTTGTTGAATAAACAGTTATCATGAAGTGACACTGAAGTGATGTTTTATTATTTTCACAATCGTAATACTACTAAATACTACTGTCAGTGGATCATTAATATCAAAATGTGAAAACTTGATAATTCGGAACCAAGGGCAGATCCGGTTCAGACATTTTGGAAGCAGGGACACTTCGGGGGCAGAACCAAACCGAACCAAATAACTGCTGTAGATTTATTGACTAGGAGAATGTCTATCATTCAGCCTGTGTTAAAGATAGACATCAGAGGACCAAAGGGATAGATGGGCAAGGTCGGGGGACAGATGTTTCCTTTGAAAAAAAAATTGAAATGTCTTTCCTTCTTGTAATTCGCCTGCGATCTTTAGGTAGTGATTTCTCTTTTCCTTAAACTTTTAAGTACTCTTAAATTGCTACCCTCTAAATGAAAGGTACATAGGCTCCAGTGTTAAAGCAAAGATAGAAATGACAACTTTTGCCAATCTATCCCATATTTCTCATCTAAAACGTTTAAATTATATTTAAATGAAAGAATTCAACACAGAGCATCAATAGGCTGGATTACCTGCCCTGGCAAGTCACCCTGGCAACTTCTCGTGCACTCTGAGAACTGCGCGAGACAACACGAGAGTTGCCAGCGACAGCGTCAGGATAAAAGGAGCGTGCAGAGCAGTTCAAAACTGTATCACCCATATCGTCGCTGTTTATCGTCCGATTGACTGGCTTTTTGATACATGCCCGCAGCCTGCAATTGTCGTCCACACCCACCTGCACACCCACACCTACCTGCTCTCCCACACCCACCTGCTCACCCATACCCACCTGCTGGCCTGAAATGGAATAACATACATGTATGACACATGACTTTCGGGTACTTTTTAACAAGAAATTCATTTCTGATGCCAGAATGGACCAATGAATGATTATAAGGGAGTACTTTATCTAAGTACATGATAAGCTTCAGATTCAGCTTACCCTGAGTCATCTGTGAGGCCACTCACACGCTCAATCTTTTGAATAGAGGATAGGTCTGTCCTTGCTTCCGTAAGTAGACCTACCCACCATTTTTATAGATACCAGTTTCCATGTACCGTAAATTCCCGCGTATAACCCGCGGGTTATACGCAAACCAAACCTCTAGTGCGGGTTATAGAATATTCTCAAAGTATACGAGGTATACGAGGGTTTTTGAAACTATAGAACAGCACTAAAATCGCAATTTTCAGACCCCAGTTGCGGGTTGTAGACTTCTCCCAAAGTCGGGGTGCGGGTTATACGCGAGGTGCGGGTTATACGCGGGAATTTACGGTAGTAGGGGAGGGGGTGCATGCATTTCTCAAAATCAGATTCAGAGCTAAGTGACCCCCGCCCCTCCCAACTACTGAAAACTGAAAACTCCTCTCAACCTCGAACTTTCTTTGAATCTTATCACAAATTATTAGAAATATTATCGGGGCTGCAGAAAAACCTGCACTCATACCAAGTTCAAAACTCTGCACTCTGCACTGTTGCCCACTTCCTGGTTGAGCGCGGGAAAAAAGACGACGCCACCTTGTGGGTGAATTTATAACTAGACCTTCTATACCGGAAGTGGAAGCTCAAGGTCAAGGCCACGCCAAGGCGCCGATTTTGAACGGCGAAGCCGACGATTTTTCAAAATAGTTTCTCTTGTCATGTAAAAATACAATACACAATGTCATCTGACGGCAAAGAAAGGTCTAGGCGGCTCGCTCGTCGATCTATTCCACAACTTATCGCGAGGCCAACCGACAAGAAGACGGAATCAACTACAACAACCCAAGACAAGCAAAGCCCCAAGGATGGGGCAGCTGCTCCAACAAAAACAAACAAAAACAAACTTGAGAAGAAGCTGTCAAACTACAGACAAAACGTTGATGATCATCCCAGGACAAAACCACCACTGTCTTTACAAGGACCCTTTAATCCGGACATCGTCGGCCACAGGAAACCTTCAGACGATACCAAACGCAAACGTCATCCTACTCCAACTCGACTAGGAGAGACCAAAAATTCCGCTGCCTCGAGCACTGCAAGTGCAACTGCAAGTTCGTCTGCTCCTCTCTTTTCCACGCTGAAACTTGACCCCGACGACCCTAAAGCCAAACGGAACCATGGCCAGGAGCCTAAGCAGAAGTGTGCTGTCGATTTCTCTCAGAAAGCAGAGACTAAATTTGCAGAGAACACTGAGAAGCCAATCGTGTTCACAGCAGCAGGTCAAGGAAGCAGTGGAATGGTCAGCAAACGCCCACCAAGAGACCGTCTTCGGCGCAGCAGTGGCAACAGTAACAGTGCCAGTACTACTATCAATAGGTGAGACAATATACTTGTAGGCCTAGATATAGTAGGTAGTTCACTGCACATGTCAGTAGTCCACATCACCAGTCAGTAGTTTACACCACCTATAAATTATAGGTCTATATAATAGGTCATGCACTCATGGCACCCATGATCAGTTCACAACACTCAACAACACCTGTCAGTAATTCACAGCAATTGTCTGTAGTTCAATCACAAATGCCAGTAGTTCACAGCACATGTCAGTACCGGGTAGTTCCCAACACTTGTAAGTAGGTCAAGTCACATGTCAGTTGTTCATAACACCTGTTAGCAGTTCACAGAACCTGTCAGTAGTTCACAGAACCTGTCAGTACCATAGTTCACATTCACAACATATGTCAGTAGTTCATAACACCTATCAATAGTTCACAGCACCTGTCAGTAGTTCACAGAACCTGTCAGTACAGTGGTGGTACTGTAGTTCACAACACATGGCAATAGTTCATAACCTGTTAGTAGTTCGCAGAACCTGTCAATAGTTCACAGCACATGTCAGTAGACTAGTTCACAGCACCTGTCAGTACCAGTTCACAACACATGTCACATGACAGTCAGTAGTGGTCAGTAATTCATAATAGTAATACCTGTCAGTAGTTCACATAACCTGTCAGTAGTTCGCAGAACCTGTCAGTAGTTCACATAACCTGTCAGTAGTTTGAAGAACCTATCACTAGTTCGCAGAACCGGTCAGTAGTTCACATGACCTGTCAGTAGTTCACAGCACCCATCAGCAAATCACAACACTCGCCAATAGTTCACAGAACCTAGATCTATCAGTGATGAATCCATATGAAAGTACTGTAGTTGTCACTGACCATGTTTTACTTGGTAGGATCCAATTAACAGAAACACTTTCTTCGTTTTGAGTCAGTACCAGTTCACAACACATGTCAGTAGTTCACAGTACCTGTCAGTACTTCACAGCATATGTCAGTACCAGTTCACAGCACCTGTCAGTAGTTCACAGAACCTGTCAGGAGTTGATATAACCTGTCAGTAGTTCACAGCACCCATCAGCAAATGACAACACTCACCACTAGTTCTATTAGTAATGAATCCATATGAAAGTAGTTCAATGTCACTGACCATGTTTTACTTGGTATATGATCCGACTACCAGAAACACTTTCTTTTTTTTTGCCTAGGATAATCATATTCGTGTTTGGTGTCATCTGAAATGTTCCTAAATTCTTACACATTATTAATTAGGCTCTTGTAATGGTCTGTCTTCAGTAGAGTACCTGAACAGAGACGAAGCGACAAAGTCCTCCGTGAGAATATTCAGCATTTGGAGGAGGAGAAGCAACTTCTTATCAAGAAGCATACCAAGGAACTCTCTGGTCTGAAGGCAGAGATAAACAAGACTCAGGTGAGTGGTTTTTCCAAATCCATTTTTACAGAAACTTAGAAACTGTTTATCTATGTACCGGCACATCACAGTTGCTGTTCATTTTGTGATGTCAAAGAAATACATGTACCGTAAATTCTCGCGTAGAAGCCGCGGCTTGTACGCGAGTCAGACTCAGCTTTCTTTTGATACCAAACATGCCTATATAGGGTGCGGCTTATACGAGAGTTTTTATTAGGATACTACAGTACCAAAATCGCAATATTCAGACCCCCTCTGCGGCTTATATAATTTGTCAAAATTAGGGGTGCGGCTTATACGCGAGTTAGGCTTATACGCGAGAATTTACGGTACATCGATTCAATTCTTCAGAGAGACCACTTTTCCTATTTTTGTAGGGATTCTGGCTGGAATTTCGGTATTAAATCATGTTAATTTCCTACAGAAGTTCGACTAAAATCGTAAGATTTTCTACGTTTTCTTCAACGACTGAGTGGCATCTTTGATCTTTTTCATTCTAGGATGCTGTTGAAAAACTCAAAAAGGACAACTCAGATCTGGAAAAGGCACTAGAAGAACACGAACTGAAAAAATCCTGTAAGATTATCTTTTGCTACTTATCAAGTGATATGCCATATTATTGAGATTCTTCGAAGACTTTTACATGTGGTAACTTTTGTATCTATAGCAAATTATTAAGACTCAACGGAAAAGTATGCTGCACATATTTCCCAAACATTACCTCTCCTACATAGGAAAAAAAGGCAGAGGGGGCTGGGCCCCTTATCAGAATCAAATGGCTCAAACATTACTTTTCTGTAGAATTTCAATACAAGCATGTATATGCGCCATCATGCATGCCCCCCCCCCCCTCCCATGAGGATTTGTTTCCTTCGCCTCTGTACATGTATGTAAATTTGATACCAGTATGTGGCATTTCCCCCCATTTTAGCTCCTGAGCAGAACAACTCAAAATGTTTGGAAATACGGAACGAAGCATTGGAGAACCGATTGTAAGTACATTAAGTGACGTACTTGACTAATACATGTATTTCAAATATATAAATGGGAGTCATAATTTCAAAAAGTACATACATGTACATGCATGTGAAAGATGTACAGTACGTGGAAGAATTTTAAGGAATGCATCCCTTTTGCAATACAAATTTATAATGTAAATGACGAACAGTATTTGTATTCAAGACACTGTTCCACGAATGTAGACTTTTATGAGAAATATTTTGAAATCCTTTGCATTTCTTCTTTCAGGGATGTTTGTCAGAGGAAGTTGGAAGATATGAACATTGATCCTGGTAAGGAGACATGGTTTTCATGTACTGTAAAATCTTGCGTATTATATAAGCCTAACTCGGGTATAAGCCGCACCCAGACTTTTAGCTGATCCTATAAGCCGCACTGTACTATAGTGGCAAATTCTTATAAGCAGCCATTCAATAAGACGAGGCCTCAACGTTTTATTATAAAAATAAATCCATTGTTTCATTTGTCAGTGAGTCTTGTCAGTGTTGAAGGACTGAGTGCCGAGTTGGTGCTGGAGAACCAGAGACAAGCCGCGGTATGTGTGTCCCTTTAATAGTATGAATTGGAACATTGAACTATCAAAGTATACATGTGCTTAAATGTATATGCATAATTTCTGTGCTCATCAGGCTTCAGAGACTTAATAGTAGTATACCCGGATAGATGATAGTTATACGTATTAACACATTGTATCTCAAAATTACACAACTTTAGAATCAAACGAGGGAAGATGGGAAACCCAGAAAAAACTGAATATTGTACATCGTAGTACAATTCTTTAAGTAAAGTAGTTGATCAAACTCAGCACCACCGTTTAGATTTTCGTTCACCTTTCAGGAAGATGCTGAGAAGCTCAGGCAGCTTTTGAAGTCAAGTAGTACGAGGAACCAGGAAATCGTGGAGAAATTAAAAGTTGCCAAAGAGGTAATGATTCAGTCTTCAATACTAGTTAGCAAAAACTGTGTAATCATTTAAGAAGAAATCTTTTCTTTGTAAAAACTTTTTTGCCAACTTTTTTACACATCATGTGCCTATTGTGTCCCTTAAACGATCCTCCAAATTGATATTGCGGCACATTCATGCATAGTACATTTACTACTCGATAGGCTCAAATATTTATTCCTTTTTTTTTTTTGCAGGAGGCGAAAGAAAACTGTCCGTTGGTCAACTAATGATGTCCAGGAACAAGTCATTCTGCTTACCCCGGTAGTGTGTACACTGTAGGACTAGGCCACATTGTGTTCAGTAAAATTAATATCAACGATAAAGGAGAACGTATTTTTGTGACTTTGTGTCATGAAAATGGTTAAACATAGGTTGTAGAACTTGTATATAGCAAAATATATGGTAGTAGATGAATTACACTTAAAACAGACGTATATTATGTATGTATCATTGATGGCAGCATTATGGAGTTAACAAAGACCAGTTTTGCTGTTATACTGCAATCAACGTTATGCAAAGAGAAACTGGTCATTCAATGGCTGCTCTGAATATGTGTTTTAATCGATATTTGTTATACATGTAGCATTTCATGTAGCCTGAAAGAAAATTTAAACATTGTGGCGTTTAATAATCCAGGTTCACCAGTCATGTGACGGTGAGAGATGAGCCCTGAGATGAGTCAATCTGCATTGAATCAATAGGTGGCTAACTGGACATGTCACTATTGTCCTTCTGTTACGCCTTGCTACAGGGTTTTGGGTAATTTGAAAACTACTTCAGGTTTTCTGCATTACCATGACTTCAACGCACTAGGAATGATAACTACCGTATTCGACGTAATAAGCGCCCAGAGCGCTTATAAAATTATTTTCATGGCATTTTAAGTGCTTCAGAGTTTAATTGTCTCCAAAATTGGGAATTTTAAGCCTTTGTTCTAGTCTAAATATGCCCCAAAAAGGGGAGGGGGCGCTTATTAGGGGGTGAGCGCTTATTAAGTCGAATACGGTAATTACTGTTTAAATGTTTCGAATGTTCAGGTTTACCTGTACTTAAGTACACAGTGTACGGTATACAACACACGCTTTATCCGTATTCTTTTCTCTACTTCAAGACAGGACAACGGATCAAAAATGTGTCTTATGAATAATATTATTTTATTACAATGGCTGTTACAACAGTTTTTACATGTTAATTATGAATTATGTCCCTCGGAATGTAAATGATCAATAGGAATTTGTTTATAATACAAAGGTAACCCATAAAAGATGCGCAACTTGTTTCTTTGTCAGGTAACACATACATTGTGTACACATATTATAATATCAAAGACATCCAAAAACAAAGAATATGCTGAGAAACGCCATTTAGTGCAGATAATTGCAGAATGTAATAAAGTAGAAATTAGCACTGAGCTTGCTCTCCATGTTGGGCTTGATAGGTTAACAATCATTGACCAGCAATATTGAGTGCTGTTGGAATTCAAGCATACCCTTATGGTAGGACACCGCTCAAAATCCATGCTATGGCAACTATCATGACCGTCATCCGATAACACACTCTTCTAGCATGTATGTGAAACATGTCTGGGTTTCCATAAAAACATAGACATAGTAGAATAGTCGCATACGTGTCATTTGTATTCTATAACCGAGTATATTAAGAGAGATTACCGTATAATATGTACGACTAACATCACGAATTTATAGTACAAATGTATATGTACACACTGAACAAGGCCACGCAAAGAGTACGGACCTTTTGCTCTTGTGGACCTCCTCTGTATGTTTTAAATAAACAAAATTCAAAATAATTCAGCAAATGTAACTTTTTCATATTCTAGGTATTTGATATGAATCAAAGTTGTGCCATTTGCTTAATGTATATATGTACATGTATATTATCTGTCTGAAATAAAAAGGTTATAAAAAAATTAATGCACATTATGTTATGAAATTATTCGTATACAAAATGTATCGTAGAATTATTGTACACATTTATAAGTTGTGATGAGATGATGTTGCATTTTCATAACATATATTCACATTCTTTACAAGTTATTTCAATGATAATTCAAGTGTTAACCTCTTCGTTCAAAGAAAGTGAACCGCATGCTGAAGTACCTCTGCAGGTTGATTTAGGTTGTTATGAGCCGCATTGAGAATTTTTGTAGTTTGACATTTCCTAGTATTTAGGTATACATGCACAGACATGGTACCAAAGAGAGCACTTTACAAGTATGAGTACAACAATGTATAGTCGCGTAACCCTACCTTCATCTGTCGTACAATCACAATTAACAGAATTGAAACGTATGGATAGAAACATCACAATATTGAAGTTTCCCAATAATCAATCTGAATAGAAGTAGAATATTTCATACTTTTTAAACTATTTTGACCAATAGGCAAGAAAAATACCATTCATTCATTCAAGATTTTTATAACATTCATGTGATCTAATAATAGTCTTCTTTGCAACACCACTTCTATTGCTGGCCTCTTGTCTCTGCTATGGCCTGGTTGACTCTAGCAACAAACTCTGGATCAAGTTGTTCCAATCTAAGGAAAAAGTCATTGCGCTCTCCAAGTCCCCATCCTTCAAACCATTGATCGAAGAGTTTCATTTGGCATGCAAAGATACTTGGTGGTTTGTCACCAACGTTTAAAGTGTTCATGGCATCAAAAAGAGCAGCCACATTCTCTGGCACAGCTTTCTCAACAAGGTTCTTTAGGAGTTCTTCTTTTTGGAATGGACTCCAACCTCTGAACCAGTGTAGAACACACTGGATCTCCTGTTCCAAGCAAGTTAGAGACATCCTAGCTTGAGAAGCACTTAGCAAGGATAACGACATTGGAAAATTCCAGTTCTCCCCCAAAGGTTACTGCCGTGTCTGAAAAACAGAGTTACTAGTTTAACTAATGAGAACAAAACCGAGGACTCAAACAATAAAGCAATAAAGGGTGAAGATGCTAGAGGGGTCGACATGTTTGCACCCCCTGACCCTGTCGTTATAAAATGACTAGAGTCTACTCCCTATTAAACTAGAGGCAGTAGAGCTGACTTTTTCTATGTTCAAATGTAGTACCGGTACTAGTACCGATAGAATGACTTTTCTCTCCCCAACCCCCAGAACTTCAAAAGGTTTTGAATCCATTATGAACATCCAATTCCATTATGCCCCCGCAAGGCTAGCTACATTGTTTTTAATAGAGAACGATTTTTTTAAACGTGGTTCAGGGGTGCAAAAAAAGTCATTCCCTCTTTTCTAGGCGGGTAGAAATCGCTGTAGTTTTCTTTTTTTAAATTTTTAAATTTTAATTTTAGATAGATCTCATTGCTTTATTGCCGTGCTTTTCACATTTAACATTGGCGTTCACCTCTATTATTCATTTATGACCCACTCTCACCAAATCCACCCACCAAATCAGTGCAACTGAAAAAGTGGCCGTACATGATCGGTGGCCGTACATCATCGGCAGACTACAAAATCGACCTATTACCCCCTGCACTGCGATATTTAACTCTCCTAACCATACCTACATGCTGTAATGTATCTTTGGGGTGTTCATTAGAAAAAAACAACTCCCAAAATATTTATAGGGGCCAAAGGGGGGGGGGGGGCTCAATGTGTAACCAATCATGTACGTACATGATCGGTTTGGAATGGCAATGTAAAATTTCCTCATTACCCACTGCTTCACATGTCTATGATTACACATATTTAGACCTACATCATATGTACACCTTGCTATGATTGAATAATGTTTTAAATATAGTTAGAAAGGGGTCAAAAGGAGAGTGGCCCAATGTACAACCGATCATGTACGTCACATGACGTACATGATCGGGATCGAAATGTCATGTAAAATGATCTTAATAGTCGCATCTATACATTTCTAACATATAACATTTCAAGACACACATCATATGTACACGTTGGTAAGGTTTATTCATGTTTTATCATGTTCATAAAGGGTAAGGCAGTCAATAAATCACCGATCATGTACGTCACCGATCATGTACGTCACATGACGTACATGATCGGTATTAAAATGTCATGAAAAATGACCTTAATAGTCGCATCTATACATTTCTAACATATTACATTTCAAGACACACATCATATGTACACCTTGGTAAGGTTTATTTATGTTTTATCATGTTCAGAAAGGGTAGGGCAGTCAATGGATCACCAATCATGTACGTCACCGATCATGTACGTCACCGATCATGTACGGCCACCGATCATGTACGGCCACTTTTGAGTTGCACTGGTTTGGTGAGAGTGAGCCATATAATCCTGTGATATTTTGTAGCTCCCTTAGGGAGTGCTCATTTTTTAACAACAGGGGGGGGGGGGGTGTGTGTGGTGAGATTTTGTAGCATAGTCACGCGCGTTTTTTTCCCCTCAAAACAGGTTGAATTTCCCCCCCCCCCCCCAAGAGGGGTCCAAATGTTTTACCCCCCCCCCCCCCCCCGGTCAAGGGGTCCAAATTTGTTAACCCCCCCCCCCCCAAATCCACCACCCCCCCCCTGTTGTTAAAAAATGAGCACTCCCCTTAGTGGCTTTAGATCATACCACTGACGTTCTGTGGATCATACAGTCAGATGTAGCCTACATATTTTGTAGGGCCCTATGCCTAGGTTCAATGGCAGATACCCCGATTATCGCTCACCGATGAAATACTCTCAGTAGATAGTAATTCAGACGTTTTCATTGAGCGTAAATGAAACCATGATCTTCGCTAGCACACATAACAGTAATCATGTTGCACACTGGTTACTTGTAGTGGAGAAATTGTGAAGATTTACCTTAAATTGGACAAAAGGATCCTTAGATGAAATGTCTCTGTGAGTTTTCGGGCACGGGCGCAGCCATGTTGGTTCATCAGCCAATGGAAAACGTCCTTCTAAAAGCTCATTCGTTACAGCCAATCAGCACAGCTGTTTTATCCACCTCATCAAAATAGATCACACTCTTCAAGCATATCTTTAGTCCTTAAATCCTATCTAGACATCAAAGTATCTGCTGCAGAGTGAGCATTATGGCGGCCGTGAAAGCAGAGCTGCATTTTAGGAGCGGTGAGAAGCGGGTATTTTCTGAGCCTGCAGGGGAGGGCGATGCCGATCCCAACCTGTCCACCACCCACAAGTCAATCCTGAAGATCCAGAAGGATGTGAATGATGCGTTGACAGAGCTCGTTAATGCTGAGAAGGCTGCCGGTGATGCTGCTGCACAAGTGGGGGATGACTCCTGTGGCTCTGCAGGTGAGTTTGCTACTGTAGGCACTTACATATATTTTAGGACTTAGTCCTATGAATCTGATCTATTGGCATCTGGATAGAGCTCATAAAATTAAGCAATTTTGCTTTTTGAATGAATTTTCTATCTCTACTCAATGTTGACTTATCAACGATCAAAAATCGATAATTAGCCCCATTGTTCTGCCACAATTAACAGTACTTAAGAGTTTAATTAGGATCCAAGTTTCGTGATCAATCAACCTGTGGTCAAGAGTGCTTGAATCACTTAAATGACTCCCTCTCAACAGATATTTAAGCTAGCACCTTCAAATAAAAAGTAGCTTTAAGGTCATTGAAAATCGGATGAGCTGATGTGTTTTTTGACCTTGGTCAAGGTCAAGGTCACCTCAAGGTCAAAGGTCAAATTTGTGAACATAAAGTAATTATAGTGATATATGCGGCTATTTAATATCATTTCTTATAGGATATGCTTACTGGGTAGATGCTGATGGAGCCTTTTCTAGATCAATTCCCAAGGTCATGTGTAAAGGTCAAGGTCATCAGAGATGTGCAAAACATTAGCCGACAGGCCTTTTTAACATAATAAACCAGCCAGGATTCTTTCCAATTACTACAATCTATTATGTTTACTTTGCCATTCTTTTCACAATATTCAAGCCTAAAATGCAATAAGGGAGGGTTCATTATTTATGCCGGGGGGGGGGGGCGGTGAGCATTTGAGGGGGGGGCAAATTTTTTTAGGGGTATTCAAAGGGGGGGGCCTTTTATTTTTACCCTATTCTTAAGGGGGGGCCTTTTTTTTTAGTGGTATTCCTAAAAATGGCGCGAATTTAGTACGTTGAAATGTCGCGAATTTTGGTAACAGCCTGTGTTATATTTTACCAAATTATGTCAATATTTTCAAAATTTTCTGAAATTTTCCTCAAACTCCCAGCAAATTTCTCACTGCATCACTTTTGACACTCAGAATAGCCCACCGTTTTGTCAGTCTTCAAAAAAGCCTCATGTAAGCACTGAGGGTATTCAACCTATTCCGAGGGGGGGGGGGCCTTTTTTTTCAACCTATTCCGAGGGGGGGGGCCAATTATTTTTGACGTATTCAATTTAAACGCTGACCCCCCCTGCCATAAATAATGAATCCTCCCTAATGTCAAGCAGAAAAGCCATGGTCAAAGGTCAAAGTATCATTATATCTAGAAAAACGTCTAGACAGTGCTCATTTCTTAGGGAGTGTTCATTTATTAATAACAGGGGGGGGTGGTGAGATTTCGCGCGGAGGGGCGAAACTTTTTTACGCCCCCACCCCCCTCTAGAGCACGTGGAATTTTTGCGTCCCCCCTCGCCGAAAATTGTTCGCCCCCACCCCCCTTTGAACTATAGTAACGTGCAGGTTTTTTTGCTAAAAAGGGGCTTACATTTTTACCCCCCCCCCTCACCAGGGGTGAGGATTTTTTACCTCCCCCCCCCTCAGGAGGGGTCGGAAATTTTTACGCCCCCCCCCCTGTAACTAATAAATGAACACTCCCTTAATTACAGGTATTGTACTAGAAATACTAGAAAAATCTCATACATGTATTTTAGTGAAAAAACCTGCACGTTACTTTACAACAAATGGGGAATCGGGGGGGGGGGCACTATCCCAGGGAGCACATACTTGCAAAGTTGCATATTCCCATGGCACAGGGCCGCTGGTTAAGGCCAGCAGTTACAGGGTTAAAAATGATCACTCCCTTATTGTACTAGAAAAACTTTTATTTTTGCAAAAAAAGCGAATGTGCACAATTTTCGGACTGGGGGGGGGGGGCGGGGGCTTCGATCCCTCGGAGGGTGGGGAGGGGGGTTGAAATAATTGCCCCCTGTTGTTAAAAATGATCACTCCCTTACTGTACTAGAAAATTTATATTTTGGTGAAAAAGCGAATATGTGCAATTTTCGGACTCGGGGGGGGGGGGGGGAGGGAGGGGTGAAATAATTTCCTTACTGTGAATTTTTAGCCAACCACCACACACACTCCCCCTACGAATCCATCCTCCCACATATAATACCCACATTTAAAAGACTTGTATAAGGACATTTTTATCTGAATTTGAATAGAGTGAAATCACCGCCCCCCCCCTCCCCCCCCCCCAAAAAAAAGTGCCCCCCCCCCCATGATCCCATCCAACTCATGAAAAAAATGGTCATAATCCTCCATTGGCAATTCCACCTTATATTTCCCACTTGTAGAGATGGATATAATAAAGAGAAACCCAAACCGTTTTGAATACACAGTTACATAGTAAAGATTTTGTGAAGCTTTCTGTCAGGAATTGTGAGGAGAATATAAACCACAGTGAAGGCTGGCAGAATGATGTAACCCCAACTTTTTCTAGACCAGTTTTAACAGCAGAATGCAACGAAACTAACCTCTACATCGACCTATTACATCTTCACATCATAAACTGCATTCAAAATCATGCAATATCTTTCTTTTGAGATTTAATCGTGTTTCACTTAACAGTTGTTGGTGAAAATTCATTCATTAGGAAGCCCTCGTCAAGATCTTTCCAGGGATACCCTAAGTGTCACAATCCCCCTGTAAACAGCTTCAGAATGAGCTAGTAAGAATATGAGAGCTTGAAACACCCCAGTTTCAGTTTTATCACAGTTTTCACACCTACGGCCGGCAGACCTGCACACAGCAGATAGGTCAGTGCCTAGCTACTGGGGAGGGGGGCATTTACTATGATTTAGGGAGTGATCATTTTTGACACCCTCCCCGTCAAGGGGTCGACATTTTTACCCCCCCCCCCCCCCCCATTGAGGCATTGTAACGTGCGGACTTTTTGGCTCAAACGGTTCAACTTTTTTGGTTCCAAATTTTTTCACCCCCCCCCGGTCATGGGGTCCAATTTTTTTTTTGAATCCCCCCCAATAAAGAGGGGTCCGAACTTTTTTTACCCCCCCCCCCCCCCCCGGTCAAGGGGTCGCCCAGTCGCGGACTCCCATACAAATTAACAGTGCTCCAGATCCCTCTAGCTGCTGTGGAGCTACTGTATGGCCTAGGCTATGGACTAGTAGGCCTACTACTAGTACTAGTAGTAGGCTATGGTATGGGAGCAGACCTTACATCTCACAAAAAAAAAGTAATTTTAGTAGTAAAAACGCCAAAAACTTCTTCAAAAATCGCCAAAATAAAAATTGCGGGCGGGCCTAAAAACGTAGGGTGGGTCGGGGTACTGGAACACACCTTTTTCAGGGAGTGATCATTTTTTAACAACAGGGGGGTGGTGGGTTTGGGGGGGGGCAACATTTTTTTGACCCCTTGACCGGGGGGGGGGGCAAACAAATTTGGACCCCTCTTGGGGGGTGTCAAAATAATTTAACCTGTTTTGAGCCAAAAAGCCCGTGCGTTACTATGCTTCAAAGGGCCCGCGCGCGAGCCGATTTTCGGCCATAAGGGGGGGGTGTAAACAATTTCACGCGCTCTGCGCAGAAACCCACCACCCCCCCTTTTGTTAAAAAATGATCACTCCCTTAGGCCTTACCTGTCTGCACAGCGTACGTACAGGCGTCATCTCTAGCCACCAAGACCGTCGTCATGAAATAGCTATCAACATTTAATATTTATTGAATGTTGATAACTATTTTATTACTCGTCCCATTTGATAGGGGCAGGGGGAGTGGTAGTGTTGTACATGTAAAATACCCGGTAAGCACTTCCTGAAAACATAGATTTACACAACTACAGCACTGTGTATAGCCATGCTGACAAGTAGATAATTAAATTTGGAAAGCGACATATTAATTGGTTCAATGAATCATTAAATTGTTCTATTTAATTTTTGTTCCAGATGAAGAAGATGAGGATGAAGAGGAAGACAAAAACGGAACATCAAATAACTCCATCCAAAAAATTGACAGTGAGCCAGCTGCAAAAAAGCTAAAGACTTGACTGAGTAAAATAATTCAAATGTATAGGCAGCATCAATCTGTATTTTATTCATGATATATTCTCTGTGGTTCACTCTCATTGTTCAACATTCAAATCAGTCTTACAAGTTGGTGGCAGGATTACTTCCACAACTTCTAATCTCACATTCTTAAGTCTGACTCTGAGTGCGAATGCTATTGGCTCATGTGATAATGCAACACAATTGTGCCTGCGTGATGTTCATATAATAAAGATTTATTGAAATCAATTTTGCTTTGTGTCAGCAGTACCGGTATTTTTATATGTAGGGGAAGGGTAATACAACGGGAAGTGGAAAGAGTAGATATCAGCCTCAGTGAGAAGGAACCCAACCTGTGAACTCTTCTCACATCACACCACGGTTAAAAAAGTATCACTCCATTTAGGGGACATGTATCCCACTTGTGACATAAACTGAAATTTATAATACCGTATTTGACGTAATAAGCGCCCCCCTTTTTGAAGCATTTTTAGACTAGAACAAAGGGTCAAATTTCGCGATTTCGGCGACATTTAAACTCTTTAAGTACTAAAAACGGCATAAAACATTTTATGAGCGTCCTGCTTACTACGTCGAATACGGTACTGTTAAACCAGTTGGGTCCGTCTCGGATATACAGTGCCAAGGGTGCTTCTTCTTTCTCGCAGTCCTGTCGCTGAGGTTTAAATTTTAGATAACCACTGCGTGTGCCCTCGTACGCTTCCGTGCCATGTTGATTAGAATGCTGGCCCCGAGTAGTGACAGTACCACGCAGATCCCACCAACAAGGCCTCCCACTGTTAGCAGAACAACACGAGCACCAGCGTTCACAGTAGGTGCGCGTTCTGCGGCTACTCCGAATGTTTCAGGCGCTTCCCGTCCTATGTCGGGTGTGTTCGTTGGAGGATTGGTTGGCACAGTAGTTGGCTTGGTTGTCGCACTTGTTGGAGGATTGGTTGGCACAGTAGTTGTCAAGATTTTTCTGTTAAGGTTAGTCTGGATGAATGTTCCCTGTAATAATGTAGTAAGAGTGGAAATTAGAACATTCCTATGTTCCATACAAGTATGATTATGCCTATATCTTCTGCATTTACTAAACTACGCGAAATGTTTGGAAATGTATGCACATTGATAATTTTTCATGTTTCATTGTTGCCCTTGTAATAGCTGGTTAAAAAAGTGTCAGTAAAAACGGCCAAATTATCATGTGTACGACCTATAAACCATTTGGCTCAGAACTGACATTCTACTCATTCTAGTGAAAGGCTACTTCAAGAGGAAAGTGCTTTTATCACAAAGCCACGAAAAGAAAGAAAAGATCCCCCAAAGAAGTTTTTCATTTCGTACATACAAACCCCCTACCACTTGAAATACATGTCTTTATACATTGTCTCTCTATGGAAAATATATTTCACGAAAATAATGCATTGTATTTGGATTACTATTTTATAGAAGTAAATAAGTTTTGATGTGTAGCCCCCCTCCTCCGATAGATCTTCTGTGAAAAGGGTGTTACCTTTGGTGGACATACAACTTCCTCCTTGAAGCTTATTGATGTTGATTTCTCTCCGACTGGTTGGAACTGGTAGAAGGGAAACAGTTTACAGGAGCTTAAATCCAGACCATCATAGTAGAAAAGTAATCACTTCAAAATTTATCATAGTTAACCGATATGTTCAAATTTGCGTTAAAGACTTTTGACGCTCAAGGTGAATTACTATCAGGCTACCGAACTTACCATAGAGTTGAAAAGATTTCTGGCTAGAGCCTTATGGCCCTTCTCCGAGAAATGGAAGCAATCTGGAGCAAAGTAGCTAACATCTGCCTTTCCATCAGACTGCGAGAAAAGATGAAACATTGAAGTTATTTATCTTACATGGCACGAATGAGAGCGAAGTAAACAAACAAGTTGGGCGTTTACTGGGGAGGGAGAGCTGAAGGAATGGTTGGGGAAATGAATCAATTGAAGGCCTCTCCAAAAAAAAAATACTTGTTTCTCAAGGATCTGTGAAAAGTGTTAACACGCAGATTTCCTCTATAGTCATTGCATGTGTAGCACTGTAATTGATTTGATCCCAAACATGCCCATATGTCTTTATCACTATCATGTTTCTTCCATTCAAATTTGAAAATACAAATAAGAATCATGTTCAAAAAACGATTTTGGTGATGAGGGCGGTGATGAGAAACATTTATGTTGGAGTGCCTTATATAGAGAATAACTTAATGATGCTGTTAGTGTTACCTTGTATGGTGGTTTAGCGTCTCTAAGGAAGGGTTGGAAGACAACAGTGAAGTCTTCTCGATCATACAGTCCAGATGATATCAGTTCATCTGACTTTTGACTGTATTCTCTCTGATATTTCTTTATTTTTTCGTTAAGGTTGGAGTCTGTTCCACATGGACAAATGACCCTGAAATGGTGTAGATTGTAGTTTAATAGCAGGCGTATATACAAATTCGTGATACGACTACCGATACCATTCAAGCATTATAATATGTAGGCCTAGAAAGAAAGCTAAAGACTATAATGATATTAACTATTAATTGCGTCTGATTCACTTAAGGGGTGTCACCACTGAAGAGCCACGAGCAATGTTCAATAGACATACACATTTAATCATTAACCCTCCCACCGCCAGCAGGCCGCTATAGCGGCCAGAGCACCTTATTCATTGAGCTTAATAAGAAATTATTACTCAAAATTGGTGAAAATAGTTAACTGAGATAAATATGAGCCTTACGACTGGACAGTATCACAGACTAGTCCGTCAGAGATGAGCGCCAGGGGAGTAACGTCCATGATGGGGACGACATTGACCAGTGTGCGGGGCATGCGCTCAGAGAGAGTGTCCAGCGTCTCCTTAATGTTGGTCAGGAAGGCTTCTGGATTTAGTCCATCCTGAAAATACCAACAAATATTTAAGGGTATTTTAAGGATCATGGGCTACATAGTGCCCAGTGTAACTCAGATCTCTACTCCCTTCTGACTTCTAAATGCCTTTGTTGTAACCAAACCTATTGCTGTGATAGACATATAGCACATCCAAGGCCCGTCCATCTCACACTGTGCCTACTCCCAGCTAACAAAAACGTTTTCCAAACATTTGCAAACGTTTTTGGGGAAAACCTTTTTTAGACAAGCCTATAGAAAACGTTTGCATCCAAACGTTTTTAAACGTTTGGAAAACATTTTTTTGTTAGCTCGGTATGTAGTGTGGGATGTAAAACCATTGGTAAAAGTGTAGGGGCATATCTTCAGTCACCTCATAGATCCAATCACCATCACTACCCTTGAAATGACTATAGCTGTTAATTAGTGCGTAAAGCAACCCAACAACCAACCAACCAACCAATAAGCATGCTTCATACATGATAGACATGAGGATAAAATGATTAGTCGATCAATTTTAGTAGATGGTTAAGACAATCCCTCCACCTTTATGTAATCCACACGTCCCTAACATTATGACAGGAATCGCTCCCTATTAATCCATATTATTAAACTAGACCCAGGTGCTTCAGAAACGGTTACCTCGTCATTGCAGGCCCAGCAGAGGTCATTGCCTCCCACAAACAGAGTCACCATTTTCCAGTCAAGGTCATAGTTCACCTCACTATCCTTCTGCATCCGCTCGATCAACCGTCGTGCATCACCAGGCATATCACTGCAATAAATTGACAGATTATAATTAGAAATCAGAATCACTAAATACATGTAATGCGTCTCTTGATTGCATTTGTACAAACCTGACCGGAGAGTTTGTGGGGTTTCATGCAATAATTAGGGGACTAGATTACGACGTTGATGCCCCTGCATTGATTAGCTAAATTATGGATGCATTTTGCTGCTGGTCTGTAAAGCACGCATGGATGCCCGGCCACAACCTGACTTTCCGTATGCTACTTCCAACCTGACTTTCTGTATACTACTTCCAACCTGACTTTCTGTATACTACTTCCAACCTGACTTTCTGTATACTACTTCCAACCTGACTTTCTGTATACTACTTACAACCTGACTTTCTGTATGCTACTTACAACCTGACTCTCTGTATGCTACTTACAACATGATTTTCTGTATACTACTTACGGACATGTACTCCCAGGGACAGCCAGATTGAACTTGGCATACTCTGAGTCGACATCACCTCCGTTAGTAGAGTAACCATACAGTTTACTGTTGTACAGTTTCAGCATATCTGGAAAAAAATTAGTGAAAGAGTCAAGTGGACAGCATTTATGAGAAAACAGTACTATATTTTAGCACCACTAGAGAGGAGGGGGGTGCCAGTGTCAAATATACAGGAGGGGATGGGGATGCCTTTGGGAAGATCTTTCCCTGCCAACATTTTGGGTTCAATTTCACATTAAAAAAAAAAAAGCATGTTTTCTTCCAAATATGGAAACACTATGATACTACTTACTTGCTACCGTTATAACTCCTTCATCATACGATTTGTATCCACCAATACTGAAATTACGAACGTATACATAAGTTATGTATAGGCTTGTTAATGTATTAATCTTCAGTCATGTTTTATAAATACCAGCTCATGGTTCATCCACGCATGTTGAGACGTTGGGCAGGCTCTTCAGAAAACTAAACACAAGTGAATTTTCTCTATATGGCACTACTAAGGTACTCCGATTCGAAATATCCAAAAATAAAGTAAATATATGGGTATGCAATTCAAACCTTTCATTATGGCATCAGCATATACTTGGATCTCACTTTTGATAATATTGGATTCCCTCTGATGTGCATAATCCTGCATACCTTCATGTATACACGTATTAACAACGTCTATGACGAAAAACGGTATCTACTGGCAGCACATACATAAGAAAAGTAAAACACCATGGCAGAGACCCTTGGCCCATAATCTATTCCAGGTATCTTTGATAAAATAAATTTGTGGCAATTACATAAATGTCACCATGATCAGAAGGATAATTATTACTATTATGTTTTTAATGTAATAAGATGCCTTGGGTCCGCTAGGAAACACAGGTACATTTAGTAAGATAAGACACATACATGTGTCATACAGAGCTTTTCCAGGAATGGTTTTATTTTTGACAGTGATATATTTTCTACCTGAAACGATATTATGTCAGTACTGGTTGGTATATTGTTAGTGTTGGTTGCCTTGGTATATAAGGTACTGATTGAAGAAGTGGTATAAACAGTTATAAGATGCTTGATCATTTTAGTTATTGAATCGGACTACTTCATGATTAAGCAAATAATCGTGTGTTGATAAGATGATCAACAATATTTAAAAAAAAAGATAAATAGAGTGCTTCACTTTTTCTTTATCCATACACTTAACGAATAATAACATGGCGCTTTCGACGAGTCGTCAAAATGATTATGTTGATCACAAGTACTTTGGGGAAATAGATTTACCAACTAGGTCCTACCTGAATGAGTGGCCTCTATCTTGGAAGAGGATGTCAGGAACATTGATAGCTAATATTCCATTGCCAGCCTTTGATAGAGGAACAGAGGAGTATATCAAAATATAAAAGGCAACACAGAGTAAAGGAAAAGAGTCTTAAGAATGTCTGTTCAGGGAGAAGTCCAACATATATTCTGAATAGATTTACAGTCCGACAGACACCCTGATTAAACCCGACTCATTATAAGCATAGCAGAAAAGTAGAAACCTCAAGTTCCGATCTTTAATGAGGATCTAATGATTGAATGATTTTATGAATAACATAATTAGAGACTTTATAACAGGCTAGATGTGAAGTCCATAACGATGTCTCACCGTTACTGAGTCTCCCAATGCACCGATAATCTTTATATCTCCAGGTAGAAGCCTGTGTACTGCAATACAAAAAGGAATTACCCAACCTGACTGGACGTATAGGTAGAGCATTGTGTTCAGCTATATAAAGCATATATTTAGACAAGAATAGATCTTATCATCAAAGAGTGGGGAATAACATATACTGGTAGGTAGTTCCAACGACCTAGGTTAAGTTATACTTAGATAAAATATCTTGATTTGACTTGATATGAGTCGTGCCTTTACAATATCATTACTAATCGTATTGGAAAACAATAATGAAGAAAGGCGGAGTCAAAAGTACATAAACTGGAATTGTATTTTATATACTTTTTGATGACATAATCAAGACATGGTGATTACATGAGAAACATACATTTTATGTACGAGGATTAAAATACAAGAAACGTGAGTTATCATAAGATAGATGACCCTTCTAAGTAGAACATGTATGACAGTCAGTTTGAGGCTTTATGTAACAGTGCCACTGTTGTATAATGCTGAAAGTCTTTGAAAATGAGGGTGGGTCGCGGTGGGAAAGTTTATGAGTCGACCGGAGCCTTTGATCCTGGAGTGAAAAGAGGGCGAGGCACGCGCGTGCTGGGCCTTTTATAGGCTGAGTTCTGGATTCTCTCACCAGGTGGAAGTGAGGAGGGACGCTGGATGCTTTTGGCGCCGCTACTCCATTATACCAAATTTACAATTTCTTCATAATTTCAGAGTTGCATTAATATGGACCTACCTGAGGAGGGCCGGTTCTCTGAGCTGTCCGGAGGACAGGGGAACTTTTCAAATGGCTTTCCAGCTATTATATCTCCCTGTAAGTTTAATGGAAATTATAGCCACATACCATAAAACAATAGCTCTGCAACTGAGAGCGTAGATATCTTTTTGCGAACCTTTGACAGAAAAGATATTTTCGTGTGTTTCCAGGTTCGCGGAACTTTGAAATACGCTATATAAAGTTTTAAACGTTATGTTGACGTAAAATAACGACTTTTTGTTAGTTGGGTTGTATATTTGTTCTGCAGTAGTCTCACAATAATTATTTTGATCCACCGCTAGTCGTGGTGTGATGTTTTTCTGTACTTTGATGTTAACCACTTGTGGCCGATCATCAACTATAGTTGATGGCATGGCTGGGCGAGCATCGACTATAGTCGATGCCATGGCAGGGCGAGCATCAACTATAGTCATCCTAACTTTATGGGATTTAGCAATGCCTCATCCTTGGGGAAAATTCCTGCTAAATTTCTCGTCCTCACAGCTAGCCATAACAATTTTTGGTCGTCCTCAAAGGGTTAAGGGGCTTTAAATTGTCAATGGATTTTGCTTGCCTCATTTTTTAGGAAAATTGAAAACTGTCTTTTAACTTTTTCTTCTATTGATTCTCCCAGATCAACCAATTAATTATTGTGCTATGGGTTCTCTAAGAACTGTTGTCGGGGGGGGGGGGGGGGGGCGCTTACTCCACTTTCCCAGCTCCAAATATAATATTGACAAATATAATTCTTTAAAAAAGATAAAGAATTTCGCTCACCCGCACCATTTTTTGAAAGGTAAAATCCATTGACCAAATTTTATCTTTTGGCGTGGCCCTTTTTCTTAATGTTGAACATGTTTTTGGCCAAGAGGAACAAGCTCCTATTCTCCTCAGAGGCATAAATAACTTCAGGAAATGGCGTTTTAAGATGAATGTCAAAGAACATTGACGATTCTATTTACTGTAGGAACATCTACATATTTCTATTTACTGTAGGAAATGATAAATCATTCTAATGAGTCGTGAGTCGATGTTGCAAATTGTGATACCTTTCTGGAACTTTAGGGTAAAAAAATCCCTACCTACCTACCCTAGATTTATAGACCATGTTGCCTGAAACACGCCCAATGCTGAGTTGTAATATCCATTCCCCAATTTCACTATGATATTTACCAGATTTGCCTTGAAGAATTGCCTGGCATGGTTTGCCCATTGTCGTCTCAGTGTGTGGTTTGTCTGGTACTGATGTAGTAACTCCTCATACTTCTTCCACTGGTCTTTATAGTCTGGAATTAATTTGTAAGTTATCATTACCTTCCTCGGACATACATCTCATCCCGGAGTAGACACTTACCAGTTCGAATTACAATATTCTTTACAAGAGGAGTGAATCATGGATTTTAATTTATTTTGGAGGCCTTAAAAAGAACAGAATGTTCTGCCTGGCCCCATTTATTGACCACAATGTGTATGTTGCAATTTACAAGCACAGCGAGAAGTAAAGGTGTCAACTGTGTCTCCCACGTGGCTCTGGTAAAATAGCTAACAGCTAAAACAGCAGTCTATACAAAAACTTTTTCACCATGCAGGACATTCGGTCCTGCAGACTTTTTTCTATGCAGGCCCGGCTCAATTTTTGCAGGACCGGATATTGGAGTACAATCTTGCTATTTAAAAATATACCCCCTACATGTTACAATCATATTAACCATTTTGATATGTACATTACTGAAGAACATTACAAAAAATATTCACACTTTCTGTTTTATGCTATAGAAACCTTAATAATGGTCCGATTTACAAGCCGTAAAAAATGGCATATAGGCAAGAATCTCTAGAATATAGCCAGCCATTCGGGCCTGCAGTAGCCCTTTTTCTGCCGGACCGGCGGACTTTTTGCCGGCTATAGCCGGTGTCCGGCAGGTTTTCGTATAGACTGGCTAAGGACTCTGCTTATATGAAGGGTCAACTTGAGTTGACTCTCTACTATCAGTGTCAGTAGCAGAGTCAATAGCTGTTTGACACTCCATTTTTGCCAGAGCCACATGGGAGAAACAGTTGACACCTTTAATTTTCTGTGTGAGGATAGTTCAATCAGAGATCATATGTGTATTCTAGTCTGTCAACTGTAGAATCATAATGGGACGACCAGTAATGGAGAGAGTGGGGATGGAGCGAAAGAAAGTATGTTCATAGAACTAGTGTGCCAATTTATAGCTGTGAATATTGGGAATAAGTTCTTACATCCCTTACAGGCGAAGAAAATTCCCAAGAGACTTAAAGGAATTACTTACCTGCACTAGTAATAGAAATCCCAAGAGCTAAGACTAATAATAAAACAATCTTCATGGTGGATAATATATCTAAACAAGCATAGCTATCACTGCCGTTCTAGATCAGACTAACCAATACCGTGCACAGGTCGGTTCACCTCTACCATCTGCTATCTTATCAGTTATGTAATGATATCACAGGATCTTCTTCCAAACCATACTTATTGCCATAGAAGGTATACTATAGGGAAAATAAAATAATATTTCTGACTGAAAATCGTGATATTGTCTTATTTAGAAGTACATGGGGCCGATAGGAATTTGTGTATAGAACACCAAGAAGATCAATGCTCCATCGATATCTGTAGTTTGGAATACATTTCTGCAATGTTGACTTATAGTATTGGGTAGAACTGATATTGTGTTTGCACATCGACACTGGGTCGAGGGCAAAAGATAAGCTCATAAAGTCATATCAACCATGTATAATCCATAACATGGTTCTACATTTAGGCAGAGGCAATACTGTTATAGGATATTTGGTATATAAATCTAGTACAATTCAATTAGAAGGCATAATGGTGGCTAAGTATATATCTAATACTAAACTACAACAATGATATACAAAATGTATATCATGGTGTGTACAGTATGTTCAGTACAGGGCGCATAACTATTATGGTGACAGGTTAGTGAATCAATTCAATTCAATTTCAATTTACCAGGATGGTGTTTCTCCACAAATTTGCGGAGCTCCGCAAATTTGTGGAGCTCCGCAAATTTGCTTCCATAAATTTGTGGAGCTCCGCAAATATATAACGAGCTCCGTATTTGTATGCTTAAGTACTAAAAAACAATTTTCATATATATTTGCGGACCTCCATAAATATATGGAGAGTGTATTTACGGACCTCCGCAAATTTGCGGACCTCCGCAAATTTGTGGAGAAACACCATCCAGTGCTGTTTCTCCACAAATATGTGGGGGTCCGCAAATTTGCGGACGTCCACAAATATATTTTTGGAGCTCCGCAAATATATATGGATGTCCGCAAATATATACGGAGGTCCGTATTTGTATGCTTAAGTACCAGAAAGACATATATAGGCCTGTATTATAAATATATGGAGAGTGTATTTACGGACATCCTCAAATTTACGGACGTCCGCAAATTTGTGGAGAAACAGCATCCTGGTACATGTATTTATTCTGCTGATCTCAATAAACATAAAACTATACATGCGATTAACAGAAGAAGTTGATACATTTTGTACATATAAGTAGCATTTTTGGTAACTACGTATGTACGCTCTATCACTACCACTAGCAACCAGATTATGATATAAAACTACATGTATACACGTAAACACTACACTGACCCCCTACTGACCCTTATCTCCTAATACATAGACCGCCCCCTGTGGGTGTATACCTATAGCATCATTAGGTAGACGCACCAATTCCGGACGGTCGTTTATATATATTATATACTCGTGCACTTAAACCATCGCCAATACAAAGATACCTATGATTATAGGAGTGTTGATATGTTATGTTCTGGAAGTAATTAGTCTATCATCATGTTCTTTTCCACATTGGATATGGGTGTGTAGATTAAATTTTCAATGAATTATCACTGTGACATATATATGTCATGTGATATGTGGCATATTAGCATTTCGTTTGCTGGGGCCCTTGATAGGGGGGGGGGCATGTCCCATGTTGATCTTAAGAAATGACCATGTCACCATATCGATTTTAAGAAAAGTCCATGTCGCCAAATCGATCTTAAGAGATGCTCCATGCTCCATGTCCCATGTCACTATCTAGATTCTTTCCTCCTGTCCCCTGTCACTAAGCCCCAAAATGGCACATGTCGTCATGTCGAATTTAGGGGTCTATGGCCATTTGGCTGATCAAATTCGTAACTGTGATTTTAGAAATTATGACATGGTATTCCTTTTTTCGTTCTTAAATTAGGGTCATGATCATGTATAGTAATCAATCAAGTGAGGATCGGTGTCCGAGAGAGTGAGAGGGAGAGAGAGATAGGGACTTGGATAAACATAGAGAGGCAGACGGACAACAGAGATGCAAACAGGAGACCGGGATTAACTCACTCACTCACGTTTTTCTTCCATACTCGATCACTTATTCACTCACTTCTCAGCTAACAAAAAAACGTTATTTTACGTCAAAATAACGTTTTAAATTTTACATAACGTTATGTCATCCTAAAGAGCCTTAGAAGAACGTTGACATATAACGTTATAAAATGGTGTATAACGTTATTAGTTTACTGGGTTACTCACCCCTCACTCACTCCCTCATTCCATCCCTAGCCCCCTCCCTCCATCCCTCGCCCACTCACTCACTCACTCACTCACTCACTCACTCACTCACTCACTCACCCACCCACTTACTCACTCACTCACTCACTCACTCACTCACTCACCCATTTACTTATTCATTCATTCATTCACTCTTTCACTCACTCGCCCACTCACTCACCCACTCACTCACTCACTCAATCACTCACTCAATCACTCACTCACTCACCCATTCCTTCATTCATTCATTCACTCTTTCACTCACTTACTCTCTCGCCCACTAATCTATTCCCCATTTGATCTCCTTATATGACATGATGGGAAAACAAACTAGCAAATTAGACTTTCACATTCATCTTGACATTATATATCTAGTAATTCTCACGATGAGACTGACCTAAACTCCCCCGACGTGTGAGGGCTCCAGGTGACCAATTAGCCAACAAGGAGTCTATTGAGAGATCAAAATTCCCTTGGATATTATTATGAATATTATACCTTCAATACGAATACGGATTAATCAAGCAGATAACCACGTTCAAAATATGTATATAACTATAATTTTATTGAGCATAAAATTGATGACTAGAAGTAGATAACTCAAATAAAGTGTCCATATATATGCAATAACATTGTGCCATATGTAACAGATCCAACACAAGGATATAACACAATAATAAAATACGTCATACAAGAGCTAGGGGGTGTTGGGGGACGGGAGGGGTCCCGGTCCCAAATGATGTATAGGCATGGGGGGGAAAACATGACATTTTATGGAGGGTGTTGAAAATGGCCGAAATTTGCATGATATACTTTACGAATTGTGTAAATCATATACAGGCGTTATCATTGTCTATATTTCTGCCCATTACACTAACATTCACCATTCCATTGTCCTTGTTATAATTCGAATTAGGTAATGTTGACTGCACGTGCCTTATCATTGTCCTCATGAATACAACCAAGACACTAACTTTGCTAAATAGATTTACAAACGAATGTCGTGTATGCATTTATGACATTTGAATTGGGCTTGGGGTACTGTCTGCTCTTCTCCTCCTGATGACAACAGCCATGAGAGCAGCGACCACTGCCAGCAGGACACCACAGATACTGCCGACCACAGCCAGACCTGCTGTTAGGGACCCGACCTGACCACCAGGGGCAGCAGGAGCAGGGCGAGCAGCCAGCACATCAACAAAAAGGTCATTATGGTGTGCATTGTTGTTGGTTTTGTGAGCAGCAGCTGCAGAATTCCTGTTAGTCTTGATGTAAGCACCCTGGCAAAGAAATCATATTTTTCACCATCCTGTTCATGATTACTGATATTATCTGGAACTAGTTCTGAATAGGGCATTAGGCTATAAATAATTATTAAGTCTCAGGAATGCAGGTAGCTGGCAGTTTGTTATACAGCTCCGTTGTTGTGATTTATTGTAGTTTTATTCTTGTTTATGTTTTGGACCTTATCCCAAGGCATAATAAAGAAAACAGATAATCACAGATGAAACAACATATCGGAGAAAAAATACTTGGATACATTGGAATAATTGATGTAGAATAAACATAGACCTACCACCGGTGGGCATTGTATATCTTCCTTAAAGGTCATAGCTGTTGGTTTCTCTCCAACAGGTATAAACTGAAATGACAAATAGCATTTAATCAAAGATTGTCTGGTATAAATGGTTTGCATTGAAATGTACTCTGTAGTGATGGCATACTTTTATATTTTTTTCACGTCCCTCCCACTTCACAAAGTCGCAGCAAGATACATTATTTGAATTAGCTTTGCCTTTTTACTAAGGCCATCCACTATTTATTATGGCATTTACGACGTTAAATCGAGCAAGACTATATGAATGACTCACCATTGAGTTCCACATATTTTTAGCCAGTGCTTTGTGTCCTTTCTCTGAGAAATGGAAACAGTCAGGGGCGAAATAGCTGACATCGCTGTCTCCATTTTCCTGAAATTAAAATGTGGCACAATATTTAGTCATCAAGTAGTTCTACTAGATTTAGACAAGAGTCAAGTTATAATGTTAAAAAATAAAAATCATAAAATCTAAAATCAACTGATTCTATTGGTATATTATAATCTTTCAATTTACTTACATCTTTTGGTGGTACTGTATCTCGCAAGAAGGGTTGGAATACGACAGTGAACTCCTCCTTGTCGTATTTGCCAGAAGCGATGAGGGATGCTACTTTAGAACTATAGGCAGCCTGTTCCCTTTTCAGTTCAGGATGGTACTCTGAGTCCGCTGCACAGGGGCATGCAATACTGGAAATTATAACACAATGCTATTTAGTTGCAGGGTATGAAAGTGCATACTAGGACGCTTAAATAGCACGTTTGGCTGCTGGGCTAGGGTGTCAATCATATAATTTATGTAAAGGTCATATTAGATTTATGCATTTTTAATCCGATACTGTAAACGTGATAATCAGTGTAGGCATATATTATATCTGTCTGGACAGATGCATAGGTAGATATTAACGTATTTTATCATGCGGATTAAGCATAAGTGCTCAAGTTATTAAGGTAATACTTTCGATTTTATAATGAAACTACAGTTAAGCTGGGACTCCACTACCCGATTTTCTCATCTGATCGGACCTATTCTCACAAATCGGACCCAAACAGATGTAAATATAAATAACCATATGCGTCAGAGTTTGTTTATATTTACATCTGTTAGGGTCCGATTTGTGAGAATGGGTCCGATCAGATGAGAATATCGGGTAGTGGAGTCCCAGCTTTAGTGTGTCAATGTTAATTCATGCAAGGGTATTATGTGTACGATCTGGAGAATGCTTACGCTTGGACTCCATCACATATGAGGTCAGTTGATATCCCAGGGAGAGGGGTGATGTCCATAATGGGCATAACATTGACGATGGTCCGTGGCATGCCCGCTGCCAATTTGTCAAGTGTGCTCTCCAGGTTTCTCAAATGTGCGTCAGAACCAAGACCCTCCTAAAGACAATGAGACACAAATAGTATACTTATGGGTATTTTTCAGCCAGGCATGGGTAATATTAGGCCCAGGAGTTTTAATACAAAGAAAGGGTAATTAATTGATTTGTGATTTCCATAAGCTTCCATGCACTTCATCCCTGCGTTGTACACCTTTAGTTAGCATTAACATCTAGTATGAATGACATGCAGGCAGGATATGACATTGTTTTCTCCCTGTGGTCAGAACGAAGACATTTACTGGCATAAAATTTAACATATGTTGCATTGTAATACTTGATCAGTTATACCACACGTATACATGATACATGCACTTATATTCTGCTGTGTGCAATTAAAATGAGTCTACAATAAAGAATGCATTATGTCAGGGAAGCAAGACAAATACTTTCATATCATTGTAATGGAGCAATGTACAATACAATACCTACCCTATCATCACACACCCGGCAAAGATCATTTCCACCGATAAAGACTGTCACCATCTTCCAATCCTTGTTCATGTCTACATTGTCATCGAGCTGCATCTTCTCTATCAGCGAGTCAGCCTGTCCAGGCATGTTACTGAAAAACCATACACACGAAAATGATGATTCTTATCTCTATATTAACGGCAATTAATTCTTTTTGAATTCAATGTCAGGGCTCAGACGACCTCAGTTGTGACAGTCGCAGTAGTTAATGAATTGCCTGAATGATATAGATTCATTACAATATCATTTAAGCTCAATGAAAAATAATATTCAGAAAAATGTATCCAGTACTTCATACTGAGTTAGAAATAGGCGAGGAAGATCATAGTGTATCATAAAACACAACATGTATACATGGGTAGACAACTATATAGGTGTGTACACTATGTATATTACTTACGGAGCTGTAGCCCCTCCTTCGGCAACATTGAATTGTGCTTCTTCGCTGTCGACTCCTCCATCTCCGGTCGAGTAGCCATATAGTGCACCATTGTAGTTCTTCAAGATGTCTGCAATCAAAAGTCTCTGTGTTTTAAGTCTGTAGGTTCCTACTCACATTGCATATAGCGCATGTCATACACTAAAACATCCAGGTGAATAGACGCCGCGCATATCTCCCATAATCTTGAAATTGCATATCCCGTAATCTTAATAGTTCCCCCAAAACCTTTTGTAATATCATTGATGTTGAAAATGCATATCCCCAGTTATCTTAACTAGTTATCTCCAAAACTTTTGTGGCACTAATCTGTCTTAAGACTGTGGGGGAGATGCATTCCTACCCAATTTATCATTATTGCAAATATATGTATTACCCGGTAATCAGTTTAAAAATAAAAGGAAAGAAAGGGAAGGGGGTTTGAGGGATATGCCCCGATACATACAATGACATTGCCATCTATAATGGGCAGGCGGGGGAGGGATATCATGTTGTAGGCCACAGGACTGCCCACTGGTGAACAAGGTAGCAAGGACAAAATTGCAATATCTAGATCTGCCAACGAAAGAAAATGGTGGAAATCATTAATCAAAGTTTGATTAATGATTTCCACTATATTTTTTTCCAAAAGTAATGATATTAAATACAGCATTTAATACTGTATTCAACATTACCTACTTTCTAAAAACAATCACGACGATGGCTCAGTAGTGGGCCTATGGATCCTTGTTATGATCAAGATGACCATCATATCTCTATGAACAGATACTGACATTCAGCCTTGTGTTGCTCTATAACCTGGGTCTAATATCTGTTGTCAACTTACTTGGTATGGTGATAATTCCATCATCGAATGTGTCATATCCTCCAACACTATAATGAGAAAACAAGATATCCCTCACATACAATCACTTACAGTTGAATACGTGTAATGACTCTTTTACCACATTAAACATATTGCCATCTATTGAAAATTGATCATACACAACACTGAGACCATAATACGTCTTGTACATTGTACACTTAAAGATACAATATCATTTAAAATGCCCCAAAATAAATATCCCAACTGTTGCGGTGACTAATTCCCACTTTTAGCATGAGGATAATCATGGTGATGCTGTAAGTTGTGTGTGAACATGCATGTTACATCTGTGTGAGCAATATTTTGAGACAGAAATCCCTGTATAATAGGAACACTATTATTGACTGATCAGTCATAGATAGGATAATTAACATGCTTTTCCTACAACACACAAGTTGTCACTAGTAAGTATAGTGTATACATGATTCCCACTGCAGCCACAATAGCTCCTTCACATCCCTGCACACATTAGTGCATTGAAGTCTATTCAGATGGCAGCATATCTTAGATGGTGGCCCGTAGCTGGGTTTTCGTGGTAATAGTAAGTATAAGTACTCATTCGAGAAGAGAAGTATAGCTTTAGGGGTTTCAGCTAATTATTGATGGAGGTCAATTTCAGTCACCCTAGTTGGGATACAAACTATAATTAAGTTACAGAATAACATTGCAATTCCTTTCATTAAACATGTTCCTTGTGTTAGACATCATTCTTTATAGTATCAATGATTTCCTTATTGTGCTTTTCGGGAACAGACTGAATGTAGTGATTCTATACAGGTTGTTGTAATGTGATTGCAGGCTAGATACAATGGTGTTATGATGCACCCCTAACAGGTCTTGATTTAATTCTGTGAGCTGACGGTTATTCATTTGTGACAATAATTATATTATAGTTACAATATGCTAAATGATGTATGAGAGCCTTCCAAATTTCCATACTTACATGCAATTATATGGATCATGTAATCAATCTCAAATGGGGAAATTACATAAAATAAGCTAATATGATAGTTTTAAACCTACTTTCATATCAATGCATGAAAGTAAGTTGATTACAAAAACCATCGAGATCCCTCACCTGTAGGAATGTCCTCTGTCCTGGATCAGGATGTCAATTACGGTGACAGCAAGGATACCAAATCCAGCCTGAATTAAATGAGATGCCATAAGGCTCAGTCTCACGACTTTGTAACAATTGGATAGTCTTTGACCGGATGACGTCTTTGACCGGGTGACGTCTTTGACTGGAAAACTTAAAACAGCTAAAATGGGGGGCTATTTACACAGAAATGCCTGGAAATTTGTAATAATATACATTAACCTTTCCCCTGCATTTCTTTCAAAATAGGCCCCTTTTCAACTGGTTTAATCATGCCGGTCAAAGACGTCACCCGGTCAAAGACGTCACCTGGTCAAAGACGTCACCCGGTCAAAGACTATCCAATTGTTACAAAGTCGTGAGACTGAGTATGCTACACCAAAATGGGGCATGGTAATTTATATTTTCCAATGCAGAGGAATTATTGTTATTTTCCACAAGGTTTACTGTTCAGAGTCGGCATTTGGATTTACAAGAGTTACGATAATATGATAAGAATATACAAGATATGAAATAATCAGCCTAGAAGGGCTTAGCATTCCGTCGGTCTATAAGCATTGTCTAACACAGAATCTGATGGTTTCCCTATTTTGATATATCTAGAGAGAGAGCCAAATAACATGTAGCTCTCTCTCTCTCTCTCTCTCTCTCTCTCTCTCTCTCTCTCTCTCTCTCTCTCTCTCTCTCTCTCTCTCTCTCTCTCTCTCTCTCTCTCTCTCTCTCTCTCTCTCTCTCTCTCTCTCTCTCCACCCCCCCTCTCTCTCTCTCTCGACTGTACCTGACCCTCTTTAGACATAATGAGTCAGGCAATTTTTGACCCTGTAGACAGACAATCAGCCATGCCTAATTCCCTACTTAACTTTCTATATCTGTATACATCTGAAGTATATGCCTTTTTGTCCTTGTACTTACAGTTATGGAGTCTCCCAAGGCACCAACGATTTGGATATCTCCAGGACGAAGCGTGTGTACTGTCAGGAATAATATGAACAATTATTCATATTTAATATTCAAAAACGCTTTCGGCCAGGAAAGACCACCACTTGAAACATAACTGACCCTTCAATCATCAAAGAGTCAACCCTTCCTGGGTCAATCGTCAATGGATCTAGAGATGGTACGCACAAACGATCTATGATAACACAGAGTGAAGAAACCGAGTCAAAAGGGAGTCCAGGCTTGCCTCCAGAATGACTCCCTTTTCTGACTCTCTTTCTGACTCTCTTAATGAACCTGACTCCCTTAAAAGGGAGTTATGTGACTCCCTTAAGAGAGCCCCGGTTTTGCCTCCAAAATGACTCCCTTTTATGACTCCCCGCTACAGACAGAGTCCAGGTCTATGCTGCAACTCCCTTTAGAAAGGGAGTCTAGGCACAGGATGGCTCCTTTGGAATAGAGAGTCATAATTTATAGGTAATTCCTACCCCCTAACCCTCTATATAACCAACTCAATAGCCGTCTCCCTAGCTGATGTTTCTACATCATGTTGGTGAAATGCCTCACAAGGAGGAGGGATCTCAGAAAGATCCCTCAGAGCACATTAGTTAATATACAAAGGAACATATGAGCTTTTGGGATTTAACTTTCTCATGTTGCTACAAATTGGGTGTCTATACCTTACATATCATGCTTATGCTACAGTTTTAAATTAACTGTAATTATTTCATAAAATGTAATTCTGACATTACATGTTGATGCTACAATGATATACACGTATCAGCATAATTATCAATGTCACAAATAACATGGATCTAGAGATCTGAGCATGCAGAATATTACCATTTTAGGTATAGTGCTACCACCTAGCAGGCTTAACTGTAACCAACTGTTTGACTCCCTTGGGGGGAAAGGGAGTAGTGACCCTTGACTCTGATTAGAAACAGAGTCAGATGGCTTCTTAACATATATACTAGATGGCATTACAGTCATTGTACAGTAGTGTCACCTAGTGGGTTTCCTATTTCCGTTTTGTATGCTCACCTCTGTGACTCCCTTAGGGAGTCCAGGTAACCATTGACTCACCTCAGCTGACATGGACTCTGTTTGATCTAATTGAAAAGGAGTCAAGGCTGTTAGAAGGGGGAGTCAGACAGTGTGAAAAGTGAGCCAAAGGGACCCTGGCTCTCTTTTTATAGCCTGGACTCCCCTTGTGACTCGGGTTCTTCTTTCTGTGAAGGATTGCCATAATTATCACTTCTGTTGATCGTTTTAGGTATTATATGAGAACAATACCAATGACTACGCTTACCGGATTTTGGGATGTCATCTGATTTACTGGTGTCACACTTGAAGTTCAGAGATCCTTCGTCCTTTGATCGCTGTAAAATGCCCCCGAATAATGTTTTTTAAACAGATTGTAGTATGATTTTATTAGTGCAGAGTACAGGAACCCTCACTGTAAACGGTGCTGGACTTGGATTTGCAACTAATATGTTTTAGGAGCAATGAAGCCAAAGAAAGGTTTTTCACATAGAAGGAAAAGGAGGGGTGAAGCGAGGGGGTGAGACTGCTCTGGCAATCGCAAGCTGAAAAATGGAGCGGGTGTGAACGTTTCAGTACGAAAATCCACCATCACCTGATATCAAATAATGACCACTATAGGTAATTGAAATTCGATGTATATCAATTAGATGATAAGATTATAAGGTATTTATTAAAGTATACCACAAAGAACTTCTTCACATGTTCCGCCCACTTCTGTTTGAGTTCGGGGTCCTCCTGATAACTCTTCATCAGATCTTCATAAGCAGTCCATTGCTTATTAACAGCTGTAAATTCAACATATAACATGACTGTATAACCCATGACCTAAGACTGTATAGTGGTCGGTATAATGCATGACTTAAGACAGTATAGTCACCAGTATAGCAGTAGATGTAATTCCTGGGTTTAACTTATGTTCACAATATTTCAAGTAGAAAAATATATTTTTATATTTCATCAAATGCAATTGGGAAATGTATGTAATATCCACTGATGATACCCTTTAAAATAAAATCAAAGTGAATTCCTACCTCTTGCAGCATACGCCACTGAGAGGCAAGCAGTTAAGAGTAAAATCAGCCTCATATTTCTATAGAAATGTGTTCTGTGGTCTCGTTTATTGAGACTATTACCCCCTATCCTTTATAAGCGGCTTTATATATGGACAAGGCTATCACGTTAATCTGTGACGTGTTACCAAACAGGATCAAGATATCATACTAAGGTTACGGTAGTGACTTGTAGACCTACAGCACTTTTCCCTGTAATATGTACACGAGAGATCCTGGGCTAGCCACTTCTCTTGTTTTACCTACATCCACCTAAAACTTGTTTTCCCCTCACATGGATGATTAAAAGTATCACCAGCACTGGGAGCGAACCCCAGACCTGTACAGATTATGATCAATCAGTTGAGAAAAAGAGTAGAGCTATTTAACCAATAATGTATGGCCAACGGTCGCACAAGGGGCTGTATTGCTGGATATCGGCACGAGTGCGAAGCACGAGTGACGATATCCAGCGATACAGCCCCGAGTGCGACCGTTGGCCATACATTATTAGGTTTATTATACGATTTTTCAACTCAAATGTGATTAATTACCTTAAATTCGTCCTAATTTCGCCATTTTGAAGGATTATTGACTGAACACTCGAACACCAGTAGCGCCATGTTGTTTTGACATCCCACCAATCCTGCTCGCTGATTGGTGGAGCCTGGCTACGTCATGCTTTCAATCTCCAACACTGAGTCCAACATAGAATTTGTAAGGGGGCCAGCTTGGGGCGGTGTTATAACCAGCGTTTCCCTCCACATTCTCCACAGCCGGATAGGCATGGGTGCCAGCGTGTGCGCCTCATACACCAAGGGTCCCCGGATCGAATCTGGGTGGAAACGAACCTTTACGTTACGAATTTTTAAAGGGCCTAGCCTATATGTATGTGAAAAGAAATCCCCAGAATTATTTCAACGAATAGGTAAGTAAAGTCCAACTACTACCTTTATAGTAAAAAAAAATTATAAAAAAATTTTGATTTAAGGAGAAGTTATAACAAAAAGTGTAAAAGTTGCTCTATCTCTGTTAATATAAGAGCTAGAGGGCTGAGAATAAGCGGATAGACGTCTTGTTTTATCCCCTTCTTCTGTATGGCCGGATTGGCAAGGCACGTAGAGGCTTCGGCTTCTAGTCTTGGGGTCTTGAGTTCAAATCGCCATGAAACTGCGGATTTTATGTGTGACGAAATTTCGGAATTGCTCAGTCCCACCGGTATCCGAAGTGCCGATATCCACCGGAAGAGTGCCGATATCCACCGGAACAGTGCCGATATCACTAGATATCAGCACGGGGATATCACGTAAAAAGCACGATGAGTGGCCCAATCGTATAATAAATCCCAATATGAATGTTTGTAACACCGGCTCTGTGGCGCAACGGATCAGGGCCCTTCTCCAACACGGCAGGTCGTGAGTTCAATCCTTGGTCCAGCCACTTCTCTTGTTTTACCTACATCCACCTAAAATTCGTTTTTCCCTCACATGGAAAATATCACCAGCACTGGGAGGCGAACCCAGGACCTTCAGATTTGGTTTTAGAATTAATTCTGCTGTACAGTAACAGTAGATTTTGCTATTAGCCTCAGAGGTTATGTACCATATTCTACAGGTCCGCGGAGGTTTTCCATCACATATCCCCCCTCCCCTACACACTTGAAATTTAATTATAATCGATGGGTTCTGTGCAGTTTTATTTGGATTTTATACCTATAGGCCTATCTTTAGATGGTTGCATCAGGACAATTTTGTAATTGTACCGTTAGAAGGGTTTATTCTGGGTTGTGGCGTATAGCAGGATACAACTTGTTACGTTGGCTCATGCCCTCGGGCTGTGCACTGCCGCGCCAGGCCGACGCGTAATATACGCGCTGCAAGCTGTGACTTCTGGTCAATGCCCCGGGGGCATATGGTACATATCATCATAGCCTAGACTTATAAGTTATATTGCCTATGGTAGACAACTGCTCTATGTTCTGGGAGCATGGTACCTATCATCGATTCCCTCAGGGCATAGCCTAGATTTAGATAGCCTATGGTAGACTATACTGCTCTATGCCCCTCAATACCACCAATGCCCTGAGAGCATGGCATGGCCTCCTCAGTAGGCCTACCGTCGATGCCCTAAGAGCATGCCACTGCCTCTTATAGTACTAAGTCTGATCTATGCCATGAGGGCATGCCACTGCAACCCCGGGTAGAGGGATGGTGTAGGAACTAGGACTATACTGGTCTATGCCCTGGGGGAATCGCCCATATCACCGATTCCCTCAGGGCATACCCTTGACTTATAAAGACTGAAGTAACTAAAGACAATATTGGTGTACATCAATAAGCAGTTACCCCCGGGGCATTGACTAGTACCCTAAGTATGTATAAGTAAAGGCATATGCCCTGAGGGAATCAGTGATATACGATGCCCCCGGGGCATTTACTAGTAGGCCGAGCACAGGTTAAGTTTGTACAAGTCAAGGCTATGCCCTGAGGGAATCAATGATATATACAATGTCCCCAGGGCATTGACCAGTTTTGTAAGTTTGCAGAAGTCAAGGCCATGCCCTGAGGGAATCAATGATATATACGATGCCCCCAGGGCATGAGCCAATGTAACAAGTTGCGTCCTGCGTGGGGCCAGATTGCTCCAAGAATTAGAAATTCTATTGTTGATTTGACCTTTTGATGGCTTTCAGAGCCTGATATATTTAATCCAGAAAAGTTTAGAAATTTACGGTTAGATTGGTGTGTTTTGATAACTTTTGGGCACATTGGTCTAGGATCATTAGGAAATTCTAGCATTTAGCTTGATTGTTTGACCCACAGGTCAGTAATGACCTCTCTTTTGTTGTCCATAAAAGTTATTATTGTATTCTGAGTATGTTGCAAACCACAATTTATAGGTTCTACTGTTGAATTGTTCTAGGTTGAATTTAGAAATGCTTTTGGATATCATCTAATGGATCATCTAATGGATATCAGAACATATTGCTCCAGGGTTCTGTGGTCTTTTGCGGGCATATTGCTGTGTAGAATTCCATCTGTAGATTAGTATATTTTAAGGGGTTCAGGGACATAATATGTGAGCAGCCAAGCAGAAAGGATAGTCCCCGCGGGAATAGTTCCGATTTTAGCCACCAGGGGGCTCCACTATGGCCTAAAATGAAAGAATTAGGCTAAAAATAGCTCTTGGGTACTTTTTTCTGGAGAATTCAATAGGATTACATAAAACATTCCTTTTTTGGTAAAAAGCTTCTATATTTGGAAGGTAAAAGGAATGTTTTAAAGCCTAAATGGGTGTGCTTGTTGATATGTGTTGCCATGGAAACATGATTTTTATTCCAAATAGAGGAAATTAAGACATAAATTGATAGAATGATATCTGAGGGTTGCGATGGTGAAAACAAAATAGAATTACCATTCCTAGATCGAATTTTATGACTTAAAGAATGAAAATGTATCATAAATTTCTAATTATCATAGATAATGCTAATTAAATAGGGATATCTTGGAAAATATGAGACATAGAGCTTATTGGGATTTTGGAAAGGGGGATGCCCACACATATTCATGAAGCCATTTCTCAAAAACTAGAAATGATATCTTCTAGTGTAATATATCACTGGAAAGCTTATGACATCAATTTCAAAGTTGGCTTTTTCCTTGGACTACCCTTTTCCCTTGCCTGTACACAATTATGTTGTTTCAAGAAAACCTAAAAAAAGTCAAAACGTACTGGGCATGCTGTTCAAAAGACAACTTTTAGATTGGTGCATTCTGTAGGCATCTTGTTACAGAATATTTAACTTTGGAATTCTACCACTAGATTGGTTTATTCTGGTGGATTTGTCGGTAGATTGTTCAATTTTTTCTGTTGTTAGTTAGTAGGCTATATAGTAGGAGCATTTAGGCCTATATAAGAATACTATTGCTCCAAGAACACTTTGAGAGGAAGGCTATTGAAATACTTTAAACGTTGGTTCTAATTGGGATATTTACAACATTCTTTCAGATTCAGAAAGGTCAGATTACCCCTAATGTCCCTGTCACATTTTCCAAGGCCCCTGTTACAAATTCTTTGCGACGTTGCGACAGTTGGCCAGCCCTGCTCAGTTTTATTCGTTTGCACAATATGCTTAGAACGAAAGAGGTAGCTGGATCTCTCAAGTGCTCAGAATGTGATATGTATCGTGCTCATGTCCTTATCAGCTAAGGAGAGTACTCCGGCACGATATCCTTGAAGTTATCTATGTCACATCTTATCTAATCTGATCATTTGTTTATGCTGTTACATCAGTAATTCCCTTTGTATGCTATTTTTGTTAACATTCCTAGATCACTGAGGTAATATTCTTGTGCCATACGTCACAGTGCACATATTCAATGTTCAAGGTAATCCAATTTACTTATATACTTATTGTTATAATTTACTTTTTTTTGTAAAGAAAAAAAGGCCGATTGTAGTTGTATCCATGTATCAGGGTTATTTTAAAGTTCTTTTGGATATTTCTCTGAGAACATCTTCATTCGTAACCTGCAGCATCTATACTGATGAATACACATTGCAATAGTCTAATAGAAGTTTGCGATTCATCTAAGCTATGGAATATGATGTTTACTCAGTGTTATCTGAGTATTAAATAATTACTGTATGTCAATGTCATTGGAAGGGGAGTTGCCATACCAAATACTCCCCTCCCCCTACCCAACCCCAAAAACTAAATCTACCAAACCCCTTCTCCTGTTATTGGATAATGACCACTCCATGTGTGATCAGGGTGACTCACTGGTTCCCGCAATAACTAGGAATAATTATCATCATGAACCTTTTGGATATTCTTGTTGAAAAAACTATTTCCTGAGATCAGACAATTAACTAAGCCACTGCTTATTCTTCCTGACCGAAATCTGATAAAAAGTAGAAAACTTTAAATACTTGAAAATTGAAACTTGAACTTCCCAAGAATTGGGAACAGATGCTAGGGTGGGTCGGATGAAACAGTTATTTTATGCATAACCATGTATGAGATATCGGTAGTTATTCCGTAGTTTGAGATAAGATTATGGACAACAGGACACACTTCTGTGGAAAAAAATCTTTATTTGGTGATCTGATGATCACAGGTTGAGAATGGCAGATGACCACAGGGTAAGAATATGAAATCCATATATCTGTGCATTAAGGCTACGGTGCAGGATATGATACAGCTTCCGAAGATGACTATGACATTTGAAGTGGAGTTGACTCTTCTGACGGCTTTCTTCTTCTTTTGGTTACAATGAAGATAGCGCCGAATGCCACCAGCAGGATACCAAAGATACTGCCTACTACAAACCAAGCCTTACTAGCAGAATTGACAGCACCGCTAGGAGCGGCAGCAACCATCATATCAATGGCAAGCTTGCTGTTATCTGTATTGCTCACATCCAACTGAGGATATTTTGAATTCTTGTTAGTCTTTATGAATTCACCCTGAGTCAGAAGAAAAGGTATATGTCACAACAGGACCCAGTGCATTGTGGCTCACACCAATGCTATTAATTCTTTGTGATATCAAAAATTAAGGTTTTAGATATTAATAATAAGCTAACATCTCTCAATGTTATGATGATTTTGTTTATTTGAAGCTGATTGTGCTGAAATAAATTTTCAACTTGAATTTCCTTTTGAGTTTTATGGCTACATATATAGCTAGTTTTCTTTAAGAACAATTGATGAGCATGAATGTTAGGCCAAATAAAAAAAAAGGTGTGTTTCAGGTTACCCGACCCTACCTAGGAAAACAGGGCCGACCCTAGAAATCTTAATGCAATTTTGAAAAAATATTTATATTTTGGGTCATTTTTGGGCTATTTAATGGTCGATCTGATAGTTCACGAGTCGAGGCGGTCGTCGGCGAGTCAGCATTGTAGTTCATGAGTCGATTTCTGGCTACTTTTCAGGCTAAAGTGAAAAAAAAAATTTTAAAAAAAAGAAGAAAATCCGACCTACCTACCCTAGATTGTCAGCCCATGTAACCTGAAACACACCTTCTTTTTTTGGCCTTAGCAGTTATCATACATACCACAGCAGGACATTCAATGCTTTCCTCGAAGGTCATTGATGTGGGCTTACCTCCAACTGGTTTAAACTGGATGGAAATGTAGCAACATGTTTTAAAGGCGCATCTTGTCACAGTATTTTGTACTGATGCAAATTCAAATAGTGGCAATAGCATGCATACTTGTTACCAAAAGAGACCCTGGTCCTACAAACGTAGGACAATATCAAAGTATAATGTAACAATGCCTTTAAAATCATTATTGCCATGCTTCAGAGTGGCTGTAATTTAATGGTTTCGTGACCAGGGGTTGGTGCAATCCGGAGGTAAAACTATGATTAACAGGTAGTTCAATGTTTGATCAGTCAACACGAACGGAAAAGTCTAGAGCAATTTTAATCTTTGGGATAGACGTTGTCGTGCACGTTATAAGAAGGCCGATCTTAACTGATGTTATGTCTTATGAGAGTTTCATACCAATGAATTCCACAATTGCCGTGCAACTGCTTTGTGACCCTTCTCCGAGAAGTGGAAACAGTCGGGGGCAAAATAGCTCGAATCATGCTTTCCATTTTCCTGTAAGTTCAAGTTGAAACTAAATTATAGTGTAACATCCGTTATTTTATTCATAAATTATGATGTTGCACGTGTTTTTGATATTCCGCTGATATGTTAATTTGTTCACATGCATATGGCCATTTGCTAATGGCCACCGTCTACTGGGGAACTTCGGCCGACTAAGCCCATACATTTTCTACATAACTTCGGCCGATTAGAGCCTAGTGGACGGTGGCCATTAGATACCTTAATTATTGTAGCCTCTAATTATACTTGCATCTTTTGGTGGCTTTGTATCGCGTAAAAAGGGTTGGAACACCACAGTGAACTCCTCTGTGTCATATTTGCCGCTGGTGGTAAGGTTGGCAGTGTAAGAACTGTACTCAGCCTGCAGACTCTGCAGTAATTCATGATACTTGGAGTTGTAGGCACATGGACACAATATCCTGTAAAAAACAAGTTCAGAAACATGTTCCATCTCCCCATATACATGAGTTTAAAATGTTCTAATCCATCTTATTATTTATTACTGGGTTTCTCCATTAAATATTGTAGATATAACCCAATTACTGTAATATAGTTATGATAAGTAAAACTGGAGAACTGTTATGTTTATAGCTTCCAATACTTAATGGCTGTGGAATGACAGTACACTGATATAATAAAAGGAGGCTCACAAGTGGAGAGCAGAGCAGATCAAGTTAGATGACATCTGTGGGAGTGGGGTGATGTCAATAATAGGCAGTACATTCACAATGGTCCTAGGCAGGCCTGCTGCCAATTTATCCAATGTAGTCTCCATGTTTCTTATGAAAGCAGCGGAACCAAGGCCCTCCTAGAGAATACACATATTGAAGTTGAAACCTACATGTGCTATCGATGTATTATCTATCAAATTAATAAAGATTTATTGATAGGTACATTAGTAGTATAGTATGTATCGGAACGGGACTATAGTTAACTACTGTTTATTACTCAATCGACCTGCAGCCAATCAGAGGCCTCCATTTGGTCACGTGACCCGTTGCCATGGTAACGTGACCTACTTAGGGCTCTCAGCCAATCAGAAGCCAGCATTCTGGGTGACCTACTGACCTACTTAGAAGCTCTCAGCCAATCAGAGGCCGGCATTCTGGTAACCATGGTAACGTGACCTACTTACGTCACGTGACCTACTTAGGCTCAGCCAATCAGAAGCCGGCATTCTGGTAACTAGGGTAACGTGACCTACTTAGGGTTTGTTTGTAAACAACACCACGTGGCTCTCTTGTTTGTAAACAACACCACGTGACACGTGACTGTTTGTAAACAAACAATTCGACTTAGTCTGACATTTTCAGCTGTCGCATGCTGACCTGCTGCTAGTATAAGAGAAACAAAAGCCCTAATCACGCTTTTCAGCTGGATCCTTCCACCCACCAGACATGGATCCAGATGGGAGGGTGGTTTAAAATTAATCCGTGTACCGACTGTCATACAATAGTGTAATTAGTTGAACACGTGTTACCTGTATAAAGGATTAGCAGGTCATGGGCTTAGAGTGTGTATAGAAAAACAACTACAGGTAGCGTGAACAAAGCGACCCCCTCCCTTTCTGTCACTCTGTCTGTGACTAGAGGGCGCGCGTGTGGTAAGCGGCTTAAATCTAAAGAAAAAAAATCACCCTCTCCTGTCGTCAGCAGTCAGCTGGCCGGCGGCTGGAAAATGCGATTAGAGGGATGATGAGCGCGGTTTTTTATATTCAATATATTAGAAGTGTGCTTTGTTGCTTATATAGTTCATTATGCGTTTAAAATGTTCGCGAGTATCGTAGAAATGTAGAAAAATCCTATTGTGGCGCCATCTGACGAAAAGAGCGGAGAACTATACTAGGGTATGGCGAGCTAGACTAGAGCATGTAATCACCAGGCGGCAGAGTGGTCAAAAGACAATCTCGTAGTAGTAGGTCTACTTGGATCTTGAGTAGCCACCCTTGTGGTTGCAATTACCTAGACTAGTTGACCCTGCCAGCCTGGTCAAGTGAAATTAGTAAGGAGACCGCACATTAACGCGCTCCACAGTCTTTAGACAGTTAAGACTATAGTACCGTAGATTCTACTGTGTACTCACACTAACTATTTACAGTGCTACATATTCATACCCGTGTTCTAAGTGTTTTTTTTAGAAAAAAGCGATCTACTCACCCATTTTTTTTAGACAAACTCCTATTAGCAGGTAACCCCTGTATAAACCATACTGCAAAGATCTGCTACTTCGAGCGTCTGCCTCGTGACTGATAGTGTACAACAAGACGAAGTGGGCAGAGGTGAAGTACTGTTCCAAGAAAAATTGAGGCTCTTTATATAGCTGAGAGAGCGGCTAATCCGGATGTTCTAAGCTTGTTTTCACCTAGAGCCCCACCCTCTTCCAGAGAGGAATCAAATTGCTTTTCACCTGGACCCTTCCACCCCTCATCCATCAGCATGAAAAGAGGGATAACAAGTGTAACGTGCGCTACATGTATATGGGATTATAGCTGGTGAAGAGATAAAGCCAGGTCAACTGTGTATACAAAGACTACAGGAGGTGATTAACGACAGGTGTGACGCGCCAGCCCGTGGACGGATTATCTTCTAAGCTGACGCTTATTCAACTAGCCAGCTGCCGTCCGCTCCACTCACCACGGCAAGAGGAGGTGCTTTTGTTTTACACTTAAGTCGCTTACCACATGTACTCGTCTCTACCTCACAGACAGACACCCTCTCGCTTGCTTCACGACCCCTGTAGCTTTTTTTGTATACACACTCTAATCTCATAACCCCCTGATCCGTTATACAGGTAACGGGTATTCTCTTTTAAATAGCTGCCAGTCAGCCTGCGGCAGCTGAAAACGACGGTAAGTAGCTTAGCTCTAGAAGCAAGAAGGCGTATATAAGGAGGCTGACACGTGTATAGGCGCTTTATAAGTCGGCAGGGGGTAAATACTAGTGAAAAAGGAAGGCAGGTGTGCAGGTAGCTTTCTAACAGACACGTGTGTGCACTAAGCTGCTTAAGTCTAAACCTACCTGCAGTAGTCAGGTAGCATGTGAAAACTTACTTAACAGATCTCTTAATTGAGTAGAGACTCTGTACTGAGAGAGTCTTTTCAGCCGTTTAAGAGGATTATCTAGGACAGGGTACATAAGGAGTGAAACGACGCTCTCACCCATCACACTTTCTCGACCCGCCCTTCATCATCGTAGCATCGTCCACTCTACGCTCGCTCAGAATGTTATGATGGTTAGTTCTGCTATTTTCAGCTACTTTTCTTATCGAAGTGTTGACGCTACAGAGCATCGAAACTCTCTCCAAATGAGTCCAAGAAAGAAAAAGCAACTTCCACTTGAAGCAGGAAGAGAAACAGTGCCCTATGATGCATGTGAGGTAAAGAAACATTGGAAGGACGTCACCAAGGAGCAATGGATAGAAGCATGCTTCAACTTCATCGGAACGGAAGTAGTTTCATTTGGACAGAGGGAGAAGATTTTGTTGGAGCTATTTTTCTTAGCTCCGTATACTTGGCCTGACTGTGGTGAAATTCCTTCAGGTATTTGTTCAGTCTTCGCCATAGAAGTTATCAGGTCTTTGAAGGAGCTTCGATATATGCAAGGCACTCACGAGGAGATTGTTCAGAAAATGACGGAATTCGAAACAGGAGAAGACACAATATGGTGCGAGGAGACGACATATACGGACGATGATCTGGAGTACATCATTTGTAGCCCGTTGGAACATTATGTTAAAGACTTTGCGGACATGCTAGACAGCACTGAGATGAACCCGAAAGAGAGATCCCTTACTGCACAGAAAGAGGCCAAAGCTGTGTTGGAAAAGCTCAAGTTTGGTCAAGGATTCACTCTTCAAAGCAGCTGTGTGAGTGTGATAAAAGGCCTTGTGTTGAAACATCCAGACATGAAGTTTTCGCGTGCTGTCGACACACTTCCTTTGCCTGAACTGATGATGAACATGATCGATCCCATCGTACCAACATGTTTCGACTCTGCCAATTGTCCCATGTATAAAATGGTTTCAAGTTTTGCCCGTGGCCGATGGCTAAACGATCCACTGAAGTCAGAAAACCTCCTTGATTTAATCAACTGACTAAATGTATTTTCTCATACTAGTATTAGTAGCATTAGTAATAGCAGCTACTCAGTCTCGTGCAGCACAAGCAGCAGCATCTGTCAGCAGCATCCGTGACATCGTCAGCAGCAGCAGCAGCTGCACGAGCAGCACAAGCAGCAGCATCTGTCAACAGCATCCGTGACATCGCCAGCAACTGCAGCAGCTGCACGAGCAGCACAAGCAGCAGCAGCTGTCAGCAGCTGCAGCAGCTGCACGAGCAGCACAAGCAGCAGCACCAACAGCAGCAGCAACAGCAAATCAGCAGCAGCAGCAGCAGCAGCAGCAGCAGCAGCAGCGGCGGTGTGGACCACTAAATTCGAGATGGCGACATGTCTGTTTCTTAGAATCGACATTCGACATGAGGCCTAGTGACATTTGACATGAAGCTTGAAAAACATAGTGACAGGTGACATGAGCAATTTTTAAAATCGACATGAGATATGAGCATAATTAAGCGACATCGACATGTGCCATGGCTATTTTTTTTTAAGACAAACGCCATAGACTCCTCATTCAAACCCCCACTAGTAGTGCTCTATAAGCGCAAGCTTTGCCTTAAGAGAGCTGTGGCTGTGAACCCTCTCCTCCCCCCGTACACACAGGTAAATATCAGAGTCAGCCAATGTCGCCAATACTACTCTCATACAAGGGTCAGGCACTGCTGGACTATAATAGATGGGTCAAGGACCATTCTACTGAGGGTCAGGCTAGGCTGGACATTCAATAACAGGCTGGACTTTGGCAAACTTGCTTGAAAGTCTGGCCAGCAAGAGTCCGTTGAAGGACTATACGGTAAAAAGGCTGCTGTTACAGTCAAGATACTCATATTTCAAGCCCAGAAAACTGTAATTAGCTTTCCAAGTTGTTTATTTAACAATATCCTGGCCTAGCAAGAAGCTGTCAGATGACATCTAAGAAAAATGGGGCTGTTAATTGATCAAGAGAGCTACATTGTTACAGAGTCCTATTCCTCTTTTGAGGTGGGACCAAATTTGAAAAAAGAATAAACTCAAAAAAAAAGCCTTAAGATTGAAACAGTTGTAGATGACAAATTTAATGAGGAAGTCGTATTAATTAGTTTACAAATAGCCGCTGCACGAGCAGCACAAGCAGCTCGTGCAGCTGCTGCAGCTGACACTAGTGTCAGCTGCTGCTTGTGCTGCTCGTAGCGGCTATTTGTAAACTAATTAATACGACTTCCTCATTAAATTTGTCATCTACAACTGTTTCAATCTTAAGGCTTTTTTTTTGAGTTTATTCTTTTTTCAAATTTGGTCCCACCTCAAAAGAGGAATAGGACTCTGTAACAATGTAGCTCTCTTGATCAATTAACAGCCCCATTTTTCTTAGATGTCATCTGACAGCTTCTTGCTAGGCCAGGATATTGTTAAATAAACAACTTGGAAAGCTAATTACAGTTTTCTGGGCTTGAAATATGAGTATCTTGACTGTAACAGCAGCCTTTTTACCGTATAGTCCTTCAACGGACTCTTGCTGGCCAGACTTTCAAGCAAGTTTGCCAAAGTCCAGCCTGTTATTGAATGTCCAGCCTAGCCTGACCCTCAGTAGAATGGTCCTTGACCCATCTATTATAGTCCAGCAGTGCCTGACCCTTGTATGAGAGTAGTATTGGCGACATTGGCTGACTCTGATATTTACCTGTGTGTACGGGGGGAGGAGAGGGTTCACAGCCACAGCTCTCTTAAGGCAAAGCTTGCGCTTATAGAGCACTACTAGTGGGGGTTTGAATGAGGAGTCTATGGCGTTTGTCTTAAAAAAAAATAGCCATGGCACATGTCGATGTCGCTTAATTATGCTCATATCTCATGTCGATTTTAAAAATTGCTCATGTCACCTGTCACTATGTTTTTCAAGCTTCATGTCAAATGTCACTAGGCCTCATGTCGAATGTCGATTCTAAGAAACAGACATGTCGCCATCTCGAATTTAGTGGTCCACACCGCCGCTGCTGCTGCTGCTGCTGCTGCTGCTGCTGCTGCTGCTGCTGATTTGCTGTTGCTGCTGCTGTTGGTGCTGCTGCTTGTGCTGCTCGTGCAGCTGCTGCAGCTGCTGACAGCTGCTGCTGCTTGTGCTGCTCGTGCAGCTGCTGCAGTTGCTGGCGATGTCACGGATGCTGTTGACAGATGCTGCTGCTTGTGCTGCTCGTGCAGCTGCTGCTGCTGCTGACGATGTCACGGATGCTGCTGACAGATGCTGCTGCTTGTGCTGCACGAGACTGAGTAGCTGCTATTACTAATGCTACTAATACTAGTATGAGAAAATACATTTAGTCAGTTGATTAAATCAAGGAGGTTTTCTGACTTCAGTGGATCGTTTAGCCATCGGCCACGGGCAAAACTTGAAACCATTTTATACATGGGACAATTGGCAGAGTCGAAACATGTTGGTACGATGGGATCGATCATGTTCATCATCAGTTCAGGCAAAGGAAGTGTGTCGACAGCACGCGAAAACTTCATGTCTGGATGTTTCAACACAAGGCCTTTTATCACACTCACACAGCTGCTTTGAAGAGTGAATCCTTGACCAAACTTGAGCTTTTCCAACACAGCTTTGGCCTCTTTCTGTGCAGTAAGGGATCTCTCTTTCGGGTTCATCTCAGTGCTGTCTAGCATGTCCGCAAAGTCTTTAACATAATGTTCCAACGGGCTACAAATGATGTACTCCAGATCATCGTCCGTATATGTCGTCTCCTCGCACCATATTGTGTCTTCTCCTGTTTCGAATTCCGTCATTTTCTGAACAATCTCCTCGTGAGTGCCTTGCATATATCGAAGCTCCTTCAAAGACCTGATAACTTCTATGGCGAAGACTGAACAAATACCTGAAGGAATTTCACCACAGTCAGGCCAAGTATACGGAGCTAAGAAAAATAGCTCCAACAAAATCTTCTCCCTCTGTCCAAATGAAACTACTTCCGTTCCGATGAAGTTGAAGCATGCTTCTATCCATTGCTCCTTGGTGACGTCCTTCCAATGTTTCTTTACCTCACATGCATCATAGGGCACTGTTTCTCTTCCTGCTTCAAGTGGAAGTTGCTTTTTCTTTCTTGGACTCATTTGGAGAGAGTTTCGATGCTCTGTAGCGTCAACACTTCGATAAGAAAAGTAGCTGAAAATAGCAGAACTAACCATCATAACATTCTGAGCGAGCGTAGAGTGGACGATGCTACGATGATGAAGGGCGGGTCGAGAAAGTGTGATGGGTGAGAGCGTCGTTTCACTCCTTATGTACCCTGTCCTAGATAATCCTCTTAAACGGCTGAAAAGACTCTCTCAGTACAGAGTCTCTACTCAATTAAGAGATCTGTTAAGTAAGTTTTCACATGCTACCTGACTACTGCAGGTGGGTTTAGACTTAAGCAGCTTAGTGCACACACGTGTCTGTTAGAAAGCTACCTGCACACCTGCCTTCCTTTTTCACTAGTATTTACCCCCTGCCGACTTATAAGGCGCCTATACACGTGTCAGCCTCCTTATATACGCCTTCTTGCTTCTAGAGCTAAGCTACTTACCGTCGTTTTCAGCTGCCGCAGGCTGACTGGCAGCTATTTAAAAGAGAATACCCGTTACCTGTATAACGGATCAGAGGGTTATGAGATTAGAGTGTGTATACAAAAAAAGCTACAGGGGTCGTGAAGCAAGCGAGAGGGTGTCTGTCTGTGAGGTAGAGACGAGTACATGTGGTAAGCGACTTAAGTGTAAAACAAAAGCACCTCCTCTTGCCGTGGTGAGTGGAGCGGACGGCAGCTGGCTAGTTGAATAAGCGTCAGCTTAGAAGATAATCCGTCCACGGGCTGGCGCGTCACACCTGTCGTTAATCACCTCCTGTAGTCTTTGTATACACAGTTGACCTGGCTTTATCTCTTCACCAGCTATAATCCCATATACATGTAGCGCACGTTACACTTGTTATCCCTCTTTTCATGCTGATGGATGAGGGGTGGAAGGGTCCAGGTGAAAAGCAATTTGATTCCTCTCTGGAAGAGGGTGGGGCTCTAGGTGAAAACAAGCTTAGAACATCCGGATTAGCCGCTCTCTCAGCTATATAAAGAGCCTCAATTTTTCTTGGAACAGTACTTCACCTCTGCCCACTTCGTCTTGTTGTACACTACCAGTCACGAGGCAGACGCTCGAAGTAGCAGATCTTTGCAGTATGGTTTATACAGGGGTTACCTGCTAATAGGAGTTTGTCTAAAAAAAATGGGTGAGTAGATCGCTTTTTTCTAAAAAAAACACTTAGAACACGGGTATGAATATGTAGCACTGTAAATAGTTAGTGTGAGTACACAGTAGAATCTACGGTACTATAGTCTTAACTGTCTAAAGACTGTGGAGCGCGTTAATGTGCGGTCTCCTTACTAATTTCACTTGACCAGGCTGGCAGGGTCAACTAGTCTAGGTAATTGCAACCACAAGGGTGGCTACTCAAGATCCAAGTAGACCTACTACTACGAGATTGTCTTTTGACCACTCTGCCGCCTAGTGATTACATGCTCTAGTCTAGCTCGCCATACCCTAGTATAGTTCTCCGCTCTTTTCGTCAGATGGCGCCACAATAGGATTTTTCTACATTTCTACGATACTCGCGAACATTTTAAACGCATAATGAACTATATAAGCAACAAAGCACACTTCTAATATATTGAATATAAAAAACCGCGCTCATCATCCCTCTAATCGCATTTTCCAGCCGCCGGCCAGCTGACTGCTGACGACAGGAGAGGGTGATTTTTTTTCTTTAGATTTAAGCCGCTTACCACACGCGCGCCCTCTAGTCACAGACAGAGTGACAGAAAGGGAGGGGGTCGCTTTGTTCACGCTACCTGTAGTTGTTTTTCTATACACACTCTAAGCCCATGACCTGCTAATCCTTTATACAGGTAACACGTGTTCAACTAATTACACTATTGTATGACAGTCGGTACACGGATTAATTTTAAACCACCCTCCCATCTGGATCCATGTCTGGTGGGTGGAAGGATCCAGCTGAAAAGCGTGATTAGGGCTTTTGTTTCTCTTATGATAGCAGCAGGTCAGCATGCGACAGCTGAAAATGTCAGACTAAGTCGAATTGTTTGTTTACAAACAGTCACGTGTCACGTGGTGTTGTTTACAAACAAGAGAGCCACGTGGTGTTGTTTACAAACAAACCCTAAGTAGGTCACGTTACCCTAGTTACCAGAATGCCGGCTTCTGATTGGCTGAGCCTAAGTAGGTCACGTGACGTAAGTAGGTCACGTTACCATGGTTACCAGAATGCCGGCCTCTGATTGGCTGAGAGCTTCTAAGTAGGTCAGTAGGTCACCCAGAATGCTGGCTTCTGATTGGCTGAGAGCCCTAAGTAGGTCACGTTACCATGGCAACGGGTCACGTGACCAAATGGAGGCCTCTGATTGGCTGCAGGTCGATTGAGTAATAAACAGTAGTTAACTATAGTCCCGTTCCGATACATACAATACTACTTACATTGTATAAATAATACAAATTAAAAGGGTACTGTGGACTATGGAAATCGACCCAAAGTATGTTCTTCTAGGAAAGAACCCTATATTTCGTAATCGATCCCAATTATATTCTTCTAGGAAAGAACCCTATATTTCGTAATGCTCTGATGTGTTCAATTCGCATATCAATGTGCAATGTATCAACAGATTGATCAACAAATAAAACAACAATTATTGCTGACCTGATCAGAGCAGGCTCCACATAGGTCATTTCCCCCAATGAAGACAGTCACCATTTTCCAGTCTTTCTCCATATTGACTTTGGCATCTCCTTTCATCCTCTGTATTATCATGTCAGCCTGCTCTGGCAGGTCACTGGAATTCGAAGTTCATTTCATTCAAATTAATTCACATTTTAGTGTCTCACATATCTGGCACAGAAACTAAATAAACAAACATTCTGACTCAAGAGACCTAATGATGATATCCAAATGTTTTAAATTGTGTTGTAAGAGATGAATCTTAAATTGTGTTGCAACAAGCACAGTTTGAGAAAGGTGTGGTCTGACCTATTGGACCATGCAGTCCATTTATTCCACGCACCTGGCCACACTTCCTCCAATCGCAACATTGAATTTAGCAGCTTCATCATCCACACCTCCAGCACCAGTAGAAAACCCATACAGTTCTTTGTTGTAGTACTTCAGGATATCTGTACGTTTATATATAGAATAATTTCATAGAAAGGGTTATCATTGAAGAACAATAGGATACACGTCTGTTTGGGCTTTGTGACCTCTACTTCACAACACCCCATGCACGCATGGAGTAAGATCTTAATATAAATAAGATAAGTGTTACCAAAGAAAGGTAAATGATTTTGGTTCAAACCAGCTGGGATTGTTTTGATGTCTTGAACTGTTGAGTGAGGACTATTTCAACCATGCATATATCAGCCACTCAGTAAAGGAAGAGATGAGTTGAACTTACTTGGAAGGGTGACAACTCCATCTTCATAACTCTCAAACCCTCCAACACTGGAATGGGAGGAAGGTCATTCAGTCAACATGGATGATAATTAATTTCCAAGGATTTTTGCATGTTGTAGATGACCAACAACATACAAGGAGTAAGTCATGAATTCAATTTCCCCCATGACTCTTTATGAGCATTACAATGCAATCAACCACATGATCACATGACATCAGAGTGCAAGAAAGTCTTCCCCGTCTGACATGTCTAAATGTGACCAGAAAGCAGGAGAGCAATGACCAACCTGAATACATATCCTCTCTCCTGTTTTAATACTCCAAAAACGTTATTAGCGAGGATTCCAAAGCCAGCCTACAAATCACCAAAAGAGAATATTTGTATTTTTTATATAGATATTTTTTATTTCAAATACAGATAGGGACAAAAAACAAAAAAGGCGTGTTTCAGGATATACGCGACCCTACATAGTAAAACAGGGCGAATCTTAGAATTTTTTATCCAATTTTGAACAAAATAATTAATTTTGTATTTTAAGTAATTTTTGGGCTATTTCACAGTTGATTTGGTAGTTCACGACTCGACGCCGTTGTCGCCACTTAAATTTAATAAAGAAGTTTCGACTACCCTACCTAGATTTTCTGGCTATGTAACCTGAAACACACTTTTATTTGGCCTAGTTAACACAGGTCAAACATGTAATACTATAAATCATACTGTTATTTTACCTGGTATATTAAATTTGCATATGATAGGCATACTAAAGTAACTTTAAGGGGTATACAATGATAATATAACAATACCTGTAAGTACACTTACAGTTATGGAGTCTCCAAGGGCACCGACAATCTTTATATCCCCAGGGCGAAGGTTGTGCACTGCCAAGTAAAGAATCCATACTTCATTCTATGAAGTAGCTTTGCCATCTAACCCCAATTCCAAAAAAAGACATGCCCAACGTCTTTTCCACACGCTTTTCCACACTTCTTAAAAGTATGTATAATGTCGTATTGAACAATTAAATGGAAATTATGTGTTATTGTCTGACTGATCAAAAACATACATTTGATCGTGCTGGCTTTTCAAATCGATTGTAATTTTATGTTATAAATGTTTGCCTAGCACTTGTTACACCAAGGTACGATCCATGTAGGCCTGCATACACCTACCTGAGGTGGGGACTCCATTGGATGTAGTTGTATCACACTCGAACACATTGGTACCTTCCTCCCTTGATTCCTTTTCAATATATGCAATTTAAGAGAAAATATCAGTCCCCATCCTATCATTTGAAATAGAGATTCATTAGCATGACGCATGTGTATTTCTAAATGAATATATCAAATTAACAAAGATTAGGAAACACCAAAACAGTGTTGTTTTGAACGATTATGTCTTACTTTTGTGAAACTTTTCACATGCTCCTTCCACTGCTGCCTGAGCTTAGGGTCATCCTGATAACTTCTCAATAGACCTTCATAAGCAGCCCATTGTTCCTGTCCAGCTGTAGACACATACACAATAATATATGCGCATAATATAATCAGCAAATGATAACAATGTATGTCATGCATCTGTCCTCACATGTATAAACATAATGATATTCAGCTTCATCATTCTGACCTACATACACTAATTTTGTGGACCCTGTTGCATACCTGAATCACACTTTTCTTTTGGCCTCATCCACACAGCACTTGAAATACTATATTTCGAACAGAATTTGATACATATAGTTATTATAACTCATTATCATTAGTAGAATTAAACAGCAGCCTACCTGTTGTGGCCAAGGCCAGGGGAATACAAGCAGTAATAACTAAAATTAGCTGCATCTTGTAGTATGTAATACTGTTAAATTATTATCCTCCCCCAATGTACCATGGCTCTATATGTTGGTCCCATCTATCATCATCCTATCACGTCGAATGATAAGATAGCGATAGGTATCCTGCTTCGTAGTTGGTAGTTATATCCGGTGTTACCAAACATCTAACGGCAATGTACTAATGGTCTGGATAACTCATTTACATATCTGACATAGACAATACCTGGCCCTGTTTAATGGTCGTCACTCCAGGGGCCTGTTTCATAACCCCCTGCTCAAATGATGAAGCATGCACGGATTCCTCACTATACCGTGTCTCTAACTAGCCCTAATTCATGGGTAGCACTATTATAACCTAACATATAATATGCTGATATTTCAAAATATATCAGATCAAAGGTAACTAAAGGGAATAAGTCGTGAATCATAATAATATTGACTTGCGAGTCATCAGGATTAACTCGCTGATTGATCCAGGAATATCACAAAATTGTTGGAAAAACTTGTTGAAAAGCAATTTCCTAAAGTCAGATAATTATCAAGGCCGCTGAAATAAGTAGGAGATTGTTCATCCTAACCAATAAATTGCTAAAATCGCGAAAAATTTGAATATATAAAAAGAATCAAATTCAACTTCTCCAAAACCGGGATAAGTGCTAGGATCGGGCCTATTTTGAATCCAGGGTCGGGTTGCCTGAAACAAATGTGCACCTTTTTGTTGACCTTTCTGTAGACCACTTGCCTGTATGTATTTGATACACTTGCTGTGCAACCTACGCGCATGCCAACAATAGTGAACTCATTAGGTTATAGTTATAATGTTAACCTCGATATCACAAATGGTCCCGCATGAGGCTCATTCACAATTTTGATCATCTTACATCCCGTGTATATAATCTATCTTTTACAATTATGGCCGTTCTTACGGAAGTTATACATTTCCTTGTAATCCTAAAACAAGCATATTTATCCCTAGCTTGACTGAATATCTGTCCCAAAACATCAGGACATTGGGACTGAGTTCGGTTAGTGATGTGGAGTGAAAACGGTAAAATTGCTTATAATATATTATGCCCATTTCCATATCTGCCAAAGTATCCTCGTTTCATAGTAAACTAGATTATCGAACAACTGCATGCATATGTCACGGATTGACCGCAAGCGTAAGCGGAAGACAATTGATTTAGTCATAATAAGTGGCAATATATTAAAGCCTGTGGTATATGCCATCCGGGACATACATGTATACGTATTTATGCTGTCATTATTATAGTGTTCTGCCAAAAGAGGAGCAATGTCTCGTTTACTTCTACATGTTGCCATCGAATTAAACTCTAATAGGTTGGTTATGATGACATAGCATTGTATGTAGGCCTACTAGCAATACTCGTCTCTCACATGACTGTGTCTACACAAGCAACTACATAATGCAAATTTTCGCTATTAGTTTATTTCATATACACAAAATCATAACACTTGAAATATTGCATCCACCTAAGAAAGTTCACATGGAGTTACTTTCTCGGCAAGTCTCCTTCTCTTGATGGCACCAAGTACTGCAATCAGCACAACACCACCAACGGTGCCAACCACCGTCAATCCTATGGCCAACCACTTGTTAAAGCCACCCTGGGCAGTATCGGGGTTCTTAGGGCGAGCAGCCATCACATCAGCAAACATGGGATTTGCCTTAGATTCGTCAAGAACAGCAGACTTGGAGTTCTTGTTGGTCTTGAAGAAGGCATCCTGGTAGATAGAGAGAAAGTTCATTGAACCATTCATATCACAATGTTTAGTATGTTTATGTCATTGTTAATATGACATGGAAAACTGCCGTGTATACAATATCTGATGGGAACCCGCCCAATAAACGTATGGCTATAAGCTGGGACTCAACTGTGCTGAAGAGAGAGGCAACTCAAAAACACGTTTGGTCTGACGTTTGGTCTGACGTTTGGTCTGACGTGACGCTCAACGGTTGAACCGGTGCCACCATTGGGGGGGGGGGGGGGGGGGGGGTTAGATGGGGGGTCCCCATGTCACCTGTCGATTTTAAGAAATGACCATGTCACATGTCACTAAGGAAAAAGTGATGTCACTAATGTCACTAAGGGACTCATAGATAGGGGTCTTGGAGCCGCAGGGACAAAATCTGAAGAAAAAGTTGGGTAACCTACTGTACTCCAAATGAGGGATTTTTCTTCATGTCACTAAGCCCCATGTCACATGTCGATTTTAAGAAATGGCCATGTCGCCATGTCAATTTTAAGAAATGGCCATGTCGCCATGTCGATTTTAGGGGTCTATACTATAGACCTACCATTTGAAGGTCTTTCTGCAGCTGCTCACTACTATAAAGTATTCCAACTTTCGACACTATGTTCCGCTTTGGAGCTTGTGGGTTCTGATGGCTACTTCTGAACTGTAGCTCTCTATCCTACATGACTCCCTCTTCTACAATACATTTGACATTTCATATAACTATGTATCGTGGATGATCAGATATGTAATAACTGGGGTACATTGCACGCATGTCCACCACGGGGTTTCTACTCACCTTTGGTGGACATTGAATAGGCTCCTTAAAGGTCGTGGTCGTGGGCTTCTTCCCAACTGGCATAAACTGATGCGAAAAGGTGAAAACACAGAATGTATACTCAATTTCAAATGCTCAAAAACATTTATAATGAATACTCGTTTTTATTAAATCAGTTGCATGGCATTGTTCTGTAACCCAGATATTTATTTTAAAATAGTTATACAATGAAGAAGATTTACCTCGGGCATTTTACCAAAAGTTTCCGATTGTACCAAGGCAAAACAGCATTGTTATAGTAAATCACTTTAAATGATTAACGAAGCAAATTGTTCTCATACCAGTGAGTTCCATAAGATTCTGGCAAAGCTTTTGTGACCCTTCTCTGAGAAGTGGAAGCAGTCAGGAGCGAAGTAGCTCAAATCATTAGTTCCATTATCCTGTAGAAATACATAAACAAAACAGTAATGTGTATCTGTTTGCATGTCTTAATGTGGTGCAGAATAGGAAAATAGATTGATATCCCGATTCATGTAACAGTGTTACCAGAGTAACTATTGTTACCAGAGTAACTTTTGCACAGCCTTCTAAAACGAAATTAGATCAAACGTAGCCTATTCAGTGAGGCGAACAATTAAGTATCCAGAGCCGTCGACCCTCGGGCAGCAGCCGCTAATTGGATGTTTAGATAAGCCGGTGATGGGGCTCCCCAAGTCTACCCCTCACCAATATTTACGCAATCTCTGTAGGCTCAGTACCCTCACAGACCCCAAAACCACCTCAAGCCCATCCCCTGGTGAAGAGCGCCATGCCAGATGTCTAGGGGTGAAGTGTAAACAGCATCCCCAGGATGCTGTCTCTGAAACTTGTTCGTCGCTCTGTATTACATGCACATGTATATTATCTCATCATCACTGCTAAATTGCTGCTAGAAATAAAGATGGACCCATTTACGTGTGTTGCTGGTTTGGCATCTCGCAGGAAGGGTTGGAACACAACTGTAAAATCGTCTCTGTCGTATTTGCCGCTGGTGATGAGTTTGGAGGTGAAGGAGCTGAACTCGGCCTGTGCCTTCTTCACCTTCTCATGCTGCTGGGTGTCAACGGCACATGGACAGAATACCCTGTGGGGGATAAGTAGGATAGAAATACAAGGGATTCCTTCTGCCTTCCTAAATGTTGGCTTATGGGCACCGTCCACAGAGCATAAATCGGCCGTGTATCGATAAAATTGCCATACATTCCCCATGTAAATTGTGTATAGAATGGCAGAATACGGCCGATTAGTGCTCTGTGGACGGTGACCCTCATCTTATCAGGAAATTCAACTTTGAACAAGTTCTTCATGTCCAGTTCACGAACTTCAGAACAGCTAAAACAGTTAGCAATTCACTTATTTCACTTATTCACCTATGAAGAGTTTGGATGCAAAACGACATGAGGGCCATAACCCATTACATGTAGCCGGTTTGGACGCATTATCGCCCAGCAAATTAGTTCCAGATTGTTTCACCCTGTTTTACCCCTGGAACTGTGTGCTCATTTCGTGCATTTTGTGTGACATGTATACCATGTAACAGACTCACACACATTGACACAGTGTTCCATGGAACAGATTCACACAGTTCTGACAGATTTTTAAAAAGCTTATTCACACCTAATGACAAAATATATATAGCCCTAAACCAAAATGTTTAGTCATGTATTTTTAGTTTCATTATGAATTACTAAAAGATAGGAAATACTTTTTACAACCAGCAGTACAACACTATTGGTGTGTGTGCTGCTGGTTTGTACAAACTCATTCGATCAGGTTCGTAGCATTTCAACATAGGACTGATGAATATATGTACCATTATAACCGTCAACATTAGAGTTCACATGAGCAGCAGGAAATAGCCAGGCTTTTATCCAAACATGATGACCAGAGGAAAGGTGCCTAGCATCTGGACCTCTTAATGCTGCTTTCATTAAGATGATATGGCATCTATTTATATACATAATGAATGTTAATAGAAGGACAGGTGCATTGTCTGATTCACAATACATTGGGACCCTGTTTAGATACTTATAGCTAAAGAAAATCATTCTGGTTATTCAGGAAAAGGGGTACAATCAACTTTGATGACACCTGGTGTCACACATAACAGGTATTTGTGTGATGCAGTGTCACCTAGTTTCCCTTCTGACACACACTCACACATCTTCAAACATAACCATTATCACTTTGTCAGGTTGGAATAGTGCATGGTTTTGACACCAGGTGTCATCTTTGTTGTTCCTTGTTATTCTCATGGGTGAAATGGAATCATTTTCATTGTTTATAACCATAATAACATGTTGTCAATGCAACTTAGACCTAGCTATACACCTCTAATTCTATCAAGTTCCATTAGTGATTGAAAAACACACCATATGATTTGATTAAAGTGGCATTAAGAGGGACAGACCACAGACACCTTTCCTCTGGTAATCTTGTTTGGATAAAGATCTGACCTTTTGTTACATATATATACAGCTGATAATTGGCATGAATTGTACACAACTTCACCAGGCCTACACTACCATGGTAGGAATCTTGTTGAATGAGATAGTATGCCCATATACAGCAGGGAGTGCACTAACAGATTTCTGCCATGGTGCCCTATACCAACTTCTAAATATAATGAGTATTACAAACTAAACAGACTTTCCTTTCTTTTTCAAAAAAAAAAGAAAGTGAAACAATATGGTTGGAAACATTTTTGTGCCATGGTACATGATGCAGTTTGAATATGTGTGAATATGGGTGAATGTGTGTGAGTATGTGCCACTTCTTGTCCTATGGGGTATGGTGTCATATTGTGCCAATTAGCTCCATAGGACAACAGTCACACAAAGTGCACGTTCCAGAAACTAAGTCAAACTAATTTGCTGGGCGGCCGATACATTCACAAAATTATACTACAAAGTACTGCATTGGGCCTGTTTGTTGTGGGTGTATCGGCCGACAATGCATGCACATCGGCTAATGGGTTATGGCCCTTAGCGCCATGCTAGAAATAGACACAAAAATCTGACAAAAATGAAGATTAGGGAGAGTAAAGTATAATCCTCAAACTATTTTTCCAAGATTTACAAGCAGATGGGCTTTGCTTGAATTTAGTGATTCAAAAATCATGTTTCATACATTGTCCACATCAGAACGGAGAACACACTAAATATGGGGTTGAAGAATATTATATTTGGAACCCAGTGACCCAACAATCTTTATGGACATGCCACTTTGAATCAACATCTAAAATTTAATGCTCACGCTTGGAGTGCATCACAGAGATCGTCAGTAGAAACTCCTGGCAGTGGAGTAACATCCATGATGGGTATTACGTTTATGATGGCACGTGGCATGCCTGCTGCCAATTTGTCAAGTGTTGTTGTCATATGCCTCAAGAACTCCGTAGGCCTAAGCTCCTGCAAAAAGTGCAAAGAGTGACATTAAATTTGGTGGATTTAAATTAGCTCATATATAGATTACCCGCCAGCCCCGCTCCACGGCATGATGAAAATATGGCAAATATGAAAAAAACTCCTACATCAGTATAGAATATTGACTTCAACTTTATCCCCGATAGTAGAGCACGATACACAATATTCACCCAATTTCACTTCATAAAGTACAACCTATTTGTGACAATATTCGCCGAGATAGATATCTGAATGCAGAGCATGAAAAGTTGTGTTTAGATGCCCATTGTTGTACTTGTGGCACAGACCCTTTTAATCAATGTTGCTAATAAGTTGATCAAAGCTGTAAATCTCTTGACTATTGGTTTAATACAGACATGCTTATCACAATTCATGGTCTAGGCTTATATCTAAAAAAAGATCTTCCCACCATATATGGGACTCAAAACTTAAAGTTTCCCCTGTATGTTTTTGAAGAGTCATTGATAATTTTGCAACCCCTGAACATACAATAGTGATCCAAATATCAGGTTAAAGCTAAAATAAAAGGCCAAATAATTGTGACATTGTCACTCCAATATTTTGAAAATCATGTGACCGGTTGCCATGGAAACCATGACAATTTTTTAATGAAATCTAGGATTTTTAGCTACCTGTCACCACTCTGACAGCCATTACAGGTAAGCTATTCACAGTGTGGACATGGGAAGTCTACAGAATGAGTAAAACTAAATTCTGCTTCCTTTGATCCTATTTTGATACCCCTAGCACCTTTACTTTGGAAAATATGAGCCTCTAAAGAGACTCTCAGAATGAGGCAAACAGGCTTTATGCCTGCCATTGGACAGAATATGCTAGAATCTCCTGAACCGTTATGCTCTGAGACTCGAAAGTCAATGCAAATTCAAGCTAGTAGTTAGAGCCACAATCTTAAAGGGTGGGGGGGGGACTATTTGGGATGCTAGGGGGATAATATTGGCAGCCAAAATAAAGTTTTTGTCATCCCGCTGTGTTCTACTATAGGGAATCTCAGCATTATGTCTGCCAAAGAGGCTTTCAAGAGTAAACTAAATGGTGCTTTATTGTAAAAAGTGGTAAAAGATAGGTAACAAATTGTTACATCCTTCCTCATAACTCAAGCAATATAAGCCCATTTTCTCAACTTAAAAACAGTTTTGGAAAGCCATGACTGTCTGCTTCCCAAAGAATCAAAATTGCAAACTCAGTTTTTCATACTAATGGTATTGATATTCTGTCTCGGACACATATGATGCTTCAGAAAGTTGAAAATCCGAAAGCATATAGGCCTGTGTAGGTCAAAGTAACCCCTATTTTAGACTGTTTCACTCACTCTCTTAGTTGTAAAAATCAGAAATTGTCCTCATTTTCCATTGATTATACTAAAAAATGCTGTGCAGGGCTTCTACTGTATGATCAAAAATGAAATGACTGGCAAAAACACATTGAAACTCATAATTTCCTTTCCTGAATACACCTCAATTGTTGAGTCCCATATATGGTGGGAACATCTATTTTTTATAATAGCTATTTATCGTATAAGTCATTCAACATTGTTCAACGATCAATCAACATCGAATCGAATCAGGTCTAATGAACTTTCAAATCCAACCAATCATCAACATTGATTGTTATAAGTTCTATCTTCAACATTAATTAAACAAAAGTGTATACAGAAATTAAGTTAATATTTTCAATTCCAAATTGTTTTTTTTCCTTCCAAAATACCTACCTCACGTACGCACACACGACACAAGTCATTTCCTCCAATGAATAGAGTAACCATTTTCCAATCCTTCTCAAAGTTGACCTTTGAGTCCCCTTTCATCCTCTTTATTATCATGTCAACCTGCTCTGGCAGATCGCTGACATTGCCAAAATGGAAAATTGTTGTTAGCTCGAAGAGTGTCATTTTAAGGTTGCAATAAGTATACATGGTTTCTAAATTTGTGTACATTGAGATACTGATATAATGGACTAATCTTTCTCAATCTAGTTGAATCAGGAGACTGCCAAAAACCTCACTTGGTATAGAATTGATAGTTTCACACAAAGTTTTACTGAGAGAGCAGATCGTCATCTCTGTAACAATCTATGACATCTATTATGTCATAGACCTGCATTGCAACACTCTATACTAACCTTACAAGACTAGCTCCAATTGCAACATTGAATTTGGCGGCGTCATCATCCACGCCACCATCACCAGTGGAGAAACCATACACCTCACTATTGTATTTTTTTAGAATATCTGTAACATGATCATAATAATATTTTGATCCCACACAAATATGAGTATAATGTCTATTGTCTACGTAAAATTTCGTACAACACCTGCAATATACGTCGAAATAAGATCTTTCCAGTCACATATTGCTGGGACTCCACTACCCGATTCTGTTGTAAACTTGGGGCTATTCTCAATCGGATTCCCTGATGTAAACATAAAAACTCCCTAACCAACTAACATAAACGATCAGTTATGTTAGGGTTTTGTTATCAGATCGGGGTTATTCTCACGAATCTGGCTGAGTTATGTACCATGACAATGATATACAGTAGAGAGGATCTATGTTTATAAATGATGTTTTTGTTTATAAACAATGTGGAAAATAGAATTGCCAAGGTTATGTAACACGATTTAGGTCCCGATTTAGGTCCCGATTTTGCATCTGAGGTCGATTTTGACTCCTGATCTCATAAGGTTAGGCTCCACTAGCCGATTTTGTCCTCAAATCGGGGCTATTCTCACAAATCTGGCTCAAACCAAAGAATCATATACTAGTATGTATATACTGTAAGTAGGGAGGTACTCTAGACCCTGCAATAGGTTTGTGTTTATAAACATGTTGATGTTTATAAAAGCTCCATGCTCAAGCGGAAATTAGACTTGCTAAGACTATATAAACATGATCTATGTCCAGATTTGGGCCCCAATTTCCCATCTGAGGCCGATTTGGCTCCCGATCATATAACAAACTGGTTTGATTTTCATTTATCTGATGCTCCCCCATGCACAGGGCTCTAATCGGCAGATTTATGCACAATAATATATATGAAATATCTTTTTGTGTTGACCTGATAAACTGTAAAGACCTATATGATCGGTTTGGGAGAATGACCCAAAAAATCGGGTAGTGGAGTCCCAGCTATGTCAAACTTGTTTGATTTCTGTTTGTCTGGTGCCCACTGTCCACATGGCTCTTATCGGCCGATCTAAGCACAATTTATATAGAAAATATGCCTCTATATACCCCTCAGCAAACTGTACAGAACTGTATGACCAGATCGTGAGAATTATCCAAAAGATCAGGTAGTGGAGTCCATGCAGCTTTAGCTTCGGGAGAATGGACCAGAAAAACGGGTAGTGGCGCTCCAGCTTATTGCTCACATCTGTAGCTGTTTCCCATTGCATAGAAACCATGCATGGTTTATGAGACAACAATGAGCCTATATATTCTCAAAATTTCCATGCAACGCTGCACAAATATCTTCAGTTTACTGAGTGTGGTACTGCATTACAGTGAGTTCAGTTACGTTTTCAGTCAATACTGCAGATGACGTATATGGACTTACTGGGGATAGTGATGACTCCACCACTGTACGAGTCAACTCCTCCGATGCTAAAATAATAAAATTTTAATATCAAAAGAAGTATTGTAGCGTTATACCTTGGACATCCACTGTAATTTGTTCAATGAATCCAACGAAAGGAGAAAAGATCTAAAATTGATTTTGTATGTATTTATTTGGCTCGAAATTCTGTATAATAAATATAGTAAGTTCTTCATTGATCGGATCTGTTCATTGTTTGAAATTAAAGTATTAACTTACACGCAAGGGGCGATTAAAGCATATTGCTTGACAATTCAAGGTCTGAGAGTGATAGTTTTAAAAGCTAGATTTTAAGTAGGACTAATCCGTATGGGCAGTATATGGCTTCCTTGGAACCCTAGAACACTACTTTGAAATCTACCAACCTGAACACATTTCCTCTGTTCTGGATCAACATTTCAAAGATATCCACGGCTCGGAGCCCAAATCCAGCCTAAAAGACCCAAGTTTGAACCATTTTTAATTCAACTCGCTAAGTGACCATGCAGTAAACTGGAGTCGACTTTGGAGTAAACTTGCAAATAATTACAGTCGTTGTACATGTTTAAATATGCACTCGTGTGAAATGTATGGTGTCGAAATCAGATGAAGATGATAGGTCATAATAGGAATCCCCTGATTTAATTGATCAAATGGCTAGAATAAGATTTAATAAGAACGAATATAAATCATCAAGGCTTAAGGAAACATAGTGGGACCTAATTTGTTTTCAAAACCTACCGATATGGAGTCTCCAATGGCTCCAACAACCTTAATGTCTCCAGGGCGTAGCTTGTCCACTATGAGATAAAGTGTTTAAACTTGATTATTCTGAGTGTGATAACATGTCAATGATAGAGTGAGCAAAGGTTACAATTCAGAGACAAGTGTAACGGTCGTGGAAAAATCATCTGGAGAATGCGGGACTCGAACCCACGACCCTCAGATCACGTAACCTGCTGCTCTACCAACTGAGCTACTTCCCCGTCTGACAATCTGACCATGCCGTACGTTACTGGGTCGGTTCGGAAGGGGGTCGTAATTCCTTACACAAGCATTATTATGATGTTTGCATGTACAGAGTTCAGAGTAAGATTCGGTTGGGCAAACTACTATAATTTCTCCCATCAAGCACAGCAAGGATAAATTATGTTAACATATTATCAAGATTGACCCCCTAAGAAATGATTTCATATAATTTTAGATATGTATACACAGGCTCACCTGAAGTGGGGACTTCATTTGAACTTTCGACATCACATTCAAATGAAGGGGTTTCTTTGCTAGCTTCAGGCTGTAAAATGTAAAAATGTGTAAATTCATAAAAACTGTATGAATTCATGGTAGGTTAAGTTATCACCCTTGTATGTGGGTAATAACATGTGTGTAGGGATATCCTACCCCCTAGGCTATACCAATCTTGGTCCAATGTGGGAAAGTGGACAAAAAAATGGAAAATAATGCTACCCCACTATTGATAACCGATCAGAATCATATGGGATGTTTGAACCATGCATATTGAAACACCTCTGGTTTGTCACCGGCCCAATGCTAACCCATGCTTTCAGATGTTATTGACATTATATTGACCCACTATTAGGCCAACATTTTCTCTGCACATGGTGGACAACAGAGGCCCTGCGTTGGTTAAATATTAAGTCCCACATTTGCAAAATATTATTCTGGTTATTTACCTCTGGGAATCTTTTCATGTGTTCTTCCCATTGTTGCATGAGTTCGGGGTCTTCTCCATAACTCTTTAGCAGATCTTCATAAGCAGCCCAATCCTTGGTCACAGCTGTATTGATTTAAATATTGACAATTATGGAAGTTAGGGGTACATCAATAGGTATTTAGTGGCATCGACCCCATGGGCGTCACTACATTTCTCTTCGAACGAGGCCCAAATAAAAGATTGTTTCCTAAGCCCTTGTGAAATCTCCCTAGCTATCTATCTGAATGTTTCGCGATTCCTCAGCCCTGTCGAACCATGCATTAAGAAAATTTAATGGATTACATTATCATTTAAATCCACATATCCCTGGTAATCAATTAACCTAGCAATATTTGAATTTTGAACTTACCCTGGGCGGAAAAAACAATTGAGAGATGAGCGAAAATGATCAATAACAGCCGCATCTTGAACGAGTATGCCACGATTGAGTCCGGCAGAAACTATCTCTGAATAAATCCCTGACAGACCTTGACTCTATACTTATAATATACAGAGGGTGACATAGACGGGATTACCTCTACAGATAGCAGCCTTATCATATCACACATATCCTGCAGGCACTGGAAATATCAGGGCACTGATGTTATTATCATAGCATAGGGATTGTTCAATCATGTAATGTGTACTAAATATAAGACAGACATTTTATTGTTGTACCTGTTATACCACTTGTAAACTGTCTTCATCAACCCACCTGTTAGAAAAATGACCACACACATAGGAGAACAGCTTATAGTTTAAAACCAATACAATAATAAACTATCCTGTGATGAAAATACGTTTAAACACCCTGGCCAAGTTTGAGCCGCCTGTCTCTAATGGTATTTTGTGCACATACAATCGGAGTGAGACCTATGGAGCGATGTAAGCTAGCTGGGACGCCACTACCACGTCCCACTACCCGATTTTGTTGTTAGACCGTGGAAGTTTTCACAAATCTGATGCCCGTAAGCTGGGACTCCACTAACCGATTATCTGGTCCATTCTCACGAAAGTAAATCTGCCATATCAGGGTAACATGGATGCTCAAATGTTAGAATTTGTCTCTATTTGCTTTTATTCAGATCTGTTTGGGTCCGATTTGTGAGAATTGCTCCGATCTGACGACAAAATCGGGTAGTGGAGTCCCAGCTTAATTTAAACATAAACAACCCTTTATGTTAAGGTCATGTTACCATGATCTGCCAGGATTGCTTCATGAGAATGAAACAGAAAGTCGGGTAGTGGAGCCCCAGCAATAGCGTGCATGGTGTGCAAGACATATCAGGTGAGACTTCTATTGCTGAGGGCTCCACTTTATCAGATTTGTGAGAATTTCCCCGATCTGAAAACAAAATCGGGTACTGGGACTCCACTACCTACTTTTGTCGTCCGATCGGAGCTATTCTCACCGATTGGACCCAAACAGATGTGAAAATAATGCAAATCTAAACAAATCCTAACATCTGATTATCCACGTTACCATGGTATGACAGATTTACTATCATGAGAATGGACCAGAAAATCGGTTAGTGGAGCCCCAACTATGATTACTGAGGCGATCACAATTTCTAGTCAGATGTCGCTTACAGAAAGCTTTTGCAAGTATTTCATTTCCCAATTGCATTTTGACAGTGGCCTGCACAAGGCATTCGAGGATTATCAATATCATGTGCATGGTGTAGGGTTATAGGTTGAACATGGAAGGGGCAAAGTGTTTTCGTCTATAGGGTATTCTATGCACTCCCTTATAACTTTCTCTTTAGGCTACTTTATATACATTTTGTAATAAAGGGGTGTTTAGACATTGCTGGGATTATTCAGATAAGCCAAACCAAATGACAAGATCCGTTATCCAGGAACCAGTGAAAATAGTTCCCCTTATCATCGTACTAAGATTACCGTTATACAGTTTGGCCAAATAAAAAAAACAGGTGTGTTTCAGGCAACTGGACCCAAGCTTCAAAACAGGGCCAACCGTGGCATTATTCCCAGATTTTTAGATTTAATATATTGTAGCGTCTGCCGTAATTAGGAAGGAGACAGAACTCGCTAAGTACATTTGAACCGGAGATACTTTATTGCCCCGGCTCTCCTTGGCCACACCAGCTAAGTCTTGTCGGAGATCCTCTCTGCTTCAAGCGTCAAACCAGACTGACTCTCTGCTTCAAGCGTCAAACCAGACTGACTGAACCCTCTGCGAACACGTCCCCGCCGCCCGGCTCCTGAGGCCTCCCGACTCCTTTCTCCTGCCACCACCTAAGGGAAAGCAAGTTGGCGGAGGCCCCCGTGTCCACCAGCAACTGCACCTCCTCCCCTTCCAGGTATCCTGTGACCAAGAGTCCTCCCCCGCCTCTCTCTTTTCTCCCTTTCACCATGTCCTTCAGCCCTCTACCCCCGACCTGCACTGGGCTACCCATGTAGGTCGGTTCTAGTTTCCCGCATTCGCCGTGATAGCGGCGGGCGTTCCTCCGCCCGGTACCGGCGCCGCTGGGGCTTGCGGTACCCCCTCCGGCGCTTTACTCATCAGTAGCGGGCACTCTCTCTTGAAGTGTCCCTCCTGCTGACAATGGAAGCAGACCGTTGGCTGCTTTCTCTGTACCACCGGAGTCTCCGCCTTCTTCGCCAGCCCCTCCATTGTGGCCATCAATGTAGCCGCCATCTTGTCCATCTTATCGTTCTGCGCTTTCATCTGCTTAGATACCGTGGCGTCCGCCGACCAAACTCTCTGATTCTCCTCCGTGTTGCTCTCCAAGTACGCCTCCGCCCCAATGGCCGTCATCAGTGCTGCTTGCAGGTCCGCCGGTTGAGACTGGTACACCCACTGCTTCAGGCGCCCATCCCCCAACGCCGTCAGGAACCGGTCCAGTACCAGCGCATCCACCGTCTTCGCCTCTGCCTCCGGATATGCCAGCCGCGTATACTTCATGAGTTCCTGTTGGAGTGCCTGCATGCTCTCCCCCGGTTTCCTTACCCTCGTTCTCAAGAGCGCTTTGTAGGTCTCCTTCTGGTTCGGCGGTTCATACCTCAGCAGCAGTGCTTCCCTGAGCTTACGGTACCCCTCCGCTGTCGCCGGCTGGATTCCTGACAGCAGCCGCCGGGCTTGACCGTCCAGGCTCAACCCCAAGAACATTCCCGCCTCTTTTTCCGACCACCCGTTTACTTTCACGCACAAGTCGAAATGGTTGAAATAATCCACCAGGTCCCCAAAACCATCAAACCTTGTTGGCTTGCTCACTGGCTTCACACCCGAGCCCGTCCAGCCTCGATCTCCGCCTGCCCCCGGTCTGGGCCCCTCTACTTTGCCCCTCCTGGCTTCCCCCTTTCGACCCTCCGTCAGTCGATCTCCGCCAGGCGGCGCCTCCTCCCTTGTCTCCGCCGGTCGCCGGTCTCCGGATCCCTCCGTCCACCGTCCTCCCACTTCCCGATCCCACTGGTTCTCCGGCTCCCCTTCACGGGCCTCCGTTCTCGTTTCTCCGCCTTCCGGGGTCCACTCCTGATCCCTCGTCCTCTCTCCAGGCCACACCCCCCGCCCCGGTCCCAATTGCTTCGGTCGGCCCTCCCCCTGTCCGTCCGTAGCATCCCATAAGCTGAATCCTGGTGGCAGCGGCACCCTTGGAGTGTCCTCCGTAGGTTTCCGCGCCGCCGTGATCGTTCCGCTCTCCGGGTTGTCCTCCACCTTGTTCCTTCCCCCCGTTCTTGCTGCCTGACTGTCCCAGTCCCACCCGTTCGCCTCTTTCTCCGGTATCGCTGCCCTGTCCCTTGGCTCGGCCGTCCGGTCCCCTCTGTTGATAGCGTTTGGGGCCACCCCCGCCGTTCGGAACGATACCACCTCATCCACCATCTGTATGCTCGATCCCCGCACTCCCTTTTCCAGTTCCTCGTATCCCTGTGCTTCCGCCATCTCTCTTCCTCGTGGGCTCGTTTAATGTGCTTACTCCTGTATTCTAAGAGTGAAACACCGCTGTCGCCAATGAAGCGTCCGCCGTAATTAGGAAGGAGAGAAAAGTACAGTTGAACCGGAGATACTTTATTGCCCTGGCTCTCCTTGGCCACACCAGCTAAGTCTTGTCGGAGATCCTCTCTGCTTCAAGCGTCAAACCAGACTGACTGAACCCTCCGTCCCCCTTCTTTATATAGCTTGATGACGTTTCTCCGATGCTGGAGACGTTCCGTCCTGGGGGCTGGTGAACTTTGCCGACGCCCCCGTTTCGAACGTCTCCGCGTCGGAGAGGATCCCGCCGACTCCACCGTTATTTAGCGGCGGAGCCAACCTTCTCCTCCCCCGTCCGGCGTAGTAACTATTGACTTATATACAACCCACGCCGGGCCAGCGGAGGGGGGTCTGTGAACCCACAGCCCCCCCCCTCCATCGCCGCTACAATATATATTTTCTTAAGTATTCACATATTTTTAATTTGAGTTATAGCTGGTGAAGAAGAACATGCTGTGACTGACTTTGGAACAAGAATATCCAACAATTTCTTTAAAAAATTATCTTAGTTACTGGTGGAATTCACAAGCCATCCTCATGACCCGTGAGTCAATGCAATGATTCGTGCCTCGTTTTAACATTTAAGAAAAAAATCTGACCTACCTACCGTAATTTTTATACCATATTGCCCGAAACACACCTTTTTTTTGGTGTTATGCAATTCGTATGGTGTATAAGAAAGTGGAATTTGACCTTTTATCTCTTTTTCATTACTCTGTCTAATCATTGTGCTCCGGTCACTGGATTTATTCTTGTACTACGGTCTCCTTGCCGTAGTCTACCATGTACTATCATAGCTGCTAATTCATTATGGCTGTAGCACCCCATAGGTTAATATGGTTTAGGATAACTATTCTGGTAGTTTGTGATTGAAAGAAAGAATCCAAATAAGTGATAAAAAACGGACCGTTGTAATCATTATTTCAAAAATGGCCATTTAACCAAATTTCAAACTGGAGCATGTCAGGTTTGCCTCTATCGATTTTAATTAAATAAATTCTACATTATAGATACTTTTGAATACTTTCAGAATTTTTGTGTGGAGTTCTCATGATGTGTATGTTCTAATTGGTTACCATGACAACTGCAGTTACCTTAAAATCATGATTTCTTTGTAAACTGTTGCTATATGGCAACCAATATGTTTGTCAATAATACACTAACATATTTCAAATCAGTAGGGCGTATCTTTTTTAGCGTGAAAAACAGCCCAAAGTAAATTTCACTAAAAAAAATCATATTGTGTGACATGTTTAACGAATTTTGGCCCAGGTTGAGAAGGCTGCCAAACAAAGGGAATTCAAGGCAAAGACAAATGGTTTGGATTCATCAGAGATGAGATAGCAACTAGCGAGAATCCAAAAATGTGTAGGTTTAAAACAGTTTACACAAAGGAGTATTTTAAGTGAATTATGAAACCGATTGTTAGCTTGGTGGACTGTGTTTATTGATGAGCCAAGCAAAAAAACTGCTAGACAAAATAAGTTCTTTACTGAGAAGAATGATTGGTATACCCAGGTTCAATTGGAATTGACAGGATTATTAACAAATCTAAATTGCAATGTTGATAGTATCACCAGCATTGGAAGTCTTTCTTTATTTTCCTTATATTTTAGCACTTCATTTGAGCTGAGGATGTAGCAGCTCTCCTCCTCCTGATGACAACAGCTATGAGAGCAGCGACCACTGCCAGCAGAACACCACAGATACTGCCGACCACAGCCAGACCTGCTGTTAGGGACCCGACCTGACCACCAGGGGCAGCAGAAGCAGGGCGAGCAGCCAGCACATCAGCGAATAGGTCATGATTGGTATCAGTGTTGGTAGCTTCATGAGAAGTGAAGGCAGAATTCTTGTTTGTTTTCATGTATGCACCCTGATCAGGTTGGAAAATAGCATATATATGTCATTCTTTTCAATGAAACCAAACAAAAACCTTTTGTACATGTTGGCTACTATATAAAACAGTTATATTTGCAGTTAATGATTATACACTGTACATATACATTTTGTAATACCAATCGTAATCAGAACTTATGGAATTAATGTGTTGAACCATAATATGCTTTAGTGGCAGAAGTTCTCTAAAGGGATGAGTTATTGCCCAGTCAGCATTGCTTACTCGGGCCCATACGTGTCTAAAGGCAATTGAGGCGGGCTGTTAGGTGGGACCCACGTCACTTTGTCCATATGGCGACGGCCCACCACATTTTTGTCCTGGGCTAACTGCTGGAACCAACTACTAATAAATGACTCGCGTGAAGTTCCAACTTCTCCCTGATGCTCAGTGATGAATGTCAAATTTTCCATAGACTAGCCCATTTTTTACATTCAATGGGAAAATAGTTATCACATACAATACCTGTTACTAGATCATTATCACATGTGTACAAATTCACCTTCTAATTTAGAAATGATACTACTTACTGTAGGTGGACATTGAAGAGCCTCCTGGAACGTAATTAAGGTAGGTTTCTTTCCAACCGGAATAAACTGCAGTGGGAAAAACGACAGATATCAGAAATGACATGTTAATGGATGCTAGAGACAAAACCTCAATACATAATTGAAGTATTTGGATGAGGGGAGAATGAAATTGCTTGATTATCCACTTCCTCTTTTATAATCCCAATCAGCAACTGATGATCAAGTTGTAAATTCAGAGGTATTGCACATTAACTGCAAGAGTATTATGTGATATGGTCTGAAGCATCCTAAGATGAAATCATTTACCAATGAATTCCATAAATTTCTGGCGAGAGTCTGGTGTCCTTTCTCTGAGAAGTGGAAACAGTCAGGAGCAAAGAAGCTGATGTCAGTTTTACCATCAGCCTGAAATTTATATATGGGTACATACATTATCACCATAATTATTGACAATTATTGACATATTAATTTTGTATATCATTTTAGTAGTACAGAGAGACCTTTTATGCATTATGTGGACTAACAAGTTTCCTCAGTGTGAAAAAGAGGTAAATAGTAAAGGGGAAGACTGTCAACGATTTATTCAATCATTTAATTCATGAATTTCTGATAATAAATGTAATTCTGAATGGGATTTGGTGGTAGACATACATCTTTTGGCAGTTTTGTATCACGCAGGAAAGGATGAAACACAACAGTGAAATTATCATTGTCATATCGTCCGCTTTTGATCAGGGAGGCGGTGAAGGAATGATACTCCGATTGTGCTTTCTTAACCTCTTCTTGGAAATTAGAGTCAACTCCACATGGGCAAGCCCCTCTGAAATATCATAATATCAAAATGTGTATCTCCTACCAGTAGAGCAAATAGAGAATATGCTGAAATAGTCAGATACAGTATCTGCCAGTTGACCTATTGGTTAATCAATTATAATCCCTATGCTCAGATTATAATTATGTACATTGGTTTACTGAAATAGTCAGATACGGTATCCACTAAGTGACCTATTGATTAATCAGTAATAACACTTATACTAAGATAATGATAATGCAAGTTGGCTTCAAATAGAGTATGAATTAAAGCAATTGAACCTGTTACTTTCTGAATGAATATATATTGACTTCTTACGCTTGGAACTCGTCACAGATGAGGTCGGTAGATAGCCCTGGCAACAATGTGACATCCAAAATTGGCACTACATTGATGAATGTCCTTGGCAGGCTGGCTTCCAACTTGTTCAGTGTGGTTTCCATATTTTTAACAAATGCTTTTGAACCGAGGTCCTCCTTTGATGCAGTATTCAATTTGAAATTGGAGTGGATAAAATATGTAATTCTAATAGACATCAAAATGATAATATCGTAACATTTAATACAGGTTTACATAAGTGCTATCTAAATATTTTTGTCCATATTTTCCGTAAAGGAAATGCTCCTTGAATATTTAAAATGATCTGCCTACCATAACTTCTTATATATGGGCCTAACTGGCGTATAAGCTGCACCCCCAACCTTGAGACACCCTCATATAAGCCACACCATATGTAGGTATGTTTGGTATCAAATTACACGCGGGAATTTGATAATTTGATAATTATCATATAGATCCTACCTGATTCTGACAGACCATGCATAGATCATTTCCTCCAATGAAAATGGTCACCATTTTCCAATCATTTTTCATGTCAACTTTTGGATCATTTTGCATTCGTTGAATTAAAAAGTCTGCCTGAACAGGTAAATCTCTGTCAAGATGTCCACATAGTACTATTAAACATTCATCAATGTTCTGTTATCCAAGGTAAAGGATACATTGATCATTGTACTAGGTGCTAATGGTATGACTCAAGTAAATAGACAATATGAGAAAATATCTCTTGTAACACTTTATGAGATTTTACATGGGTCGATGGAATGTTAACATGATACTTACGAAGCCGCTGATCCTGGTACAGCAACATTAAACCTGGCATCTTCACTTTTTGAGTCTCCTTCGCCAATTGCAAAGCCATACAATTTTTCATTATATGCCTTCAGCGTATCTGTAAATATATTCAAATATTAATTGCTTTGCTTTCTTCCGCATATTACACAATACTCATACTAGAAAACTGAATTGGGTGTGAAATACAAACCTTACCACCAAACAAAACAATAATTGAACACATCTAGAACTGGCCTCAAGCAGAAACATGAGAATGATGATACTGCATCTCATGGGGATCTGTGTTGTAGATTCACATTATAGGCCATAACAATATCTGACAGCTTGACTGGTTCTTAAAGAAATAAACAAGTCTATACACATAATATATTGCCTATAATTTAAAGAAATAACATATGTAGAGACATTCCATTACAACCTACTTGGAAGGGTTATCACTCCTTCGTCATAGTCGTCTGCTCCTCCCCCACTGCAGGGACATGAATCATACTGTTAGGTTTTGACACGAGGAGAGGGCATGAAACGTATTAGTTCTAACATACAACATGGGCAGCACACACAGCAAACTAACACCTCCCCAAAGGCTATAACTTGATGTGTAATGAGGAAGATAACAACCATGACAACCACAACTTCTTCCAGTATCGCAAATTGCTAATTTTGATGTTTTGTGACATAATATGGTATTTAAAAAAAACTATGATAGGATCAGTACTATTGGTTAGCATTATGTAAGTCATAACATATAATAATATTATTGTCTCTTGTGCAGAGACAAATATCAAAAAGAGGCTTTTTAACATGGCTTAAAACCCTTTAATTATGGTATTATGCCCCAAAGCAACATTTTTGTCTTGTCCTTAGATGTTTATATATCACCTAAGTGTGGTCCCAGATCAGTTTCAAAGTGGGCTACCTGATGTGGGCTGACATGGGGTTTGGACAGGGCAAACTGATGTGGTAGTTCTGAGCCTTGACACTTGACGGACCCTACTAAAATATGTAGATGGACCCTACTATACAATATGTAGAGTTTTCATCCAAAGCAGGATCTATTATCCTTAATAGTACAATAAAACCAAAATAGGTTGTAGAATAGGTTTTCTAAAAATGTGGAAATAAATTAAAGTTCCCATTTGAATATACAATAATGAGGTTCTCCAAGTAGCAATAAACCATCGCTTGAAAACTCCTGATACATTAAAACAGAGGGAACATGTTTCTACCCCCCTCCCAGTTATGAATTGTCGTTGATCCCTTTAAATGTATGCCTTGTCGATAGAGGTAATGGTATGTTTTATAGTCATATACGTTTACAAATAATATCTAACAGTCACCAACCTGAAAGCACGACCCCTTCTCGAAATGCTGACTTCTTCTATTGTGTTCGCAAGGATCCCATTACCTGCCTAGAAGATAGAACTGAAACTTTATCAATCATTATCAACAATGTCATCTTTATATTGAATAATTCAAGTATAGAACACATCATGTAATGTTGAAAACGTACTGTCGCCGCCTGATAGCAAAGAAGCAGAATATGCAGAATACATCTGTTTTCTCATTAAGGCCTCGATCTCCTCTAATAACCGCCGGTTCAAATTATACCACTTTTGAAAATTGTGGGTTGATGGTATTCACAGAGGGATCCAACTGTACGTGAATGCTGATAGTATTCTATACTTACTACAACTGAATCCCCAAGGGCTCCAATCACCTTGATATCCCCAGGTGTAAGCTTATCCACTGCATGGAAAATATTTGATTAATAACACATGCACAATTCACATGCACGATTCAGGGCATTTATTAGTCAGCAATAAGCTGACCCAAAATGATGTTTCTACAAACATGGTAATCCATATAGAGTGAGTATTTCTGATACTTTTATTTGTGTATCATTAAAATTCACCGGATTATTCTGCTTACCAGAAGTTGGGATTTTAATTGATGCGTTGTATGATGTATCACAGTCAAACAATGGGGTTCCCTCGGCACTGTATGATAAATTGTCCTGTAAATATGATTAACAATGATTATTATCAAAGGTTTGCCCTTTTAGGGTGGGACTGCCTAGGTTGACAAAAAGCGTCATACAGCCTTGGTCATTGTCATTTTGATATATGTATGATTGACTTTCTTTGAAAGGCTTCTTATGAGTAATTCAGTCAATAAAAACCTTTTCAACTCAACTCAACTCTTGTTTCGTCCACGTATTGTTCAGTGTTGTCTATCAGTATTTCTAAAACCAGTTTATGTATAACTCTTTTTGTATATGTAGTCATTTGACCTCACTGAACAAATTCATAATATTACAATGGTGGAAAATCCATATCAACTGTTAAATATTTGTAGAGAATACTGATTTACCACACACAATTATGGAGTTAACTGTGTCTCCCACGTGGCTCTAGTAACAATGGAGTGTCAAACTGCTAATGGCTCTGCTTATATGAAGGGTCAACATGAGTTGACAGTACAGAGTCAACTCATGTTAACCCTTTAGATTTGCAGATCCATTGGTGGGTTGACTCTCTATTTTACGAGAGCCACATGGGAGACGCAGTTGACACCTTTACACTTATCTGTGCAATTCCTCCACTTCTTCTGGATTTTTAAATAGTGCTATTCCAGGTCAGACATTTCTCTACAAAATGTCTCTTACCAGATTGGCCACCAGGAACCTCTTCATATGGTTAACCCATTTCTGGTGGAGCATAGGATCTTCCTGGTATGTATCGTATAACCTCCTATAGGCAGTCCACTGTTCCCCTGCATCTATATGAAAAGGACCAACTATAACATTGTTATACCCTATTCCGCACTAGCGAGTTGCACTGATTTTACCTTGTGAGACCTATAACTGAAGCTAGTTCCTTGCATGTCCAAAATAGGCAGTTCCAGGGGTCAGCACTTTTCGAATGGGTAATAGTTAAGTAGTTCTTATGTCAACTGTTCAGATCGGGGAAGTGGTTAGGACACTGGCAATTCACTACAAAGGTTCTGAGTTCAAATCCATGGCAACATTGGATGGTTAGTTTTTTCCTAGTTGGTCAAGAATAATAATAGTATTTTAGATTACCCTATAAAAATGCATATTGTGTAAAGGAAATTTACAACTGAATTGTATACATTGTACTATCATGATTTTTGACCAACCAAAAAAGCATTTTAAAATTGTGTGTGAACCAAATGGAGCTGTACAGTGATCATCATGCTAATGCGGAATAGGGTACTTCCATATCGGTGTCTTATCCCTCTGCCCTTCTGATGTGTTTAATGTGATTCAGTCAACAAGGGGAGCAGTGTCTTCAATTGGATGGCCAGTTCTTTATTATATAGTAAATTCTGACAATCTTTTACATATAGGTAATAATTGTCACAAATTTGTGTGACCAAACTTAAATACTGAAGTGTATAGTGAAAATTGTATATAATAGTGCTGCTAGAACACGCAGTACATGCTATGTACAGCACACTTCTGCTTTGCACTAGGCTATTTGCTGTAGTTTTACAGAAAGAACTTCTGCAATTCTTTTTATATGATGCATTCTACGGTAAATTCTCTGGTTGAGTTACATTGACTAGGTAAGTTGCTGTGAATTTACAGACTGACCGGAATCAAAGTTGCCAGCAAATGTTACTATTAATCTGTAGCACGTCTCATTCTTACGGTCTCATTAACGTACCTTGAGATGTAAAAGCAAGAGATATGCAAGCAGAAATTATTAAGAGTAGCTGCATCATGTAGTCTGCACTGGATACCTTCAGTCTAGTTGCAGTGTATCAGAGGCTATGTACTAGGTCCACCTGTTTGTTTATATTGTATGGCGAATGTTTATATCACACAGGGGGAGTCGATATAAGAGGATCATCCTACAGATAACACCGAAATCATCACCTCAGTGGAGAAAGGTCATAAGTGAAAATCTCTTTTTTTTGAGATAATTAGTTTCATTTTAAGAAACATAGTTATATTCAGAAAGCTCGTATACATGAAATACATGGCATTTCATTTTTATCTACAAAGTGGTTTCATATCCCTAGATCATATTGAGCCATTTGGCATATTAGAGTTATCATATCAAATGGTGTAAGAACGTAGCAGTTACAACCTTTCTCCGCTAAGTTGGAAACCTTTTCAGTTACAATTCCCCATTGAAGTGATGATGGCCCGTGGAGGCGAAAATCTGTGCATTCATGATAGAAGAAGGTGAAGGTATCTCCTGTGTCATGAAATGATGAAAGCTGTGCATTCCGAGGTCCATGATGTAAAGAATGCACAAGTAAGGCTAATTCTTATTTTACTTTACATGTCACAATCATTATTGTCAAATTCAGGGTGATGAGCTACTGGATTAACTTTTAATAAAAATAGGGCACCTGTTATTGTATTGTCCCTTTCAGGACCAGCATTGTTTGAATTTCTGTTTCGCCCTATATGAATGATCCAAATGAAGTCAAAATTTCCCAGCTGATCACTCATCTGTCCACTCCTTAAGGTGGCTGTCTAGAATGGATCAAAAGTTTTTGAATTTCCACCAAAACGTTTATCCAGGTTCTCTGCATTATTCTCAACCCAATGGCAAAAAGAAATATGGGTGGTCCCAAGCTACTTTTTTAAATATAGAAATTTGAAAATTAAAAGTATTTCCCTAAGATCAAAGAGGGAAAATAGGTTTAATCAATGAGGAATAGTAGTAAAAGTTTTTGAATTATGCTTAAACTCCCACAAAACATCCATACTATCATTTCCAAATTAATCAAAGTTATTTCAACAAAGGGTCCCGTGCATTATTTCAGTTTTTTTCATCATTTTGCCATGAGGCCTATACTTAAAGTGTTCTAGTGAAAGAGCCCTATGCTAGGAGAGTGCATATTGATTTACTGGCCCACTACTGCCCCCTACTGTATTGATAGAGAAATGCATGTATAAGTGCATAAGGCTATGCACATGTTATCCGGCTAAAGGAACATATGCTGCCCTGCCCTCTGTCATGTGCAATGAGGTGCGCAGTGGATCCGTTTTTCATCCTAGACAGCCACCTTAACTCATCTTGCATCTCTTGATAATAGTTTACATAGTTCTTCAAGAGTTAGCCCTGGGATTTTCACTTTAAACTACACTTATCTGCTTATCTAAGAAAAAGATAAATGTCTGTTCTGCTGATCTCACATGCCATGACCCAGTAGGCACAAAATATAGTTCAACATTGAATCAACATTAACAACCATTTATCAATGTCATGGCGAATGCAAACCAGCGAAGACTAATTGTGCAAAATGAGGTTCTGTTTCTTAACCAGTCTTCGCCACAAGTCTTTACCAGAAGCTCATGTGGCAGAAGTCATTCTGAAACAGAAAGGTAGTTCTGTCTTTGCCATAAGCTCTATTAGTACTTATTCTGCCAGCCAGTTCCTGGGGGGGGGGGGGGGGGGTCACTCCTTCATTAAGTCACTATTTGTCATCACAAATCAAAGAGAATTCTCCTATTTCTGGGGTCTAAGCGCGGTTCTCCAAGGGCCCATGCTAAAGGATGCCTTTTAAACATGTTTTGAGGTAAAGGGTCTTGTTAAGCACTTATCTTAGCCCTTAACCCATTGAGTGCGGATGTAGACTATAGTCTACATCAATGCCTGGCCGAATGAGTATTTACTACACCATGGGGGGGGGGGGGGGCGGATGTCAACTATAATTGATACAACTCTATGGAGTTGAGCAAAGTTCCGGCTCCAGGGAAAATCTTGGAAAAAAATCCCGGCCCCATACCAAAAATAAACATTTCTGGTCGGCCTCTATGGGTTAATGACTGAACAATATCTAGCAAAAGGAGAAGAGGCAGAGGGACAGAGTATAGTCTTCACCAAGTCTTCTTCTGGTCCCTATACATATAATTATATTGCATCCAAAACAAAGCTATGATTGAATGGCAAATACTTGTACATAATATTATCTATAGAATCTATGTTTTTTTTTTAAATATTTTAGGCTCTACAGTGCAGGGTATGCCTATACTTGATAATCTATCACAGCACAGACTGTTCTCTTCTCTCTGGCTAAGACTGATTAATGCAAAGCAAAGACATGGCCAAGTGGAAGTGCATTGAAATATTCCCCTAAGAACGCAAAGTGCTGCAATTCCTTTACAAAACAAACTGCACGAATAATATCTAATATACTTTTTTTTTGGGAAATACAAGATCTCCTATGCTTAAGCACTGCAAGGCCGTATTCAATGCCCCCCATTGAATACAACATTGTGGCCGTACTCAATGGGCTAAGAAAAAGTAACTGTTGTTAAATGGCTTCAAATAAAAAGTAAGCACAAATGCCAATGTCCATTGATACCGTCTCTGTTGTATTTCACAAGTGGGGGCTGGGGCAGTATCCCACGAAGCCGCAATCAACTGACCTATTTCACCCAGTAATACATCTAAAATTGGGATTTTTGCAGGATATGTGTGATTTTGTGTTCCTTAAACAAAATGGCTGCCCTGCATGTAATAATCCATATTTTTGCTGGCTCCAACCCTGAAATTCATCCCATGAACATGTTCTTCAAGTGTACCCAATTTTATGCTTTCACAACAATTTGCACGATTCACCCCATATCTGGCGCATAACGCCTGGGCTAATGTAGTTGGCATTTGTGTTTACTTCTATGTATTTAACCTATAAGATTACGTATTTCTATATTTAGCTGCTTTAAATGGACATATCCCCCATTAGGGTGGGCGTGAAAATACATAAAGAAACACAAATATACTCTTCGCACAAGAGCTCTCATACCTTTAGCCAACTGGTCAAGAAACAGAGCTCACATAACCTCTATCTATCATGGATAGAGCTATGTGCGAATGCAGACAGTGACTAAACTCTAACGGGTCCCAAAATATGGTGGCTGGTTAAGAAACAAAAAAATGGATTACACTATCTGGCATGAAATTAGTCCTATGTTCATGGTCATTGCTGCCTAATGGTTAACTAACCTAAACGCTCTAAGTTCTAAGATCATCATGGACAGGACAATTATACAACTTCTTTATCTCGAAATAATGAAAGCACTTTGTATAGAGCAGCATCAGTAGCAGTCATGAAGAGTCAGTCAAATTGTCTATGACATGAATGTATTCCAATACATAGTATTTTATGTTGAACATTTATTGATTGTTACAGGAGATACAACACAGACAATATCGATCTACTGTTTAGAACAACTGGTCAATACAACAGTGTAGATCTACAAGCATTCAGTGGTTGTGAAAAGTAGGAGATAGTAGCATAATCCGTTTCTCCTTAAACGTGTAGATCTAGTGTATTGTGAACCAATTACTTGGTAGACTTGGCTTATACAAATAAAACAGAAACAAAATACATCGCTTTGATATTTGATTGGTACAACCCATGTGTAATTAGTGCTTGCAAGATTATAACTTAATGCTTATCATGATGTTTATAATATGAGCAGCAGTGAAAGTGATATTTTTTATATTTCAAAATCTCATTTGAGGTGGGGATGTAGCAGCTCTCCTCCTCCTGATGACAACAGCCATGAGAGCAGCGACCACTGCCAGCAGGACACCACAGATACTGCCGACCAAAGCCAGACCTGCTGTTAGGGACCCGACCTGACCACCAGGGGCAGCAGGAGCAGGGCGAGCAGCCAGCACATCAGCGAATAGGTCATGATTGGTATCAGTGTTGGTAGCTTCACGAGCAGCAAAGACAGAATTCTTATTTGTCTTCATGTAAGCACCCTTATAAAATAAGAAAATGGCACATGTCATTCCTTTCAATTACATTAAGCAAAAATATATTGTGCAGATGTTGTATACTATATAGCTATATGTGCAGTCTATGATATACATTTATAATATCAATCATACACATAACTAATGGAATTAATATCTTAAGCTTTTTTACGTTTTAGTGACAGAACAGTGCCCACTACCCCAGAGGTTCTACAGGTTAAATCTCCCAAAGATCTGCCCATTGTTCACATGCAATGGAAAGCACCTCTTGCTTTTAATACCTATTACCGGGCCCTCCTATCATATGTGTACAAGTTGGTCTTTTAATTTAGTAAGGTACATGGACATCCTACTCACCTTAGGTGGGCATTGAACCTTCTCCTGGAAAGTCATTTTCGTAGGTTTCTGTCCAACCTGAATAAACTGCAAAGGGACAGAAGCTGGATATGGCAAGTATATCAAAGTACAGAGCTAGAGAAAAGAGCTCGTGATCAATATGTGGCTATATACCCAATGACAAAGGTTATAAATGAGAGTAAACTGGTCAGTGCTGTAATATTAATAGTTATAGAATATAATTTATGTCATATATGATCGAGAGCATGCAAGAAATCATTTACCAATGAATTCCATAAACTTCTGGCAATAGCCTGGTGTCCTTTTTCTGAGAAGTGGAAACAGTCAGGAGAAAAGAAGCTCAAGTCATTCTCTCCATCAGTCTGAAATTTATTAATATGTACATATATTGATGGGAACATGAGTTTATCACAAAATGGATATCTAATTTTGTACATCCGTTTCCTAGCACACAAAGACTTCTGTATGCACTTATGGGCTAGTAATCCTCAATGTGAAACCGAAAAACATGGCACCAGGAGAAAAAAAAGGATATAATTTACGTGATTTCTTGGTTTCTGACAGTTATAATTGCAATCTGAACTGAGGTTGGTTGTAGACATACATCTTTTGGTGGTAGGGTATCACGCAAGAAAGGTTGAAACACAACAGTGAAATCATCTTTGTCATATCGTCCACTATTGATAAGGGCAGCGCTCAATGAACTGTACTCAGATTGTGCCTTCTTCACCTCATCACGGAAATCAGAGTCAACTGCACATGGGCAGGCAATACTGAAAAATCAAAATGTTATATAGTTATATCTCCTAGTAGTGCAACTGTGCAGACTGTTTACAGAAATTTTATCAGATTAGGTGTCAGATACAAAACAATATCACCCAGGCTGCTTATAGGTTTGTACTCAGGTAGTATGCACAGTCGGTTTCAGATTAAAACAGTTGAATCTCTTACTTTTCTGAGCAAATATAATTGAACTACCTACGCTTGGAATCCATCACAGATCAGGTCAGCGGATATCTTTGTCAAGGGAGTGATATCCATAATTGGCACCACATTTACGAACGTCCTGGGAAGGCTGGCTTGCAACTTGTTCAGTGTGGTTTCAATATTTCTAATGAATGCTTGTGAGCCAAGTTCATTCTTTGATGTAAAATAAAACTTGAAATGGGAGTGTCTTAAACTATGCAATAGGCAGAGACATAAAATAATGATATTATGAACATAAAGTATTGTAACCACCTAAGGAATTATGCCTGGTGACCTCATGACACATAGAAAATGGTTAGCACTAGCTAAAATCTATGTAGACAGAATCGTTCAAAATTTGAGTTTGAAAGAAATATTTCAAGAGGTGGAGAGCAGTGAAATAACTCTTAGTTTGATCATCTTTGATGATATCTCATGGTGTCAAATATTGGTGAGGATTAACTCACTGGGGCTGTGAAGTAGCTAGTAGCACTTAGTAGTATTGATGGATTGGTTTTCTAAACTGAGGTGTATAGGCAAATATGTCCCTGTATTTGTTTTATCTATAGTCAGAGTATGTACCAATAACAATCATGTTAACCCTTACCGGTCTCTCACAGACCCTGCAGAGGTCATTTCCTCCAATAAAGATGGTCACCATCTTCCAATCGTTTTTCATGTCAACTTTAGGATCATTTTGCATTTGTTGAATCAGGAAGTCTGCCTGTTCAGGCATATCGCTGTGAAGAACACACATCCAAAAGTAAAGGTTCTGTTGATTATCTAATAGGTGCTAAAGAAAAAATCTGAGTGCAAAGATGATATGAGAGTATGCCTTTCACCTATTAAGTAACACTTTATGAAATGTAATAATTATGGGTGTAATATACCATATTATGTAATGTTATTATGATACTAACGGTGCTTTTGCTCCTGGTACAGCAACATTAAACTTGGCTTCTTCACTATCATAGTCTCCTTCACCAGTTGAATAGCCATAAAGTTTATTATTATATTCCTTCAGCATATCTGTAAACAGATTCAAATACAAATATTGGACCCGTTGATTAGTTAGTTGTTAAACAGGACTATGCGCTCTTTATACATTGGTTTTAATAGCATTATTGCATGTTACTATTATCACTACTGCAAGTTATTCCGCCTGAATGTAGTAAAGGATTGCGCCTGTAATCGGAATTAACAAGATATTAATTTTGTTAACATTTCATTAGAACATACTTGGAATGGTTATCACTCCTTCACCAAAGGATTTCTGCCCTCCGGCACTGCAGGGAAATGAATTACATTATTAGGTTGCTACATATGGATAAGGCATGGAATGCCAGATGGGTGGAGGCCGATTTGGCTATGTAAAGGAGCTCGAGGTAATTGTGCCATGGTTCAACAATGATATAAGTCTTGCACGACCATTAAGTTATAATTATAGTCCATTTATTCCAGGTCATCTTCGTCATGCATAATTCTACCTTGCGGGTCAAGTTGGTTTGGGAGACAACCATCCCCCATAGCTAGTTTTAATTGATGTATCCCTACATGTATGCCTAGCTAAATAGACGCAGTAATCATTAATTATTTTGTAATCTTTGTACGTATACATGTATACCTGAAAACACGGCCTCTTTCTTGAAGGATGACATCAATTATTGTCTCTGCAAGGATGCCATTTCCCGACTAGAGAACAAAAATTTAAGATTATCAAGTTTTAAAATGGTTTTATTGAATACAATTATATGCAAAGGACACATTCTGTAACATTGGTAATACACCCTTTGATATGAGAGCAAGGAAGTACAAATCATTCACAGAGGGAGCTGACTGTAATTCATGATAGCTGCTCGTGTTTTATACTCACTGAAATTGAATCCCCAAGGGCTCCAATCACCTTGATATCCCCAGGTGTAAGCTTATTCACTGCAAAAAAAGGTACTGTGGCATTTAATATCACATGTGACTTAGGGCTGAACCATTTATTAGTCAGCCATTAGCTGACCCAAAATTATGCTTCTACCAACATCATATTAACTCATAATTTATGGGATCATTATTTCAAAAAGTTCAATTCCTTGATGAATCTGCTTACCAGAAGTTGGGGTTTCATTTGATTTGTTTGTGTCACAATGGAACAATGGGGATCCCTTTTCACTGTTTGACAAATCAACCTGGAAGGATTATAAACCGTAAGTGAATATTGGGGTAAATCACAGAAAAAACAGATAGGTTGGAGTAAAGCTGAACATTTATTGCACATGTTGATGTTTGAAGATTATTTGTTGACTTAGTTGGAGAACATGCAACATTTTGGGTTTATTTATGACCCTTCAACAGACCTTAACAGCAATTATTGTTGACATAATTATCATTATTATTGAAGCCTTTATGACCATTAAATCGCATTTAGAAATTGTTGTCTATTGATGCAAGTGTGCAATAGAAAGTCTTTGTGGAGAAGAATGATTTACAAATTTCTGCACTTCTGCAGTGCTGTCAAATAGGGCTGTCCCAAGATAGACATTTATCTGCATAATGTCTCTCACCAGATTGGCCATCAGGAACTTCCTCTTATGGTTTACCCATTTCTGGTGGAGGATGGGGTCTTCCTGATATGTATTGTATAACCTCCTGTATGCAGCCCACTGTTCCTCTGCATCTATGATATATGATTAACACAAATTGTAACTTATGCTATGCTCAGTGCACTCTGCCTACTGTTGGATTGCCTTTTTTTTGTAATTATAACATGACTGACCATCTGCTGTTAATCTACAGTAGATCATAATGTTGAGTCACATCAATTATGGTGCTGTGAATTTATCAGTAAGTGATGCTTCTTACTTCTCTAACATACCTTGAGCAGTAAAAGCTATGGAAAGACAAGCAGAGATTACTAATATTAGACGCATCTTGTAATCTGTGTGTGTTTTATGTCATGGGGCAATAGTCATTGTAAGAGGCTATGTGATGCCTTACATATACTACAGCTCATATTATCATTTCATTCAGGGGAGTCAACCAAACAGGAATTATCCTGCAGATAACAGGAAAATAGGACATGACCTTTCCCCTGTACGGGAGGAAATAACTATATACATGTGTTGCCATGATAGATTACAAATTATGCATTCCAATTTAAACAATATACAATGAAGAGAGAATTTATCCTATTTACTTTACTATAATATTATTGCCTTACATGGTCATATTCGGTATAATGTGACAACACTAGGCCCTATATATAATATACATCTATCATTGTTCATTTTAAGCAAATGTAGTAATACTAGCTATTCTACATACCAGTGTCATGAGCTACTACTGGTTCAATTTCAGATTCAACTTGGGCAACAATGTCTTCAATTGGGAAGTCACTTGTCATGGTGTCGTCCATTTCTGGATCAGCATTGATGGAATTCCTGTTTGTTGCTATGTATGCACCCTACATGAAAGAAAAGTATAATTAATTAAAACATGCATACTACCCGCTCAAACTCAGCTTTCGTTTGATATCGAACATTCTTATATATAGGGTGCGGCTCATACAAGGATTTTTATTACCATCCCACAGTACTGAAATAGAACAGATCAATTTCCATTAGATCGTTATCTCAAACCTCCTATTTCTGGTGCTGTTTATTACGTGTTTCATGTGTTGTTTTTGACTTTCTTCAATAAATGTCGGACCACGATTGATAAGGTCAGGGATATCGGTGAAGAAATCATACATACTGCTGGTGGACATTCCAAACCGGCGTAGAAATCCAACGTAGTCGGTTTATTCCGAATTGGAAGGAACTAAAATATAAATCAACATTATGTATCAGAGCCAACATCAAAAGAAACAAATGAAGCCAACTCTGCGGTAACTAAGTCATTAACGTAGAAACCAAATTGATGTCATTATAGAGGTATCTGCAATCTGAGAATAATAGGCCTACTTAGCCATCATAAAAGATCAGGCTGATAGTATTCCTTGAATAGAATATTTTACCAATGACTTCCAGAGGCCCCTTGCAAAAGCTTGGTGGCCCTTTTCAGCAATATGCAGGCAGTCTGGTGCAAAGAAGCTGAGGTCGTACTCCCCACCTTCCTGTAACAGATAATAATTGAATACAAACTTGATTATTTCCAATATGTATTGGTGCATTGGGTATGTATGGGATGTCGTTGTAAATTGAGGTCTCAACCGTATTTTGGACATTTGGAGTAGCATTCTTATTATTTGATTTCTTGGCATAAATTTGATCCCTTCGTACATGTACCAGGATCGATCAACAGGTCACTTAGAGCTAAACTCCACAATATGATTTAGGGACCTGAAACATCCCCTGTTCGATACTGTTGCCAATTAATGTTCTAAACAGCAAAGATCCCCAACAACAGGCTATAACTCCGCGTTGTAGCCTTGTAAATATATGTCTTTTTGCACTGAATTGTTGCAATTTGTACAGATTCAAGGCCAAACATTATTGATATATCCCCAATATCCTTGAAATCCAAGGAAAACACAGAGATTCCCAGGGAGTTCATTCGAAAAATGTCAAATTGATTCAATATCTAATTGATGGAACACGTAGACAAGGGCCCTAGCTTGGCCGATAAGTCATTGCAATACAGCAGGAAACACTTGTCTATCGCGTTGAATACATTAAATTTCCATGAAGGCAGAATTTCTTCAACCTAAAATCGGATTGTGCGGTTAGGCCACTTGAAAGTATATGTTTACTGTTACCATGCAAAGTTCTTACATCTTTCGGAATTTTATTATCGCGTAGGAATGGCTGGAACACGACAGTAAACTCGTCCTTGTCATATGTACCATCATTGATAAGGGCGGCGGTGTATGTACTGTACTCAGCATGGGCCTTCTGCATCGCATCTCTGTTTGCTGCCAAGTCTGCTAGACATGGACATAAAGTGCTGAAATACAAACATGATGTTAAAATTTAAGATCACAACATTGGGTGAACGTTCAATCAACATTGAAAACCATTGATTTTATCAATGTTGATTCAGTGCTCTGTGTATCAATTGTATGAATGGAATCAACACTTACGTTTGAGCCTCATCACACGTAGAATCAATTGAAATGGTTCTGACCAAAGTAACATCCATAAACGGCACCACATTGACAATGGCCCGAGGTATGTTTACTTGAAGCTTATTCAATGTGCTCTCCATGTCTTTCACAAATGCATCAGAACCATGTTCCTCCTGTACAATATAACATTAACATGATATCAAAAAACATAGACCAACTGCATGTGATAATAATTTAAAAAAAATCAAGCATGGTTACTCATACAAATGAATTTCCCTATATTTAGGGAAATAGTATAAAATGCCTAATTCTGGTGCTCATATACACTTTTACATACATCTCTCATGGAAGGTGCATTGCTTTTCCTACCCATGAATATATCATTACAATTCCCTGCACTACCGGTAATGGGAGCTGTTACAGTTGGAACAGTGTATAGACATTTGATATGTAGCAATTAACATTATGTGTTTCATATATTTATACACTGTGATTATGGTGATGTCCAGGAAAATATTAGGTATATCTTTTTTGATTACCACAAACATTGCACACATCAGGTTACCTGATTACCACAAACATGGCACACATCAAATTATCACTTACCTGATTACCACAAACATGGCATAGATTAGTTCCACCTATGAAGATTGTTATCATCTTCCAATCCTTAGCCATGTCAACTCTCGGATCTTCTTTCATCTTTTCGATCAAAATATCTGCTTGTCCTGGAAGGTCTCTGAATAATTTAAAGTGGCATAATCACCGAGCGCATCCTACTCACAATTCTGGTACTGTTCTAGTCTACTATGTGGGTAAGTGCGAGTGGTGAGATTGCCCTTTTAGGATTTTAGCACATCATTATGGTAAACCTGTATGTTTATTAGCTGAACTTGTAATCATATTCTTCTGGTGAATCATAGTATTAGTTTTTGTACATTTACACCAAGTGCAGGTCTAGTTCAGTTTAATCGTAATTCATCTCGGATTATGGGGAAGCTCAATTACCACTAATTGATAGCTTACTGTTGGAAAAAGAGAACCGACCAACACTGCTGGTGGTGGTCAGAGGATAGATTTTGTTCAGCATTGTGATATGATAATGGGATGTTGCCAGGGTCCTGTTTCTCCACAAATTTGCGGGGCTCCATAAATATATAGGATGTCCGCAAATATATACGGAGGTCCATATTTGTATGCTTAAGTACCAAAAAGACATAATTTGCGGAGCTCCATAAATATATTTGCGTACGTCCGCAAATTTGCGTACGTCCGCAAATTTGTGGAGAAACAGCATCCTGGCTATATCAATACTTTGCCTGGATGCTGTTTCTCCACAAATTTGCGGATGTCCGTAAATTTGCTTCCATAAATTTACGGAGGTCCGCACAAATATATGGAGCTCCGTATTTATGGACCCCTGCAAATTTGCGGAACTCCGCATATTTGTGGAGAAACAGACCCTGGGTGCAGACGTCCGTAAACACACTCTCCATATATTTATGAACCTCCAAAAATATATATAAACGTCCACAAATATAAATGGAGGTCTGTAATTGTATGCTTAAGTACCAAAATTTAATTCATCATTTTTATTTTCTCCACAAATATATGGAATGTGTATTGTGTGAGGTCCGCAAATTTGTGGAGAAACAGCAACCTGTCAGTGCTGCTATTGCTGAGCCATCTTGGCCTCAGGGGTTTAGAATCCAAAGCCATGTCTACGACGTGTGTACGTATATAAAGGTGACCAATCCATGTGAAACTCCATTTACCGCCTTACCACTTACTTCGCATATGCGCCTGGAGCTGCAACGTTGAATCTGGCCTCTTTGCTCTCTCGGCTGCCATATGCAACTGAATATCCATACAACTTGCTATTGTATTCCTTGAGGATATCTAATACGGTCAAAATAGTAAGCAGTAATTGTTATTTGGGGTAGAACAACAATGATAATACGCTCCTTCTCCCCAATGCTAAAAAGATAGCTGCTACAAGCTCGTCTGCTCAAGTTGAGAGATTGACAGCACCCAAAATTACAAGTTTCAATTTTCATTTATACTTTGACTTTGCAGAGGTGACCTCTTTTAATGTTCTTATATATGGGTTGCTATGGACTATATACGCTTCGAACTCAAAACAAGGCAATAACTGAAACGTCTACTTATACTTATAGTTCATGATACTGTAATTATTGCAAACTTACTTGGGATAGTAATAACACCATCTCCATAGGACATCTCCCCTCCAATACTGGAATCAGGATTTGATCAGAAAACTGAGAAAAACATGTTCGTAGAAATATAAGATGAATCATTTTATCAAATCCTCTGGAGCATAACGCCGAAACTCTACTACGCGACCCTCCCCCATCCCCTTAGTAAATGGCCGCCCGGTAAACAAAAAACGTTACACAACGTTATGTAACGTTTCTCTGTAGCTCCTTATTATGGCCAAACGTTATAAAACGTTAACAAACTTAATTTACGTAAAAGTAACGTATTTTTGTTTACAGGGGAACTGGTTGATAATTATACATCATCCCAGCCGATATCAACTCAGTACTATATGCAGCTTACTGTTTACCAAGTGCCATCATCACTCGTTAAATACCACACACCTGAATGCCCTACCCCTCTCCTGCAGTGAGATGTCCTCAACGGTATTTGCTCGAATTCCATTACCAGCCTGAAATTATGAATTAGATGTTATTGGAAGCAGAACTGAATGTGACATCAGGTCAATATCATAGTCGGACAAAGGTACAACGTAATTATATATTTCTTTTAGAAAGCGGAATATAACACTTACGGTTGTTGCATCTCCAAGGGCTGCGATTACTTTGATATCCCCAGGCAATAGTTTATGGACTGTGGGAATAGTTAGACATTAAAAAATCAGCCAGGCACAGCAAAAATACTTGTATCTATACTTGAGCACATGTAGGGACAATGATTTCAAATTGCCACCAGCTTTTATTTACTCGCGTTTTTACCTTTCTTCTTTGCTATATGCAGGGGTCAGCAGGAATAATGTGATTTTTTACAGAATTGTTATACGGCAAGTGAAAGGTGAACTCTATACTGAGTATTAAGTTTGATTACTCTTTTAATATCCTTATTTTGTTTTATGCAGTTTATATGTACAATTCATTGTGATTAAATTTTTGGTAATTTGTCATTGCGTCCTCCAGGGTATATATCGGCAGGAGCCGCCATATATTCATCTCACAGTTATCACCCGCTTATTTCATGCTAGGTTTGATTTATAGAAGCATGTTTATCAGATTCAGAGAAACCATTATCGGTATAAGTCAATTAGATATTCAAGGTAATTCACCGGAAGTTGGTGTGTTTGTTGACTTGCTCGTGTTACATTTGAACTTTGATGTTGGACCTTCATCTATTCTTACGTTGCCCTGATAGAATAAACAATATTTATAATGATATGGCCACCGTCAACTGGGGAACTTCGGCAAATTGAGCCCGGCCATTTCCTATAATAACTTCGGCCGATTGAGGCCCAGTGGACGGTGGCTATTAATGTGATATAGTAGAGTATAACAGGTTGCTCAGCAAAATCAAACTTGATGTTTATAAGTCGCTCACAAATAAACACCCATGCATGTATGTTACAGTTTGCACATCTCTATTCATCTATAAAGTGTAATTTGTCCCCTCTATTATGCAATTGAATAATAAGGCAGTAATTATATATACTTACCACAGGAGACGGCTTTACCTGTTCCTCCTGTTGTTGCTTCATCTTGGGATCTTCTAGGTAACTCTCTAGTACTTTTCCATTTGAATCCACTGGTTCATCTAGAGCTATTGGGATAAGGCCGTTTTCATGACATGACGATGTATTGAGTATGTACATGCAGGACATAAACCGTGAATATACACTTCTGTACATAACAGATTAGGCCAATTATAAAGCGCCCAGAGTCGTCGAAAAAATGACTTGTTCCAGTACTCATAACAACTATTTTGACAGGAAAACCAATCACACGACTACTCTACCTCCTTTAGAAAGTACTTGAAAATAAAACAAAAAAAAGTAATTAATAGTATTGAACTAAGCCTCAGAGTATCCTTACATTCATGGGACGCAGAACTCTCTGTCATGGACGTGTGACTGAATTGATGGTTGCTAACTTGATGATCGGCTCCGTTATAGTTCCTGTTGGTTGCTATATATGTGCCCTGAAAATCAATGCAAAGGCATCACGTATAGCTACTATGAAGAAGATTTATTTTTGTACATACGGCTGGCATTATAGTACATTGCATATACATAGGTGTTATCTGCAACTAAAGGAAACCTCGTCACAGGGTGGTAATTTTTCCATCTATGCAATTATTTTATGTCAATCATAAGGTAGAACTGAACTTTATTTCACGGATACTAGACAATGTTGGCTCATGGTGAACACACAATATTGATAAAAACTATTCCGGTGTGGTATAATCAGAGTGACATTCTCGTAAATTGGCAAGTTATTGTTATGTATCTATATGGCCACCGTCCACTGGCCTCACATCGGTCAAAGTTATATAGGAAATGTATGGGTTTAATCGGCCGAAGTTGGCCAGTGGACGGTGGCCGTCAATAGCAGTAACATTATTTTACTTACATTTTTTGGACACTGTATCAGTGAAGTGACATCGAGTGTTGTAGGTTTCTTCACAACTGGAGTTAACTAAACGAAAACGTTGTTATGTTTAAAAAAAAGATAAGGCACTGTATTCAAAATTAATTAGTATCTTGCTCATTTTTCTGTCAATTATTAGTTTTGATCAAGAGTAAATTGAATTATCTAGAACTTATTATCATCAGCTAGCGATGAAAAGAATGGTGGTTAACCTCTGCTGTGTGTGTGTCTCTCAATTACTTTTGCTTGTAATAATTTATCATGTCATCATACACTACTAATGGCCACCGTCCACTGGGCTCTAATCAGCCGAAGTTCCCCAGTGTACGGTAGCCATTAACCTACCAATGAATTCCATAGTGTCGTGGCAAGTGCCTTATGCGCCTTCTCTGATGGGTGCATACAGTCAGGTCCGAAATAGCTCAAATCGTACAACCCGTCCTCCTGAATTTTATGAGATATTGTAATTTTATTAAATCTATCTGTCCAATAAGCTGAGACTCTGTTCTACACGCATGTACATGTTTTAACAAGGAGGGTATAAACTAGCAGTTTTATCAAAATATCCCATGAACAAAATTACGGTTTAACAGTGGTTATAGGTACAGGATAAATGTGAACGATGGATGGGTATAATTATGATAAGTGGATCACATACATTGATATAATGTTCAACGTTGAAGTCTTAGTTCTGGTCAAGTTCAAATAGGCCTGGTATGTAGGCTGGCATGTGGGGCCCTTAGGCTACAAACATGCCACTAGGCTACAAACGGGTACCCATTTGTAGTCTAAGGGCAGATACTGAGACCTTAGGCTACAAATATGGCATTAAAGCACAAATGCCCTTAGGCTACAAATGCCCTTAGACTACAAACGCCCTTAGGCTACAAACGCCCTTAGGCTACAAATGCTCTTAGGCTACAAATGCCCTTAGGCTACAAACGTCCTTAGACCACAAACGCCCTTAGGCTACAAATGCCCTTAGGCTACAAACGTCCTTAGACCACAAACACCCTTAGACTACAAATGCCCTTAGGCTACAAACACCCTTAAGGGGCAAATCTATATAGTTGGATTCCCAACAGTGGTATCAGGAATGATCGTACCGGGGAACAATCATACCGGACGTCCCTAATATAGGGTCAAAATATCAATAATTTGTTTTATCCCACTCGAGGTGGGCTTTGACAGGCTACAAACGGTTACCCATTTGTAGTCTAAGGGCAGATACTGGAACCTTAGGCTACAAATATGGCATTAAAGCACAAATGCCCTTAGGCTACAAACACCCTTAGGCTACAAATGCCCTTAGGCTACAAACGTCCTTAGACCACAAACACCCTTAGGCTACAAATGCCCCATGGCTACAAAATGTCCTTAGACTACAAATGCCCTTAGGCTACAAACGTCCTTAGGCTACAACCACCTACAAAGGTCTACATATGCCATCACATTACAAACATACTATAATTTTCAGGTGAAGGTCTACAAATGAAGAGTCTGGATGCAAAACGACATAAGCGCCATTTTGAAAATGGAGACAAAAATCTGACGAAAATAGAAAGTAGGGATAGTGAAATATAATCCTCAAACTATTTTTCCAAAATTTATCATTTTTCATCTCATTAGGACCTACTTAGTATACGCTCTGTTACCAAAGTACAAGAATTAACCTCAGGGTGTCTTTACAAAAAGCACTATATGCTTCAAATCTGGGATGGATATATGTCGTTTTGCATCCAAACTCTTCAAATCTTAATTTATAGCTAGATTGTCTTGATTCACATTATAAAATCCCTACTACATCAGAGTTGTCGTCACTTTGTTTGTAATAATAGATGTATGAATCATTTGAAATGGTGAATGAGGACAATTCACTATGGATGTTGTTAAACGCATCATACAAGGCAATGGTCATATTCTTGAATTTTCCTGCATTATAGCATACCCCTCTGTATCTTATATCTCATTTTTGTATGATAGGATGCATATTAACATTGATATTAATCCTTGTGGCTGTGTCTCATAAATACATCGGAAAATACTTGGAAATTAGTGTCTGACTCTTGGTGAAATTAGTGCCTGACTTAGGTAAGATTGCAGTCAAATTAAATTGGCAATAGAAGTGTAATGTAAGGCCACATAAAAACGATTATGAGCTTTACAGACACTGCCCGCATCAGTTAAAAAGGGCCCTATATGTGCTTTCTATTTCATATTTTCTTTAAAAAATATGGCCAGAAGTCTGCATGAGAGTAATATGTTTTACAAAAATAACCATATCCCAACCAATTAACTAGATTTAAAAAGCATTTTCCTCCTCATTGCAATGTCAATGAAGTTAGATTATTATTCCAATCATCTATGATAGTTATATTGGGGATTATACATGAATTAGCCTATCCAAACCTCAAGCCTAAATAAAAAAATATAGATACTGCCCTCATGACATAAAATAGGAATATTGAAGCCTCCCTCCCGCATCTCTTTTCCCGAAAGTATCCACAAAGCACATGATTACTATTAAGCGGCCTAACATGATGGTTTTTGTAGCCTTAGGGCATTTGTAGTCTAAGGGTGTTTGTGGTCTAAGGATGTTTGTAGCCTAAGGGCGTTTGTAGCCTAAGGGTGTTTGTGGTCTAAGGACGTTTGTAGCCTAAGGGAATTTGTAGTCTAAGGACGTTTGTAGCCTAAGGGTGTTTGTAGCCTAAGGGCGTTTGTAGCCTAAGAGCATTTGTAGCCTAAGGGCATTTGTAGCCTAAGGGCGTTTGTAGTCTAAGGGCATTTGTAGCCTAAGGGCATTTGTGCTTTAATGCCATATTTGTAGCCAAAGGTCCCAGTATCTGCCCTTAGACTACAAATGGGTACCCGTTTGTAGCCTAGTGGCACGTTTGTAGCCTAAGGGCCCCACATGGCATACCAGGGTCAGAAATTCAAACTTAAAACTTCAACATTGAATCAACATTGCCAACAATTTGTCAATGTTGATACAATGTTCTGTGCCCTCTGGGAGGACTCAGTGCGGTGGGACAGCTCGACGTACCTTCTTAGGTAGTTTGAAATCACGCAGAAAGGGATGGAACACAACAGTGAACTCGTCCCTGTTGTATTGCTGGCTATTGATGAGGGCAGCTGTGTATAGACTGTATTCAACTTGCACCTTTCTAAGTCTGTCGTGACTTGCTCTGTCAGCTACACACGGACAGCCCTTCCTGTGAGAGACGCAGTACAACAATTGATAACAGAATGTAACAGCCCAGATAATGTATTGGCATCGAGTATGATGGCAACCGTCCACTGGGGAACTTCGGCCGATTAAGCCCATACATTTCCTATATAACTTCGGCCGATTAGAGCCCAGTGGACGGTGCCCATAAGGTCTATGTTACCTCTCTGTGCAGTGGACGTAAGAACATAACACGAAAACGGGGGTATAACAATTTCTGCATTTGGACTTATACCAGTGACTATCGTGAGTGGGGCTTCCCCAGCCCATCTTAAAAAGGGTAATTTTCTCCTTTGTCTGTCCACTCTTTTCCTTGTCTGGTTCCCATATATGCACGGACAAAGACAACTTTAATCATCTATCGAATTGATTTGAATATAGCTTTCTTGCCATGAATAAGACGCTTTAATATCTGTCTAAATGGCGTTAAACACCCACTTCTCACTCACTAGTGTGAATTATGTCCACCGTCCATAGAGCATAAATCGGCCGTATATGGTCATTAAATAATACGTAATTTACATAGGAAATATAGGACAATTTTAATTGTATATGGCCGATTTATGCTCTGTGGACGGGGGACGATTTACTTGTGTGCGAAAAACGGAAGGTAGGCCTGTTAGATATGATTCCGTTCCATGAGGCTTGATGGTCACCGTCCACTGGGGAACTTCAGCCGACTAAGCTCATGGCTGTGTCTCACGACCTTGGGCCAATGTTTTCGTCTCTGACCGGGTGCCAGCTCTGACCGGGTGCCATTTAGGGCAGATGTAGATAGAATTTGGCTGAAAAGGTTATTGGATGTTATTACCCTTTAAACTAGTAATTAGTTGCCCATTTTAATCATCATCTGCCTTAAATAACCCAGTTTTTATTCAGGCCAGTCAGAGCTGGCACCCAGTCAGAGCTGGCACCCGGTCAGAGCTGGCACCCAGTCAGAGATGAAAACATTGGCCCAAGGTCGTGAGACACAGCCTCATACATGTCCTATATAACTCCGGCCGATCAAAGCTCAGTGGACGGTGGCCCTAACCAAAGCTACGACCCGAATTTCTTTACCTTAGCAATGCCTCACAAATAGAATCGTCAGCAGAAACATCAGCAAAAACTGTGATGTCCATTGGGGAAACGACGTTGACTATAGTCCGGGGCAGGCTAAGGGCCAACCTGTTCAGTGTCTCTTCAATATTCTTTACATATGCAGTTGGATTAAGTCTGTCCTGAAACATAGAACATTATGCGTTTAATATCGATTGGTAAATAGCTATACATCATGTCCGTGTCAATATGCACTGTTATTTGGGTTATGGCCAATTTCTGGATACATTTCATACCAAAGAAAAGGGGGGTCATCTGATCTACCTTCCCTAGAATTTCAGACCATGTAGTTAGAGTCAATTTGAAGGAAAACAAGAGAAAATGTGAAAGAAAAGGAGATTATCAACCATACCTCATTTAGACAGACCCAGCAAAGGTCATAATTCCCCGTGAAGATGGTAACCATTTTCCAGTCTTTTGTCATGTCGACATTTGGATCAGACTGCATACGTTCAATCAGAAGCTCTGTCTGTGCGTACAGGTCCCTAAAGTGTTTATGAGAAGGATGAAGTTACTTGAAAAAGTCTTATGTCTGACATAAGAAATGTAAAATATTTATGAGAGGCCATGTTGGGTCGGCAGGTTGCATACATGCAGCACCAGTGGATATGTCCCTATGCTTGCGCAGAGACGGACTTGCCAACTAGCTCAACATATGTGGAAGCTCTCAAAAAGAGGACATGCGACTAGAAATCTCAACGCTAGAACAAGAGGAGATCTGAAGCTGAAATTCCCAGAAAGAGTAGCGCATACTGCTTTCTACCAAAAAGGCCCGTATTACCGCGGGGTGAATTTATGGAACCAACTTGACCATGAAACCCAGAAACTGGAAGACAAAAATGACTTCAAGCAGAAAACCAGAGAGAAATGGGGCGAAAAGCCTCCCTGAACTCATAAACACTACTGACCTGAACACCTGCCTTGAAAACGAGTACTATTCTATCCCCTCTAACGCCCCTCATCATCATCTCTATAAAAAACTTCATTGTATTGTCATGTCATCCACTCTAATTAATTTGCGGTGTTGAACTGAGACGCTACGTGAACTAATTATATGAACCCACTTAATGGACACATAGCATATTCATTGGCTTTGTAGCGTCTCATAATTGTTCATTGAAAAACTCCTCACTGAGGAGATGTGATCAATAAAATTTTCAATACTTCAATACTTTCAATACCAGTGAGTTACTCGCCAGTGCCAGTGCTGCATTCATGCACCATGGTCTTGCAATAGTGACGAAAGAGCATGGTACATTATAGCACTGCCGACTTGTAATGTGAACATTGGGGGTTCCGGTCCCGACAGAGGCACATTTTGACTAAGTTACCTTTTTAAACAAAACATTTTACTAACCCCCCTCTATCTATAGTAGTACATATTACCATGTTTAATTGAGAAATTCACATGATTTCCAAAATTCTTTCTTCATGGGATAAAAGGGACTTTTAGCAAACCTGACATAGCTCATTTAACCCAGACGCAACCTATGCTTTCAGCACTGCAATGTCTGCATTTTATGAGCTAAGGTTTTATAAAGGTCCCTATTTTGGGGTTTGAACAGCGCTGGTCCACATTCAACACTCATCTCATTCATAGATATAACACAAAATACAGATAACTGATTGGCTCGCTAGCTCAGTTGGTAACAACACAGACTTGTAATGTGAAAATTGTGGGTTCCGGTCCCAATAAAGGCACAATTTTACAGGTTTTTCCCCCTGATAAACCCTTTATGATTACTTTACATTACAATATATAATTGCAATGGGTTGTTTTTCTAATCAAGCCCCAATAACAAAGATGGAATAGTTCCCTTAAAATATTCCCTTCAGGTATCTCTGTGCTGGCCTTCTTTTTTAGAACATAAATATGATGTGTTCTCATGCACCTGACAGACAGGCCTTGGTAGTATAGTGGTTACCAGCACAGTCTGTGGGTTAGAAGTTGGTGAGTTCAATTCACCAAAAGCCTGTGAACATTTCTAGACTTGATTTCTTCATGGATAAAACATTAGTTAACAAACCAGTAGTTCATGTGATGTTCTTTTGCATAAGTCTGCCCCAATGACTTACCTGGTAGAACAGAGGACTACAGGCTGGAGGGTTTGTGCTCCTGGGTTCAAATCCCAATACGTGTACAAGCAAGGTTTCAAATAAGAAACGGTTCTCAGAACCTCCTGTCAGACTTAACCCAGTTAACCTCCTGAGGAGGTTATATGAACTAGCTCGCTCCACCCAGGCTGTTCCAGGTCAGCTGGTGGTCTAAGAGAGGAGAATATCCATCACAAAACCTACAGTAAGAACAATAGGCCTAACAACTATAGTAGTATAATAACAGTTCCATATACTAACGTAGCATCTGAAGGAGCGCGAGCCACATTGAATTTTGCCTCTGTCGTGTCGGGCCCTCCTTCTCCCAGTGAATAGCCATATAGCTCGTCATTGTACTCCTTGAGTATAGCTGCAGAAAGGTGAGGAGATTTTACATTTTCAATACATTAAAACAAATTTAGGTTATAAATGGACTGCATGTTCTCTTGACAAAACACTATCACTGAACCTTGGTCCGAAAAAGAACGATGTTGCCAGTAGAGCTGTATACCCTATATCAGAAAAGGGTCACCGTCCAAAAAGCATAAATATGCCGTATACAGCTATCCCAGTAAACAAAAAACGTTATACAACCTTTTATAACGTTATAACGTTATATAACGTTTCTTCAAGATTCCTTACCATGGCATAACGTTTTATATAGTTTTAAATAGTTATTTTGACGTAAAATTACGTTTTTTTGTTATCTGGGAGTCCATACGCAATTTACATATGGAATGTATTGCAATTTTATCGATATACGGCCGATTTATGCTCTGTGGACGGTGGCCATTAGTACACTGTGAATTCAGTCTTTACAAAACATGCAGGACAGTGGCAATGTCCTGCTAAAATGCCACCGGTCAAGCAGATTGACAAGCGTAGCAGGACCAAATGTCCAGTCACATGTTGGACTCTACCGAACTAAAATAATTTAGTAGCCTTTCTAAAGCTTAAATATGTTTGTCAATATATGTGTAAAACTATATATCTATCCTGATTTGGCCTTAAATGATTACAAATATAGATTATTTTTAGTGGAAAACACTATTTCCTATTTAAAATGTATAAATTGTCAGATATGTGACTATCTGGTCCTTCAAAAATGTTGCCGGTCCTGCAAATTTTCAATGTTGCAGGACTGAATGTCCTGTAGGATGAAAAAGTTTTTGCTAAGACTGCTGTAAATAGTGAACCCAACAATACGTCGGTTTATACTGTAAACCAAGAGTACATTTACTTCCGTTGTACACAGTCTTATACCATAGTGTAGTGGGTCGCCGCTGTACTATTTCTATGGAACCAGTTGGAGTTATATTTGGTATATGTGTTGTCGTGTATCCAGGCCGCACTCCTGTCTACTGCCGAGTATAAGGTTATATAAGCCCACCTGAGGAATGGTGGAGCGCGGCCTGGTTATGTGCATTGAGCCGTGACCGCCACGTGTCACCCGACATATCTCGGGTACGGTGTCGGCTCGGATGCACCGGCGCGTGGTTACCCGGAGTTCCTCGGGAACTCAAGTGTTTACGAGTAATGGAGAGAATTACATAACGACCAGTACATAAGACCTGGGGTTCTGCTAATCGAGGACCCAGTCTTGCTGCGCACTTCGGCCAGCTTGGCTGCTCCACAACAGAGCTTCCCCGAACTCTGTTGTACCTTTTAGGCCTAGTCCTGTCGCTGCTTCCACCTTGGTCACCCTGCGTCTTTCTCTGTTCCACCCTCTGGGGGAACTAGAGGAGATAGACGCACTGGTGCACAACTCCGGGTACAGAACTCCCTCTGGGGGAGTCTGATCCAAGTGGAGTTAACCAAGATGGAAGAGAGCCTTGGAACTCGGGAATTATGTACTAGACCGTGAGCGTATACCTCCTGTATGTTCATATGACCACTGGTGTTCAGAAGCCTATTTGATTGTTGCTATCCGTCTGTATGATTACGAGCCGTATGTCAGAATGAATAAAATGTAATTTCTGAACAACCTATTTTCGAATCTGGAGTTTTTCATAGCAGATGTCTATCTTAGAATAGCCAACAGCTACACTGGTGCCGTGACCACTTTGGGTAAGTATTGATTTACATTTATTTTTTTACTCTTCTTTCTGAAATTGAGAGGTAAGCTCTTATATGTTTGAACCAGAATTGGTAGGTTTCAAGGATAGCTATTACAGGTTGCTTTTGTGTGGTGAAGATATGTCAGATACGGAGGTACCTCCCCCGTTGGTTACTAACCAAGGGGAGGGAATGCGTCCTAGATTACGATCTAGGGTGAGGTTTAATGCTAGGCAGAAGGTACATACTTTCAATCAGAGTAGGGAAATTGGACATGAAGGAGAGGAGGAGGCCCACGAGGTGAGATCTGAGGATTCACAAGGGGATCCTCCAGCAAAACGTCCAGCTCTAGAGTCAGATAGGGTTATGGAAGGACCTGTCCAGGTGGGGGACACCTCACGGGAGGATGTGACGCTTGGACAGGTGACCATGGAAGATGCTGGAGAGGATAGTGACTCTAGTATACCTAGTCTGGAGGGTACAGTAGCTATACCAGTGAGATGGGAACATAGACCAGTACCCACTGTAGAAGCAGTGGGAGGGACTAGAGTGGTAGTCCCAGTTAGTCAGGAAGGAGTTGAGGTTGTCAAAAGAGACGACCTAGAGGAAACTCCTGAGGAAGGGGAAGAGACAGCTGAGGTAACCTCCAGGGGAGATGGAATCTCCAGAGGAGATAAGCTGTTCCCGGATCCTTTTAGGTTGACAATACCTGGTCTAGAGGTTCCGCCTTATGAGCCCAGGGAAAGGTTGAGCCTGGAGGACATAAGGACGCTCCGATTGAGAAACGAGCATGAGCATATGAAGGAAGGGATAAGGCTAGAGGAAGAATCCCTCAGGAAGTTGAAGGAGGAAAGGGAAGCTTTTGAAAAGAGTTTTTTGGCAAAAAGGTCAGGAAACATTGGGGAACATGCAGCTCAGATCAAACATCTGGAGCAGATTTCTGTCAATGTGGGTCTACTTGAGGGTACTGAAGTCAGACTGAAGTCTGAAACAGAAAAGCTAGTGGTGCGGAATAAAGAAATTAGTTCCGAGATTCTAGCAAGACAGTTACAAGTAGCGCAGTATGATGAGTTGTTGAAGAAGCAGGATAGTAAGCTGGGAGAGTTAGAGGCACTAGCTCAACAAGCTGAAAATCACATGATGAATAAGCTAGAACCAAAAGGGACGAAGGATATTGGGGACCCGGTGGGAAAGGCGCAGGAGGTGTCCAGAGATGAGACCTTTGTGACTGCCGACGAGCCCTCAGTAGTTATAGTCAATACGGTGGAGGAGGTAGTGAAACCACCTGTCACTGAGGATCTAGATAGTTCCATGGTGATACATACAGCAGATATGTTATCCAGTGTGAGTGGACACTCATCGATGCATGGCAGTAAGTTTGATAAGAATGAGGAGTTCATGTTAGAACTGTGTGGTAGAGTTGAAAAACTGTTTCAGGAAAAGTTAGATTGCTTTCTTGAAGAAACAGAATCGGTGAGTGTGGAGAATGACACTAAGGGAGTAAAAGGAGACGTTCCGGTAGCCCAGGCTACAGGGAACAAGCCTCCTGTGGGACCAGTTAACACTGCTCCAGCTCCAGGTGCTCATTCTACTCCAGCTCCAGGGACAAGGCAAGTTCCTACAGTTCCGATAAATGTGTCTACAGTAGGTAGACCAGGTTTGCCCGGTGGAGCATACATGAATGCTCGGCCGCCAGGTCAAGGGAATCTGGCTGGTCCTAACACCTCCTACGGGGGATGGGGCAATGTGGGACCAGATAACTGTTATGGGAACGCGAGGCCTATGTTCAATATACCACCTCCCCCATTACCTGGCAGTCATGTAACTCCAGGAAGCATGTATACACCAAGGACCGGAGGTACTAACCAGAGTGGGACACCCTATCAACATAGGGGAAATATGTCAATGGAAGATGAGGCAGTGTTCCAGAGCAATCCAGCAATTAGAAGATTGGGGATTGATGCGGTACCGAATGACGTGGGAAACTTTAAGGCAGTGGACTATGCTTTGAGCCAGGCTGATATACCGTTGAGAACGGGGATGACACCTGTGAGGAAACAGGCGATCAAGATGAAGCAGTATGATGGCTCGGTTCCATGGAGAAAATGGTTCACACGATTTTCAGCAGATATGAGACATAATGGTTGGGAAGGCGATGAGTGCCTTGCAGCTTTGTCATGGTGTCTGCGGGATGGTCCTGGTGATCCCGCCCTAACAAGCTTTGAATTAAGCGGGGGAAGAACGTACAAGGGATTAGTGGAAACAGCTTCTTGGGCTTTAGGTTCCACATCCGGTGCGGATCCCGCATCTGAGCTAGAGGCAAGAGTTCAGAAGCCCGGTGAAGGGCACAGACAGTTTGGAATGGCTCTCAGAGTGCTAGCAGCAGAAGCATTTGCATCTATGAGTCCAAGTGATCCATGGCTGGTAAGGAAGTTGTCCAGCCTGTATATAGATGGACTTAAAGACGAAAGATTGTCGAGCGAGATTGCTTCACAGTGGAAGACCACTATGTCACTAGCAGATATCTTCGAGCTTACGGAAGATGCTCTGAGAAAGAGGAAGCTGTTGAAAACTGTAGAGGCAGCCCCTGTAGCAGTAATAGAGATGCCCGTAGAAGAGGTTGAACTGTCTACAGAGGGAGTGCAAGAGGTGGCAGCAATAGATCCTAAATGGAAAGGACGTCGTTCTTTTTATGTAAGACGAAAGGTTCCAGGATCAGACGCTCAAGCGCCAGAGGAGGGTGCATTGAAGACCATGATCGGAAAAGTCATGGAGGAGCGTAGTAAGGCTGAGAAGGCTGAAAAGGTCGCAACTCGTGGTCGCGGTAAGGGGAAACCCAACAAAGACACGAAATGCTATAATTGTGGGAAGAAGGGTCACTTTGCAAGGACATGTTGGTCCAAGGATACTAAGAATGTATCATCGGTCGAGAAACAAAAAGACGGACCCTCTTCTGACCAAAGCCCACCACCGACGGAAAACTAACAGGGGTTGTTGTCGATGACAAGATAACAACCCCACCTGTGATTGTCAAAGGTACTATCAGGGGAGAATCAAAAGATTCCATTTCATGGGAACCGCTGGGGTTAGCCGCACCTGAGTCTGATCCGCCAGGTGGAGATGGGCCCCAGGGAACGGACGAGAAAGGTGTTGAAGATTTAGCTCATCTGGACACTGTCCGCAGAATTGAGTTGGCGGAAGAAGTAGAAAGGTTTTGTGCTTCGCGACTCAAACCCGATGATCCTATAGTTAAGTTTCTCAACTCGAGGGGATATGACTTGGGCGGTGAAGCTGGAATCCAGAGATTTGCCTTGCAACCTTCTCCTTTACAAGGGAAGAGATGGTACTTGCCTGTGCAGATTCAGGGCTGCTCGGGGGAATTTCTGATCGATACTGGAGCTAGTCACTCCATGATGGGTCACCATTTCTTCAAGAAGCTCGCAGGTCTGTCGACTAACCCTGTGGGGTCTGGGTCGGTCAGAAGTGCTGATGGGTCTCATAGGCGGACACATGGCAGACAGGTGATACCCTTTTGGGTGAATCAACATTCATTTGTTGTTTCAACAACTGTAGCTGAATTGACGGATGAGGGAATCTTGGGAGTAGATTTTTGTTCTCTGTATGGAGCGGTATTGGATAGTGTGACAGGGGAACTCACTCTTCAGTATCCACAAGAGATGAAGGTCCAGTGTGTACTCCGCCGGATTTCAGGCGTCTCGTCTGTCTCTCAGACAGTGCGAATTCCTCCCCGCCATGTGTGCAATGTAGTTGTATACTGCCGGGAAATGGAATTCGACCGCATGGGGGTGGTGGAACCGAATCAGCAGCATTTGGGTAAGCTGGGGTTGGTTTCCACCAGTGCCTTAGTGCAGAGTTCAAGACGAACAGTAGTACCAGTCAGTAATATGACTTTTCAGGATGTGTACCTGGAAAAAGGGACGACCTTTGGGGACGTAACATATGCTGACGTGGTAGGAAGAGCTGACTCACCAGAAGTAGAGTTAGCAGTAAAGAGAGCAGTGGAAATAGGAGCTTTGGATCCATCCGCTATGCCAGTGGTATTGCAAGACACTGGGGAGCAGGATAGGAAGGAAGGATATGGATTGCCACTGCATCTTTTACCGTTAGTAACAGATAGCCACTTGGAGACGGAAGAGGACAAACAGAGTCTGGCTCAGCTATTATGCGAGAATGCAGACTTGTTCTCCGCTCCAGGGGAGCAATTGGGTAGAACTGACCGAGTAACTCATCGGATAGACACCGGTTCTAGCCCACCATTGCGCTTGCCATACCGGCGCCTCCCGTTGTCTAAGAAGCAGGCATTGGAGGATGAGGTGGACAAGATGTTAGGGGAAGGGATAATAAGGCCCTCAGATAGTCCATGGGCTAGTCCGGTGGTAATGGTTACCAAAAAGGATGGCACCTGTCGGTTCTGTATAGATTACAGGAGACTAAATGGGATTACGAGGAAGAATGCCTACCCCTTGCCACGCATTGACGAAAGTCTGGATTCCTTGGGAGGTAATCACTGGTTTAGTACCTTAGATCTCCAGTCAGGGTACTGGCAGATTGGGATGCACCCAGAGGATAAGGAAAAGACAGCATTCACAACCCACAGGGGGTTGTTCGAGTTCAATGTAATGCCATTTGGCTTATGCAATGCTCCGGCTACTTTCGAGAATATGATGGAGACAATGCTAAGGGGATTGTTGTGGAAAAACTGTCTGGTTTATCTAGACGACATCATAGTTTTCGGGAAAACTCGGGAGGAGTGTCTATCGAATTTGACCATGGTGATGGATCGACTGAGATCCTATAACCTGAGACTGAAAGCTAAGAAATGCAAGTTCTTCAGGCAATCAGTGGAATATCTGGGCCGAATAGTCAGTGGCACGGGTATTTCGGCGGATCCAGGGAAATTGGAGGCAGTAGCTAGTTGGGCAACACCAAAGGACCAGAAAGAAGTGAGGTCATTTTTGGGTTTTTGCTCATACTACCGCGATTTCATTCCCGGATTTGCTGAGGTGTCGGCTCCTTTACAGGCGCTAGTAGTAGGAAAAAGGAAAGGAATGTTGAAGCTACCACCGTTTATTTGGACGGAATCAGCTGGACAGGCTTTTCAGAAGCTGAAGGAGTTATTCACGGTAACTCCTGTGCTGAGCTATCCTACTGAGGGTGATCAGTTCATCCTGGACACCGACGCTAGCAACGATAGCATAGGCGCTGTCTTATCCAAAGTGCAGGAGGGTAGGGAAGTGCCCTTGGCATTTGCTAGCAACAGCTTGAGTAAAACTCAACGCAATTATTGCACCACCAAGAGAGAGTTGTTGGCCATAGTAGTATACACAAAGAAATTCCGCCATTATTTGTATGGTGGGAATTTTATTCTACGAACAGACCATTCATCCTTGAAATGGCTCCTTAATTTCAAGGAGGCAGATGGGATGATGGGCAGATGGATCTCTGCGTTGTCTGAATTAGGGATAGAGAATACCCAGATTCAGCATCGGAGCGGAGTGAAGCACGTGAATGCGGATTGTTTGTCTAGGAGACCAATCCGAAGATGTGCAAGAATGGACTGTGAAGACTGTGGCATACATAACGCGTTGGTGGCGCCAATAATGAATTTTGATCCGGCCTGGGAAGAGAACTTGGTGTTTTGGTCGGCGGAGTCCATACTTGAAGCTCAGCAGGAGGACGATGGTATCAATATGATACGGAATCTGATCCTGGAGAGAGCTGCTCGTCCCGTCAGACCTGCTCTGTCATTAGAATGTGTGGAAGTAAGGAACTTGGTGGGCCAATGGTCGCAGTTGGTAGTGCGAGACGGCCTATTGTGTAGATGGAAAACTCTGGAGGGCAAAGCCAGAAGAAGGCTACAGATAGTCTTGCCAGCTTCTCTGAGATGGGAAGTATTCGAGTTTTTCCATGATCATCAGACTTCCGCTCATTTTGGCAGGAAACGGACTTTGGACAAACTAGCGAGGAGATATTACTGGCCTGGGATGTCTAAGGACGTAATACGTTGGTTGAGTGAATGCCCGACGTGTTGCCTGGTGAAGCCGGGCCCTGGGAAAGGTAAAACATCTCTCAGACAAGAACTGTTCGGAGTCAGATTTGCGAGGATAGCCATTGATATAATCACTGGCTTCCAGACAACTCCAAACTCCAACGTGTGCATGATGGTGGTACAAGACTACTATACAAAGTACGTGAGGGTGATCCCAATGAAGGATCACACGGCATTAACTTGCGCACAAGCTTTGGTTGAGGAGTGGGTACTAACATTTGGCGCACCTCTCATGTTACATTCAGACCAGGGTAGGGAGTTTGAATCGCGTCTCTTTCAGGGGATGCTGGAAGAATTGGCCATAGTTAAGACACGCACTAATCCGTACCGACCGCAGTCGGATGGGATGGTTGAGAGATTCAACCGCACGTTGATTCAAGGGCTGACCACACTGGTTAATTCTAATCAGGATGACTGGGACACGTTTTCCCAGTATGTGGCTCATGCATACAACGGTACGGTGCATGCTTCAACTGGCTGCACTCCTAACAGCTTGGTATTTGGATCTGAGATCATAATGCCTGCAGATTTGGTCTTTGGCAGTGTACTGCGGAGAAAGGATGTCCCATGCCGTGTGGCATTTGCGGAATCTCTGCGTAGAGAATTGCGGGAAGGCTATGCATTGGTGAGAGGCCATTTGAAGAAAGCGGCCATCCATCAGAAAGTAGGGTATGATACAGGCTTGAGAGAGAGGAAGTATGTAGTTGGACAGAAGGTGGTGAGATTGAAGCCACCTGTACATGGAAAAATCTCGAAAGGTTGGGATGGGCCATTTGAGGTGACAAAAGTAATATCGGATGTTACTGTGTTGTTGAAGAATGTGAAAGGCAAGATAGTTGCAGGCCATGTGGATCGCCTGAAGCCTTGGCTAGGTCGCCGGCCCGGCGATGAGAATGAGCCTTTGGTAGAAGTGCCAATGCCCCAACCCAGGTGGGTGCGTAAAACACAGGTTACGGCACCCCCGCCTACAAAGAAGACTAGAAAAGCAACGCCAGCTAGAAAAGTCGATGGTAGGAAGAAAAAGAAGAAGTTGGTTACTGAAAAGGGAACTAGGGAGGTTCCTACAGTAATTGAGAAGAAGAAACCCCAAGGACCCATACGTAGAAGTGCTCGTATAGCGGGTCGAGGTGCTGTTACGTAAGAGCGGCGGGGCTGGGTTTGTTTGTTGTGGTTACCCGAAATAGTTCGGGTCTCCAAGGACTTACCCGGTAAACCCCGGAAAGTTGCGTAACTGGTGCTAATTGTCAAAAACACAACGAGAAATACCGGATTTTATTCTTTAGTCTTTGTGACGGGAATAATGGTGAAATTGACCAGTAGATGGCATTGGGGTACCCAACGTTCTGCTTTACTAAAGTTAGTTTTGAATGTTTACATGCTATGGTCTGTGAGTTGGTTTCCCATTTAGTACTTGTCGTGATGGTTTCGGATTAAAATCCAATCAAACCTAGTCAGTAATTTTTCTAAGGATAGATATGAGGATCCTAGTAAGAAATATTATGTAGAAAGTACGGGTGTAGAACTCGTTACAACAACATGAGAATGGGACTCATACGTATTCCGAATTTGTTCGGACAACCAAAGAAATTTACTTTGACACGTATTTTTTTATAATGTTTGTTTAAACAGCGTTCTGAAGGTTCATAAGCTACAAATAATACAGCCGTGACGAACTAAAGAATTGCTATTACTTGAAATGATGTGTAAAATACAATCCGAGAGAACCCGGCGAAGATTGCAACTACTACGCAGTTTACTCCGCCACCCGGTTTTCTTCGGATAATACCGGATAACTTCTTCGGGAAGGGCTATCCGGTACCCGTGATCCTTTGCGCTTGGATGCGCACGCATGCTGGTTTGGCGCGGAAAGCGTCAGTCCTGCACATACCGTTGGAGAGGGTGGATGCGAAGGCACCTCTCTCCGCGTATGTAAAACACCGGTTAGAACATCTACATGTGAGGGAGAGAGGAGACACTAAAGTGAGGTAGTACAGGAGGACACATTTGTAACAATTTTCCTGATTCTACTACTCATTTAAGCTCATTTTTAGAGTGGGCTCCTCTGGGCCGCCCTCTGTGTAGTTATCATGGCGGATAACTATCCGTCGGGGGACTCCCATAGAAGGAGTCACCCGACGGAAGTTACCCCTCTGTCGCAGGAACAGAGAGAATTGTTAGCTTTGGGGGACCTGGAGTCAACAGCTCCGGTCGAGTATGATCTTCCAAAACGATTTCGGGATGCAGATTTACCTAAATTTGTGTATCAACCACCGGCTAAGATGAAGAATAGGGGTGTGAGACGCCGAAATCACAGTAATATCTCGGAGATAAGGAGAACTGAAAAGGTTAAAACCACACAGTATCTCCTAGCTCGGGGAGAACATGTAAGGAAACTGGTAGATATGGGTTTATCAGTGGCGCAGGCTAGGGGGTTCGTGTCAGGGCCAGGGTTGAAAGGACTCGAGGCCGGGGGATTTCCCTTGTTCCAGGTTGGGAATATTGCGTCACCACCTTCTTCGGGAGTGACCCGGACTGACCCGAATATGCCCGGGATACCGGTGCACTCGGTCAGTGACATTCCAGTGGGCGCTCCGTGGGGTGCTATGTCGTATGACCGTGCGGATGGTTTACATCCGGTGCATGGTAACTTTGTACCCGATTGGAATGCCCCTACACAGTCAACTCCGGAACGTATTCCAAACATGGCAGTAATGCATTTAGCAGCTAAATTCGAGAAATTTAAGCCGGATGCAGTGATTCCCGGGAGTAGGATATGCAGGGGGGCATACATCCAAGAGTTGGACAAGTTCAACGAGAAGAAATGTACTAAACTATTCAGATCTCCTTCCGATAATTCTAAGTCCAGACCCTATGTAGGAGAGGTTACTGGGGAGATAGGGAGCCGAGCTAGGCTACCATCCTACGAAGATACAGAGAGGGATATGGAGTTCTGGTTAGAGCATACTAGTTCAGGGGCACATCAAGCGTACAAGTTCTGGGATGAGGTTATAAAGCAAAGTATGGGGACATACAGGGCTGCCGACCTCTCCAACGAGGATAGAGATCGGTTGAAATGGGCCTGGATGACATTTGTCCCGCCGGGTATGCCTACTTATAAACCTGGTAGAGGTTGGAGAATAGGTTCGGGGCAATGCCCATTCAATGAGTGTATGGATAGAAATCCAATAGCTGAGTATTTGGACCTGTACCAGTTCGCACGACATCTAGTGGAGTTCCACGCGCACTCCAAGATGATGTGGCAGTGCCGGGCCAAGTCTAATCGCTCAGTTAAATGTATGAAAGGTGGTGAACCTTTCAGCACATCTAGAAAGGGCTGTATGATAAGGCATTTAGTGGATGTACACCATATGAAGGCTGAAACTGCTATGTCCAATCTAGATATTCTCGAGAATAGTCCGGAGGCCTTAGGACTCACGGACAGAGAAAAGTGTGTAAGGGTACCACAGGGGTTGGCATACACCTTGGTGTTCAACCATAACCCGAGAAGGTTGTGGTTGAATCGAAAGGCGTGGCCATACTACATTCAGGACTTTCCGGAGAAAGCCTCTGATTATCGTAGTAAAATGGAGTTGGCCACTCCTCCTAAAGGTAGAATGCTGTCTGAAGGTAAAACTGTGGACCATGGAGTGTACACTCCTGTCTCGGTTACCTTAGGAGAGATGCGGACCACAGGTTCAGAGGAGTCCTCAGCTTCTGCTGGAATAGACTCATCACCTGACGGCCGATCGACCCCAACCAAAAGACGTGCTCCAGGGTCTTCCTGTGGGTTTAGTAGGAACACTACTGAATCCAACAAGGAGGGCTCTGGCGGATCATTACCGAGGGTTGCTGTTAGCCCAAGGCTAGCCATAGAGGAGAAAATGGTAAATGACCTGTTGGCTTCTCCTGTAGAGGAGGAGGATGACTGTGTATTTGTGGGAGAGGAGGTAATACCTCCTACCACAATCTCTGAAGCTAGAGGGAACCCGGGAGTATCAAGGAAGATATTAAAGACAGAAAATACTTCTACTGATAGTCAAGGGTATGTAACAGGGAAGATAGAGTCAGTAAGTGGGAAAGAGGATTCCAAATCTAAAATGACCTATAGAACGATTGATTTCCAATCTGAGGGGGATGATTGGGTGGACCAGAAATTCACCCCACCCACAGGCAGGGTTCAATCAAGTAAAACAGAGATGAGGAAGGAACAGGAGATTGGTCGTAGACTATCCTCCGTTCCATCACCATCTACCTGTATGGGGGATCTCTCACTAAACTCTCCATCAGCTGGAGTGGGTGAGGAAGATATCTCTTTGGAGTCGGTTCCTCTGCCTAAGCTGACTGGTGATATTGATCACCCTGAGAATATAAGTATCAGGAATCTTCTGAAAGAACAGTATGTCACTGGACTTAAAAGTTCATTTGACACACTGGATCTCGCTTGTCAACTAGCTCTGCAAGGAGCTAGGGCTCAAGCTGAGCAATTGGTAAAGGAAAGTCGTTTGGCCGAATTAGAGAAAGTGGAGACTGCTAAAGCAGAACTCCTATCTAAAATGTCCAAAATGACTGAGGAGAATGAAGCCCTCAAAAGACAGTTGGGACAACGAGATGACATGGTAGCAACCTCAAGCAGAAAAGTAGATGATTTGAGATTGAATATTGAAAAATCTCGTATGGAAAGTCAATTTTTAATTGATGATCTCAAAGTCAAGTTGGATCGCAGTAAGGATATGGTCAGCTCTGCTGAACATAAGCTAACTGCTGCCAGGACTGAAATTAGTCTAAAAACCAAAATTATTCGGAAGTTAGAACACGAAATTGGTGGTCTAACAGAAGAATTTTCTAGCTATAGAAAGGAAGCTCAGCAGAACGATGACTTCTATGAAGAGTTGGCTGAGTTTTTCGAAGACTGCTATGAGATACCATTGTCAAGTTGGTACGACGAGAGTGTGTACAGGGTTGAACGGGGTTCTGCCCCTCTTCCCTTAGGATTTGACGGTGATGCATACGCACAAAGGTTGAGAGCCGACTCCAGGGCTAGTAATACCCCTAGGAGTCCTCCACCTCCATCTACAGAAGACGAGGCGCACCAGGCCGACTGCAGTTACGTGGCTGCCACCTCCATGGCCTGTGGGTCATCGGAGTTGGCTCCTGTGACGTCTGTTCCTAAGACGTCCGTGGCTGTGACGTCTGTTCCTAAGACGTCCGTGGCTGTGACGTCTGTTCCTAAGACGTCCGTGGCTGTGACGTCTGTTCCTGTGTCACCTGTCTCGGTGACATCTGTTGCTGTGACGTCTACCTCTGTGTCGTCTGATGCTAAGACGATGCAGTATACTACAATGGGGGTGGACACAACCGTGTCTTCCTTTGAGACTATGGATACTCCAGCCGGGGTGTCCACTCTAGCGAGGATGGTGGTGAATGAACTGCAGGCAGAGTCATATAACTCGACTCCTGTCTCAACACCAATACTCGATACCACCTCTTGTCAGTCACCTTACCAGATAACGGAAAGTGAGACTAGAGAGGCGGTTCAGATACTGATGGAGCTGAACGATGCAATTGCAGAGGCTGACCTACGTCTGTCTATCCGTGATGCTGAGGCGCTTATGGCTCCTGAAAACGAACTTGAACAATCCATGATGGTGGATCCTCCAATGGACCCACCTGTGACGACTGGTTCTATGTCTGGGAACCATCGTCCATCCACCCTGGACATTCCTGTATCCATGGCGAGTGTGCCTATGGGTACTCAAGTGCATTTTCCTAACCCTGATGCTTTGCAGCTAGGGTCTGGGATGGACATATCCATTGAGATGAGTGACAATCGATCTAGTGAATGCATGTCTCCAGTGTCCAGAAATGAAGAACTTTTGCTGAGTGGCGAGTCATAAAAACATTCCCAGTTGCAGCATAGATGGAACCTCTACCATGTGTCGTCATCAAGGTTGAACTTTTGCAGTAGTGGGGTTATTAATACACCACGGACCGTATGATGCTTTATACCATAAACTATGGGTCACAGGATGACTATATATACATATATATTTATAAAAGACTGAGATGACAAGAACAGTGGATCATTATCACCTATTTATGAAAAGACTTTGATATGATCTAGGTTTGCAGTTGTCGTCATATAAGAAACTGTTAAAACCATCACCAAAGAGTGTTCTATTTTTGCCATAAGACAGTATTTGTAAAACGGGTTCTGTTTGATTTGATGACATGTGCTATAGGTATGATTATTGTATGCCGATTGTGATACTCTGAATTATCCGTCCAATAAGTAAAGGTATGAGGGACTGGATCCTGATGATACCTACTGAAAGGTTGCTTGACTGCATTCGTACTATGTGTAGATCTGTGGTAATAACATATCAATGAACCTGAGAAACGTAAAATTTATTCAGGTACTAGGAGTGGAAATTGCGTAAGTTGTTATGGAGATCCGTAGGCTCCCGTTGATTACTTTCAGAAGGAAGGTATCGAGTGAGGAGCCGGATCATTCTATTTTTCAGCTTGCTGCGTTTTTGATCTTTGAACTAAGTGTGGAGACTAATTCTCCCTGAAACGTTGAGATATGTTGCCATGACACTTGATCTGATTGCTTTCAGTATTCCTATATGGAGAATGTCACTTGTGTTATTGTGTAGAGTACGCCGAAAAGGACACCTGGGTGACCATGGTGCATAAGGTTTTGGAGACCTTGATTGGATTGGAAACTGCATTTACCGGATCTACGCTGTATGTTCATTTATTCCAAAAATATTGATCTTTCAAACCTTACTCTGGCACGTAAAGCGAGTGAGTCTATTCAAATAAACGGGTTGGGTCAAGGTTTACTATAAAGTCGACACTTGCCACCTTTTTGTTTTCCAATATGTCTTGTACTAAAAAAAATTGGTAACTTTTAAGGAGAAGTGCTCATATTTGATCTGTATGTATACGATACCTGTTGTAACAAATCGTTTTCGATGAGACATGGTTAGTATGCGATAAATATGTCTTAAAGGTTTTATATATTTTTTTATGATATATAGTCAAGTTTGTTTTATAGGGCTTGACTGGCTGTGTGGAGTTTATCCTCTTAGTCCCATAAATCATGACTGTTATTGAAGGATGATACTCGATTATTGTGTAACTGGATCCTGATGGTTGATATGATTGACGTTAATATCAAGAAGGATGAATACATATCTATGATACCCAAGAAATATATTAGTGTTTCTGATAGAAAGAGTTACGCTTGCCTCCACTATGTATGTGTTTGGAGACAATATATTTGTTTTTTTGGGTTGTTTGGAGATAAAATTTGTCATTGTATCAAGGTAGTATAATAATACTGCACTTTGTGCTGCTATTTAGACGCTATGATATTGTCTGAAGGGGGGTAGTGTAGTGGGTCGCCGCTGTACTATTTCTATGGAACCAGTTGGAGTTATATTTGGTATATGTGTTGTCGTGTATCCAGGCCGCACTCCTGTCTACTGCCGAGTATAAGGTTATATAAGCCCACCTGAGGAATGGTGGAGCGCGGCCTGGTTATGTGCATTGAGCCGTGACCGCCACGTGTCACCCGACATATCTCGGGTACGGTGTCGGCTCGGATGCACCGGCGCGTGGTTACCCGGAGTTCCTCGGGAACTCAAGTGTTTACGAGTAATGGAGAGAATTACATAACGACCAGTACATAAGACCTGGGGTTCTGCTAATCGAGGACCCAGTCTTGCTGCGCACTTCGGCCAGCTTGGCTGCTCCACAACAGAGCTTCCCCGAACTCTGTTGTACCTTTTAGGCCTAGTCCTGTCGCTGCTTCCACCTTGGTCACCCTGCGTCTTTCTCTGTTCCACCCTCTGGGGGAACTAGAGGAGATAGACGCACTGGTGCACAACTCCGGGTACAGAACTCCCTCTGGGGGAGTCTGATCCAAGTGGAGTTAACCAAGATGGAAGAGAGCCTTGGAACTCGGGCATTATGTACTAGACCGTGAGCGTATACCTCCTGTATGTTCATATGACCACTGGTGTTCAGAAGCCTATTTGATTGTTGCTATCCGTCTGTATGATTACGAGCCGTATGTCAGAATGAATAAAATGTAATTTCTGAACAACCTATTTTCGAATCTGGAGTTTTTCATAGCAGATGTCTATCTTAGAATAGCCAACAGCTACAATAGTATATATTGTAAAACTACAGTAGATTCTATTGCTCAGCTACATTTATAACTCTAACAGTTTAGTTGCCAGATGCCAATGCTGATATACATTTGATTATGCTTCTTCTCCTATCGCTCACACGATATTGACTTACTTGGAAGCGTAATTACTCCATCGTTGTATGACATCTCGCCTCCAATACTACAAAGAACAAACATGTATCAAACTATTTTTAGATAGAAGGTGTGAAAAACATAAATTTTACACTGCTCTTCAGTACTTTTTGTTATCAGTAAATAGTCATGTTGAATGTTGAACGTAATGATATCATAGAATAGTGTTAAAGTGGATTTACTTCAAAATATGAATTCACGACATAATAAGGCATAAAGAAAGTTGTGTTCAAGTAACATTCAGGGCCAAAAAATAGAGTCGGTAGGTCGATTTTTTTCAGTCAGGGATACCTGAATACAACTTTGTTTTGGGCCTAATGAACTAACCTGAAGACCCGTCCCCTCTCTTGTAGAGACAGCTCTATCACCGAAATTGCCTTGACTCCAATGCCTGCCTGAATGACATTTACTTAAAGTTTAGAATTCTTTTTTTTTTAAATATTATAGTCGGATAACATTACATAATGCATTAATCAACCGAGAGGAACATATCATGCCGAGTTGTCTATTCGGTTTCTCATTAGCCTTCTCAATCAGAAGGAAAAGGGTAATCTAAAGGTCTAAAAAAGTCATTCTATAGATATATCAGATACTTTCTAGAAAGCATGAGTAAAGTGATCATTGATGTCATGAATTGGTGGTAATTATTTATCTTCCTGTGTTGACATTGTGCTAGCGTTTGATATGACTGTTGGATGCAATATTGTATTGTGAGTAGTCACACAGCAATGGATGATAAGCTACGTGATAGTACCACCTTAAATACATAGGCGGGACTAGTGATGACTTTTGGGTGATCATTTTGATTGGGTCGAGGGGTAGAGCCCTGGTGATCATTAGAGTGATCATAAGTGAGGACCAAGGTCATCAATATGATCACCCTTTTGACCGAATTATAGAATATGCTAGGCTGTCAATAGGAAGACCCTTGGTACTAAATGTGATGACTGCCATACATTTTCAAAGTTTTCTTGTCATAAATTATTTCTATCATTATTATTGGAATTCCCCCTCTCAATCAACTTTAATCATCCAGCCTTTTCAACAATATGTTTTACTCCTCACAATAAGCAGAATAAAGCAGATATGTATAACAGATAACTGTGGGCAGCTGAGGAGAAAGGTACATCCAGGTAGGATTTTTAGTACTGGAGTTTGGCCACCAGGGGGCATCACAATGACCACAAAATTCTGAAAATGGGCCAAAATTGCCTCTAGGGTGATTTTTTACAGAGAAAATGATGTTTTTTTTCAAAACATTCTATTTTGGGCATCCTTCCATATTTGAAATGTAAATGGAACGTTTTGAAGCCAAAATGACATCCAAATAAGTCTTTCTTTGGAAAAAGAATGAATTCCAATCGGTAGAGAAATGCATAGGGAATACTACACTGAAAATAGAATGTAGATATCATACCTATATCCAGATTTATGATAAAAAATATGAACAATAGTGGTTAGGTATTTAGTGAAACTTTGTAAAATCATGATAATTAGATATAGAAATATATTCAAAACAACAAGAGATAGAGCCAATTGGCTGTTTGGCAAGGGTAGTACCATCCCAGATTTCTCAAAAACTAGAAGAGAAATTTCCATCTCTTTTGAAAGCTTATGACTTCAATTTCAAAACATACATTTAACCTTGGATAGCCCTTTTTCCTCATCTGTCCTCTTTAAGTCTGTTACTGTCAATCCTCACACTTCTAACTTTGCTTTCAAAACACATAATAGGTGTCTTTGTGTATAAATATCGATAGTTCAGAAAGTTCAGACCTAATTTTCTTTCAAATCACTGGAGATTAAACTGTGATTGTCTTATTACATCTTCCAACTAATAAACACAGATGTATAACATTGTCGTATAGTAGGTCCCCCTAGTGGCACAATTGTATCCTATGATCACCATACCGTATTACTCTGATCATATAAGGTGATCAATTAGGCATGATCACCCTAAGTCCTCTGTAGTGAGTCCCTTCATATAAGCCTTGGTTCTCAGCGCAGTGTCACCCCGTAGCCCTTGACTGGTTACAATAAATATTAATCCTGGACTATGACTAAACACCTCCAGATTATTCTGCTATCAAATAATCACAGATTTCACACACCTCTAGATGGTCCGAATTCTCAAAAATAACCAATCTTTATGAAATGGGGTACTCCTTTTCAGCAAGAAATGTTAGATAACAGGAATGTTTTGAATGGGATTTTCCAGTGCTTCAGTATGGGGCTAATGAATAGGAAATATAGCTAAATTATAGCTCTACTCCCTCCGGTCATAATTATATAGCTTAACTATCTCTCTGCCCAGGATGAGAGTCAGACACTGCTGGACTCTCGCTACAGCGAATGTCGGGCAGTGGCCCAGCATTGTCTGACGTTCATGCCAATGACTCAGGCAATTACAGTCAAAGTCAGCCCGACGTTCACATGAGGGGGCTTTTAGTGACACATGCCTGACTGTGGCATGTGTGTCCAGGAAATGAGTACGCACGTCAACTTACAGTAACAGTGCCTCCTATGGCGCCAATTACTTTGATATCGCCTGGGAACAGCTTGTGCACTGTATAAACAAAGAATATACATTGTATCTGAGGTACCCCTACACCTTGATATTTGAGCACAAAGATTTCAGAGATGTACAGTACTTAAATAGTTAAAAAGTAGTCACATGTAAACCTATGACTAATGATTAAAAAGTATATAACACTAATTGTATAGTTGATTACTAGTTTATTGCCAGACAGTTCACTAGCAATTACAATAGATTAAGATATACATGTTTCCGTATAATCCTAAAAGGTTGTTTTGAGTTTACAATGTATTTTATTCACAAGGTGATGTTCAAAAATGCGATACAGTTCACCATTTATCAGCTCAGATTAGAGAGTAATAGTGTCTCACCAGACTTTGGTATTTCCTTTGACTTGTATGTGGGACACTTGAAGCCTGCGGTTCTTTCATACTTCTGAGAAAATGAATAATAACCAGTCCCTGAGATATCTATTATTTTCATTGAATTACTTAATTAATGCAACTACATGGTAAAGTAAAGTTTGAGGAATGAAAATTTTGTACATGTATTTTATATCAGGACCTACTACTAGTTAAAAGGCATTAATTTATTAAACGAAAAGAATAGAGAGGTCTTTATGAAAATATTTCAAAAGTATTGTGGGGACATATTTACCGATGAGAACTTCTTCATGTGGTCTTCCCACTCTTGTCTGAGTTTAGGATCCTCTGAGTAACTCTTAAGGAGAGTTTCATATACATCCACCTGTTCATCTAGGGCTGATTAACAACTTCAAATATTAGAGTGAGCACTATTCAACCAGAAATTATATTGAATTAATGTATAGATCACCAAAGTAACATAGAGGGGCACATTTAATATGGTGTAAAACTACAACAGGGGATCTCATAGCCACAATGCAGAATTTTCTTTTTTGATATTTTTTCATGTATGGTAGCATTCAGTGGAATAATGTAATTGTAAAGTGTAACCATTACTCTCACAAAGTCAGTGATTAATTAAGGAATGAAACATACCTGATATGCTTAAGGCCAGCCAAAGGCAGGCAATCAATAGTGTTATTAGACGCATCTTGTATGATGCTCCCGTATGACTTGTCCAGTCAGAGCAGTTATGGGACTACACTTTTGTTTGTCTGGATTTCTGTTTTGTTATCATATGGCATACTGATGCTTCTTATCAAAGGGACAGAGGGATAATCCTATACCACAGTGGTTATCACTTGCACTGGCATAAGATAAGGAGTGACATTATGTAAGGCAACTCTAGTTGTATTGAATGGCATTCTAAACAACGTATGTGCATATACAAGTCAGTCAGTACAGCAAAATTACCATTGCAATATTGGTTTTATTTTGACCAACACCATTCATTTTCCTGACAATGAGATTAAAGATGATAGGGAAGTATTTCACCATAAAGTCATGATTGTGACCTTGCGGATATTATGACTTATGGAAGGGGAATTGGTGATTATAAGATAGTTTATGTCGGGAGCTTTAACATGGGACATCACGAGATAAGATATTCAAAGGAGTTTTGCTGGAACGGTTTCTTGAGATGTGCAACTGGAAGTGGTAAATTAGCTTTAACTGCCTTGTATCCAATAATAAATAATATAATAGTAGTATAAAGTAATGATAAAAATAGGTTTTAATGACCTACCGGACACCTTTCTTACCCCAAAGGGTCTTTTTTTTTGGTTTGAATAGGTTTTTATTGTCTGACACAATATGTACAAAGTGATTGTAGACAAGTAACGATGTCATTTAAGTGCGAGATCAATAAATACCAAAGTGACATATGTTTCAGGATTTAAATACCTTTAGTCTAATCATGGTACATTATTACATGAAATACAATACAATGGGCTCTGTACCAACATACATTGTTGTTTTATCAATTTACAATTCTAATTATAATGATAGCCCATATTCCGCATTTCATCGAAAATTTCATTTAAGAAGTAAGCAAACAGTTAATCGTACATACAGTGCTAAAAACATAATTATACAGTATTAAAATCAATCAAGGAAGGAAGAAATGGAGCCTCTAAACATACAGGATCACAGAAAGACATACAGTGTAATCACTTCTATTAGATCAATATACAATATTGCTGTTGAGATCGTTTTGTAATTAAGTTAAATCAATTATCATTTATATCATCATGGTTCAAGTATACATGCACTAGAATCAATAGATTCTCTCTACAGCCCTATGGACTTCAATAATAATGATGGAACTTGAACATGTCAATAGAGGATTTTTACATCCTCAAAAAAACAACTTAAAGAAGCAAATTAATTTCAACTGAACAATTATACATGGTACTTGTAGGAAATATGACAAGCCAAACTTGACCGGGTTCTACCTCAATTACTCATCATGTGGATGACATTATGATTATCTGGTTTTGATAGTAAAGAATGGTGTCATCTTCAATGAGGCCAGATTTGCTTGATCATGCTGGATTATATTGGGGTATATGGCTTCTGGGGTCCAACCAATGCCGTGTACAATGATGACAAGAGCGGTTTCATCCAACAATGACGCCAGCTGGTTGCCACTATAAATAGCAGGGGATTTCATTGATCAGATGGCCGTGGTAGCCATACACATTACTCGAGTATTCAGGGTACGGTTACATCCATCAATGTCTCCAGTACCGTTATACACCTCATTATATTACCAGTCCGGCGGTTACATCCATCAATGTCGCCTGCCTGACTTATATGTCAACAACAACCAGTGACTCGTCTAGCAAGCTTTCTTCAGACGGATTATCGTTCTTGACAGTTAAGTCGATACATGACCTTATGCGTTGCTTGAACTTAATTTTATTTTCACTATTTTGATACCAATCTCCTAACCGATCCCAAAGGACACAGCCTCGGTACAATGGGGATTTGGTGTATAAAGCTGAATTATGTCTTTTCGTGGTAAACCGGATCTTATTAATACTACGAGTGACTCGCGTTCTTGGTCGATTATCCACCCATTTAGCCTCGTGCGAATTCTTGTACATCAGGGATAGTAAAAGTTCTTGCCGTCGCCTCTCAAGTTTTGGAACCCCTGCTGTCTTATGCATATCATCCATCTTCATCTTCACAGCATTCTTTTTACGGAAGCAAATACCTAGGCCTCGATTTTGTAGGCGTTGCAATTTTAATAGGTTTTCCTTGGTAGTCCCCTCATATGCAAAACAGGTGTAATCAAACAAAGACAATACCATGGTTTTATATAATAAGATATATATCTTATGTGTCATATTTTCTCTCAGCTTAGAGAATCGGAATAATCGGTTGTTTACCTTCTGGTTTACATCCTTATAGGCTTGGTCGAATGTTAGACCCCTATCTATGGTCAGGCCCAGGTACTTATAGCTTTCTACAACATGTAGATCATGACTACCCATTTTGAACTTTATGCCATACGTTTTCTTGACTTTATGAGACGATACGCTCCAGCAAATTTTGGTTTTCTGCGTATTTACAGTAAGGCGTTTTGCTTGGCACCAGGATAGAACATTATCAATGTCATCTTGTAGTCTCTTACGCACAGTTTCCGGTTTATTGCTTGAGGTATAAAAAACAAGGTCGTCCGCATACATGATGAATTTGCAATTTTTGATATGGCTCGCTATATCATTGACATAAATGATGAACAACAAAGGCCCCAGAACCGATCCCTGGGGGACTCCAAAGTTTACGGTGTTCAGCCCTGACCTATATTCACCTATCTTAGTATATTGTGATCTGTTTGTAAGATAGCACTCTACCCATTTTTCCAATTTTGAGTTCAATCCTAACTTTCGGACTGCACTCATTAGGTAATCATGGTCGACGCTGTCAAACGCTTTTTTGAGATCGACATAACATGATGCTGTTATGTGACCTCTTTCCCTATTATCGTACAAATCGTTTAGGTATTGAAAGATTGCGTCACCTGTACCTCTTCCCTGGCGATAGCCAAACTGATAATCGCCTAGATAACCCGTCTTATCCAATTGCTCCACAATATGCATGTGTGCAATTTTCTCACAAATTTTTGAAGGGACTGGTAGCAGGGCTATGGGTCTCCAGTTAGAGATAAGTTTTAAATTGCCAGTTTTAGGTATCGGGTTTACACGTGCACTCTTCCAACTGTCAGGGAAACAGCCAAGATCGAAACTCTTTTGGTATAGCCATGTCATCTGAGGCACAAGATTTTGTAGGGCTAATTTCATAACATCACATCTCACATGTTCTATACCTGATGTTTTGTTTACATTGATGTCGTCGAACATGCAACCCACTAGGCCTTCAGATACTATGATGGCCGGACTTCCTTCACTAGAACCACTACGTGTAACAGTGTCAGCATCAGGGATAATACGTGTATGACCATTAAGTGAGAGCTCATTTGATAAAACTCCACCAATTTCAGAAAAATATTTATTTAGATATTCCACTGACTCTTGCTTAGTTTTCAATTTTTCATCATCACCAAGGCCAAAAAAAAAAAAAGGTTTGTTTCAGGTCACCCGACCGACCCTATGTAAACAGGGCCGACCCTACGTTTTTTTTATGCAATTTTGAAGAAATTTTTATATTTTTACACTTTTTGGGGATAAATTTTAGGTGTTCAAAAGTTTTGAAAAAAATCTTCCCATTTTCATACTTTTTTGGGTCAATTTTAGGGTTATGAAAAAAAAAAAAAGTAAAAAAAAAAAAAATCCGACCTACCGATCCTAGAGTTTCATCCCATGTTACCTGAAACAAAACTTTTTTTTTATTTGGCCCAATCAAAACTGGGGGTTCAACCGGACCTTCAGGCTTCATTAACACGTTAACATTACGCCAAAAAGTTTTTGGGTCATCTTGGGAATTTTCTAAAGCTTCCTTTATCTGGGCACACTTGGCATAACGTACACTGATATTTATACGACATCGTAGGGATTTTGCCTTTTCCAGATAAACTTCCTCACTCGTGATCCGGAACAGGTTGACGTTGTCCTCCCTCTCGTGAATTAAACTAAGGATATCCGGGGTCATCCAAGTGTTACCACGATCCCTTACAGTTCTTATTACCTTTGGACACACACCATCCAGGTAGCTCACTATGTGGTTCTCGATCCAATTCTAGGCATCAGTGGGATCTTCAATACTATAAAAGTTACCCCAGTCGGCCTCAATCAGCCAGTCCAGAAATAGGTTCTTATCAAACTTACGATACAAGCGCGATTCTACCTTTTTAATCTCATATATGACATGCTGTTTAACTTTAGTAGCATACACAGGTAAGTGGTCACTAACTAACAAGTTTAAAGTTCCCGCATCAATGTCCTTGCAATAGTTTGTAATAATGTTGTCAATGCAAGATGAGCGTTTGTTGTACGGCCGAGTACACTCATCAATCAGCTTTTGGAACCCGTAAAATTTACACAAGTCAGATAATTTTATGCTAGAATTGGCTCTTTCTGACATGGTATTAATGTTGTAATCCCCCAGTAGCCAAAGTTCAAGCCCCTCAGTCCATGCATCTTTCATTAGGATTTCCACATGTTCTAAAAAGAGTTTAGTTTTTCCAGCGGGCGGGCAGTACATCGACACGACTCTAAAAGTTTTGCAATTTGGTAAAGTCAAATCCAGCACTAGACACTCAATGTTCTTGTTGCATCTACACGACTTCTTTACAACTTGCAAATCAGCCGCCAACGACCTTCTCACATAAACAGCTACCCCGCCCCCTTTTTTAGATTCCTGTCTAGTCTGAACATTTGCATCCCAGGCCAGATCAATAGATCATCATCGAATTCTTTATGAAACCAGGTCTCACTAAAGGTAGTGATGTCTACTCCCTCCAAAACCTCAAAGAGTTCCTCCCTTTTCTTGAACATGCTCCTAGTATTTAAGTGCAGCATCTTTAAGCCTGATTCGGAAACAAAGTTGTCCAAGCTCAACAGTGGCATCCTGCAAGTAACAAGCTCCAATCCAGCCAACAAGCAAACACCACCAAATAAAATAAACAAACAAACAAACAACAGAAAAAGAAGAAGAAGAATGGGAGATCCAGAAACTGTACTGGATCCCGGGAAAAATATGTCACCCCCCCACTGACCGTACCAACTTAATGGGTCAGGAGAGGTGAGATGTGTGCAACTTGGACTGTGAGTAACGAAGCCATACTCCCGCACTAAATAGGTTCCAAAACTGAAACATTGTTAGATGAAGTATTAGTAGAGAACTAGTTAATCTTGAAACGATGGAATATATATATAGCACCTGGTTTGAGGATGAGAACGAGAAGAGGAAAAAAGAGGGATAACCGGGGACCGGCAAGCAGGGGATGACAATACCAAATATGACCGCGTTAAAAGTTAAGCAAGTCAAAATTCAGTAGTTTTAAAATGTACATTATAAAACATCTTGAATCCTCATTGATGTGTATACAGCAAGCACACATACATACATATACACACATGTATAGATACACACACATATCTATACATATACACTTATACACACACACACATACACACACACAAAGCCATGACCCTACTCCTCAAGACTTGCAGTGATTTCCCAATAATCAGTTATCAGACCAGGTTTAAGCATATCAACAGACAACTTATGTATATAATTATTATATTAGATCATATTAATATGTGTGGCGGTCTCCATGTATATTCTTAGCCTAACATAAGTGACCCACACCAACAAGTTTACTTGTAATAAATTCAAAAACTTACTTACTTTCTTTACACACCGGTCATGATTAAAATATCTTTACAAATTGTCATTACCAGTAGTAAAGGACAAATATCTATTTTTAAGCATGTATGCATGTATGTAGTCTCATGAGGATATCTCACATACTGATGATCTAGAGGAAAAATCGTTAGGTAACTAATTTCAGATCACTAGCAACTGTTAGATATGCAGATGTTAGCTACTGAAATTGTAGTTCAAGTAATATTTGAAAAAAAAAAAAAAATTTAAAATTTTGAAATTTTGAAGTTAGAATTACATATTTACCAGTTCCGTTACAAGGCCAACAATTGAATTTCAAATAAACTGTTTATTTCTATTTTAAACAATAAGTAGATATGTGTAGTCTAGAGATGAACTGCATTTCTCGGTTTTAGCGATAGTATTCCAGCATGTGGCATAATACCGTCCTCTTAATAATATGATAATACAGTCTTAAAGTTTAAGACCCGCTGGGCTAACTAGCCAATGTTCATTGACCAATATATGTATTCATCTGTTGGTTTTGTCAACTAACAACGCCGAACAGTATGAATTTGTGGTCAGGGTCAATATTTTAACGTTTCAAGGCGAGAGTTATTGAGCACGGTCATAATAATATTATTTCACAGCTGTAATCTGCACTAATTTACGACAACACAAGATCTCTGAGTCCCAGGCAGACTTTATCTAGCCCATCATCGTCCTCATCCTGATCTTCAGCTAGTTCCACCTGCATCAACGGTGTATGGGGAACATCTCGGTGGGCTAACTAGGTGATGTTCACTGACCGATCTATGTATTCATTTGTTGGTTTTGTCAACTGACAACGCCGAACAGAATGATTTTGTGGTCAGGGTCAACGTTTTAACGTTTCAGGGCGAGAGTTATTGAGCACGGTCATAATATTTCACTGTTGTAGTCTACACAAATTTACGACAACACAAGATCTCTGAGTCGCAGGCGGACTGTATCTAGCCCACCATCGTCCTCATCCTGATCTTCAGCTAGTTCCACCTGAATCATTTAATTCGTGATGTTACATAGCCTGAGGGGAATAGCTGCCTAGATAATATTTTCAGCAATTGCCCTGTACAGTAAAACTTGGTTACAACGAGGTACCTCCTACTACAGTAATTACCTCGTTGTAAGCAAGTGCTCGTTATAACAGAGGTAAGCTTAGACACTTCCCTAAGACAGTTAAGTGCATACCAGTGAGGTGGGGAGGGGGGAGGGGGAGGCGGGGGGCTTTGTGGGGGCCTCCCTCTGTGATGTGGCGGCCTCAGGAGGGTAGAAACGGACGAGGGAGGGGACAGGGGGCGGTGGGGGCTTTGTGGGGGCCTCCCTCTGTGATGTGGCGGCCTCAGGAGGGTAGAAACGGACGAGGGAGGGGACAGGGGGCGGTGGGGGCTTTGTGGGGGCCTCCCTCTGTGATGCGGCGGCCTCAGGAGGGTAGGAACGGACGAGGGAGGGGACAGGGGGCGGCGGGGGCTTTGTGGGGGCTTCCCTTTGTGATGTGGCGGCCTCAGGAGGGTAGGAACGGACAAGGGAGGGGGCAGGGGGCAGCGGGGGCTTTATGGGGGCCTCCCTCTGTGATGTGGCGTGGTAGGTGCGGACCTGTGAGGGGGAGGGGACAGGGGGAGGCGGGGGGCTTTGTGAGGGGTTCCCTCTGTGATGTGGAGGCCTCGGGATGGTAGGTACGGACCTTTGAGCGGGGTCTGGGGGGGGGGGGCTGTGTTTTGGCTGTGTTTTGGCTTCCCCATGTGATGTGGCCTGCTCAGAGGAGTAGGTAGGTAAGTTGGGGATTACCTGAGGTGAGGGGCACATTTCTTTCATATATAAATCTCACTCTATTCTTACATACTGAGAGCAATTTCTGGAGTAATTACCTCGTTATAAGCAAGTTTATGGCAAGTTTGTGTCGTTATAACAAAGTTCCATTACTATAGAAATGTATAGGAAAAGAACAGGGTATGTCAGGTTTCCTCGTTATAAGCCAGTGCTCGTTATATCCAAGCTCGTTATAGCCAAGTTTTACTGTAGTATATCACGGCCTTGTATTGTCATCTGACATGGTTAATGTCCATTACCAAGTTGCTACCATTCGAGAAAGGTTAAGCATTAATTCTTTAGAGGTGTAGAGCTTTAGAGGCACATCCTCTACCCCGCTACTCAATTGAGGGAGAATCTTGCTGAGGAAAATTGGGACGTCTTCCATGAAGAATATCCCTCCATACAATGGGAAATCACAATATCTAGGATCTATAACTCAGTACACGAATGTGCTCAAGTGGAGAATGCATCCCAATGAGTGGATGTGCAACGAGATTAGGGAACAGATGGCAATATATGGCTAAGTATAAGAGAACGGGAATAGATGGAATATACCAAGAGGCAAAGCTAAAAAGTATTCTGGCCAGGATTCAGCTTAACAGGGTGTCATGATGTAAAGTCTAATGATGTTATTGTTAAGAACACTGTAAGAGAGTCACAAGGTGATGCCAAAGAGCTTTGAAGGCAGCTTAAAAAGATCATAGCGCCAAGAAATATTATCAATCAACGTGAAGCTAACGTTCCTGTAGCTAAGCTCAGATCAACTGAACTTGAAATTTACTAAGATTCCACTAATTACTAAATTTAAGTGTAGTAACATGAATTAACCTTTTTGGCCCATTTTATCTCTATCTGCCCTAAATAAATAATTAAGGCAATTGATATCCTTGTAGGCAGTACCCCTGAAAGGGGAAGGGAGCATTTAACGTATTTAATCACAAGTCTATGTATCCTATAGAAACACAAGATTTGCATTTAAGATTATGGCAAGTCCAAATGTTATATAATATGAAACACTTAAATAACAATATTTTTTAAAGTTTCACTTTAGTAATGTAATGTCTATCAGCTACATGTCTATTTTCCAATAATATATGTTGTGGTGCTAACACCTCCAACACCTCCAAGCATCTCAACTAAGGTTGAGAATTGGGATTACAGGCTCCTCTGCAGCTCTCCTCCTCCTGATGACAACAGCCATGAGAGCAGCGACCACTGCCAGCAGGACACCACAGATACTGCCGACCACAGCCAGACCTGCTGTTAGGGACCCAACCTCACCACCAGGGGCAGCAGGAGCAGGGCGAGCAGCCAGCACATCAACGAAATATTTCTTGAAGACTTCTGGAGCAGTTCTAGTTTTAGAATTCTTGTTGGTTGCAATGTATTCACGCTGAGGAGAGGTCAAATACACAATCATATACACACCATTATTGCTTTCTTACCTACTGTATGTCACCAGAATTTAAGTTTAACTTAGCATTTGCAAATACTAAATTAACAATGTATTGAATAATCAATTTGGGGGAATTAATCACATTTAGTGACTCACCTTTGCTGGACAGAGGATAGCTTCCCTGAAGTTGATTGATGTAGGCTTTTCCCCCACAGACTTAAACTGTAACACACAATGAGTAAAATATGACTTTTACAGATACTCCTAAGCCATATTGCCTCTACCTGTGTGAAGGCATTGCTTACAGGGAGGTAGATGTCGAGGATTTACATATATATGTGTTTTGCATAGAGAGTATGGCATGGAAATGATAGATGTCAAGGTGCATAGTATAAATTGACCATGAATTTCCAATTCCAAGACCTGTATTAAACAATTGCCAATATAAGCTTAAAGTCAATGCAAGGCTAGGATTATGAAATTAACAGTTCTAGAATTAATGTGGATTTTCTGTGGAAGATTTACCAGTGAATTCCATAGGTTTCTGGCAAGAGCTTGATGGCCTTTCTCTGAGAAGTGGAAACAGTCAGGGGAGAAGAAGCTCAAATCGCTTTCTCCATCATTCTGCAAGATACAAAGGCTTGGGCAAGGTTTTCTCTTTTAAATAATACAAAATGATATCGATTGTGAATCTCTGATATCATTTGAGACAATAAGTAAGTTAATTCCATATCAAGGTTTGGTTCACTACCCTTAAAATTATTCCCAATTCGGACACATTCTGTCAAAGAGAAAAAAACATGAAAATAATACCTTATATACCACTTATAGACTTTTGTGTCATATACTTACATTTTTCGGTGGTACAGTATCACGTAAGTAAGGTTGAAATACAACGGTGAAATCACTCTTGTCGTATCGGCCATCGCCAATAAGGGCTGCAGTGTAGGAGCTGTACTCGGCATGTGCCTTCTTCACCTCTTCATGGAACTCAGGGTTAGCCGCACATGGGCACACATTCCTGAAATATCCGTGATATAGTATTGGGATAAATATATGGTATTTGATTAAATAGACTAAAATTATCTCCCGCTGCATGACATTGCGGGAAACTTGTGAATTATTTTGGTGATTATAGAGGTTAAATAAATGTTTAATGTTTTGTTTAAATCATAAATCATTTTTGCTGTCCTAGGACATAAATGATAATGCCACCTGTAATACAATTAGATCTGTCTCAGGTGGGCCTTGATTGAGCTGAATCTAAGCATTTTTTATTTAGCACATAATACATCACATTTCAATGGACGTTTTCCAAGCAATGCATGAGACCCTGTAGATTTACAGTATAAAAGGAGGTATCTTTGGTTTCCAGTATCACATACTGTTCAGCTACACGTGCACTCACCTAATGTAAAACCCACAAACAGAAGGATGTGGGATCGAGTCTCACCTTGGCACAATAGGAAATAGGTTTTTCTTTCCATTGTTTCTTTAACCCAATTGACATGCGTTGCCACTAATATTGATAGAGAAGTGTTAGCTTGTGATATTTGAATATGTAAATTGTATAATTTAGATGTTTTATGCACATTTCAACAGTACTACCTATTGTGTCACGGTCTGCAGATTGTGGATTACAGTAGTTGAGTTTGTAGCTGTACAGTATGCAATACTGGAAACCAAAAATACCCCCTTTTATACTGTGCAGCTACAGTACTTACTTCTAACAGTGCAGCTTCATATACATGAACTACATAAAATAAAATCCTATGTGTGTCTATATTACTCACTCTTGGAAACGATCACATATTTCATCGAAGGATATCTCTCGCAATAAGGTGACGTCCACAATAGGTATGACATTGACGATAGTGCGAGGCAGGGACACGGCCAACTTATTCAGCGTATTCTCCATGTTTCTGATAAATGATTCAGGTCCAAGGTCATCCTTTTGGACGGAGAAATAATTACATACTTGAATATTGACTTGTTTAACAATAGGAAGTAAGTTGGGTGCATAGTTTTGGTGGGGCGGGGGCAAATAAAGTGAGGGGGGTTTCACCTGTTTCCAGTGATACACCCCCTCTACTGTTAGAAGAAATTACCAGTGCCTAATAGTATATAACAACTTGCTCGACTCAAACTTCAATGTGACCTTATACAGTATTTGATTTAAAACTTTTACATGGCACTTTGTCCTGCAAAATAATTACATGTGGTAATTTCATTCAAAGTTCTCTCATACAACAGAGGTGAAAATGTTCTACCTGTACACAGACCCGACACAGGTCATTTCCTCCAATAAAGATGGTGACCATCTTCCAATCATTTTTCATATCAACATTGGGATCTCTTTTCATCCGTTCAATCAGAAATTCCGCTTGGGCTGGCAGGTCTCTGCATACATTGTAGTGCATGTGCAGCCATAAGTACACCTTTCAATTTCCCACAAAACTTTACAATTTCCATTATTTTTTATCAAGCTTAATTGACATGCATACTATGATCATTTGGGAAAAGCGCAATGTACTCTAAAACACCATCAGCTTGCTGTTATAAACGGAGAAAATTAACACTTAAAGTTAAAACAGCGAGAATAATAACAATAATATTATCACTTGTCACTTGTCATTTTGTAGGTATACAGTAGAATCTGTTGTAGGTGTACAGTTAAGTGTATGTGAACAGTAGAATATACTGTAAAGCTACAGAATAGGTGGTGAGCTGGACATGAAACACCTCTATTTTCATTTTTAGCTTCATAGCCTGCAGATATTCTGTCATTTTTTTCTTATTAAATGTTGGTACAATATATCACACTAACGTTACTTTTGCTCCAGGGACAGCAGCATTTAGCCGAGCTTCCTTGCTGTCAAAGTCTCCCCTACCAATCGAATATCCATACAGTTTGCTATTGTATTGCTTCAGCATATCTGAAATGGATCACAATCACATAAAAGATCGAAATAATCTGCAAACTGCAAAGCAATGTGAGATAAAGCTTAGATATACCTATTTCACAACTAAGTTCATGAATTCAAATTAACCCTTATAAAATGGACACATGTATCTAGATTTGACATACTTGGCACAGTAACTACTCCATCATCATACGTCCTTTCTCCTCCCACACTGCAAAGAAGTAACAGACAGTTTCCTTATAACTACTTGTACTATATCAAACTGTTCATGTACGATTGAGCCAGACATAATAACTGACTAAATAGCGTGTCTTCGTTTTGATGGTCAGTGGTCCTAGTGAGTTCTTACATTCGTTTGCCATCAATCAATGCATACAATTAATCAGTCCCCATTAAAAAAAACCCGTTAAAATTCGCGATTGTCTAGACTAGTCCAATTGCCTCCTCCCAGGTGACAGCACCGCGCCCCATCCCTACACAAACGCCATATTAGGTCTGCAGAGGGAGCTGCTGCTCTCATATTCTCGTTCCCAAATCCTTCCGAAGGAAGGCTCTGGTAACTGCCAAATGTTGGGATTTTGCTGGGTCTGGGCAACCCCTGCTAGTAGCTTGGAACCAGTGAACAGGAACAGGAAATGGAACCAGAAAGGCTGATGGTAAATCTACTTAAAACTACCATCATACATTCTGGTTCCATTTCCTGTTCCTGTTCGCTGGTTCAAGCCTACCAGAAGGGGTTGCCCAGACCCAGCAAAATCCCAAGTTCAAGGTCATTTGGCTGTCCCCAGAGCCTTCCTTCGGAAGGATTTGGGAACGAGAGTACTGCTCTCATACCACACTGATATTCCTAGGCTCCCTATACGCCCAACCTCTCAGTCACTAGTGCCTAACCTAGTTAGTCATTTTTTGGCTCCCTATACGACCAACCTAGATTAGTTATTATGGTCAGGTTGGTCACTACTGACCAACCCACCTTAGTCTTTTTAGTTCCAGGGGGAGCCACTGAGTGGTCATCACAGGTGGCCCCAACTAGTGGTATACAAATACAACACACCAATGATTAGGTTAGGCACTACTGACTGACCCCTTGGTCATTTTTGAATATAACTTTGCCATTGTGACTAACACTCATGTGACCAACCTGGGTTGTCTGTACTGACTAACCCTTTCAACCTATGGATTTTCAGTGCACCCTCCACCCCCACCCCCTCCATACACAATATTATAGGGCTCCTAGGTCCTTGGCCCATACATTTTCGGGTGTTAGAATTTCAATCAGATAACAACAGGTGAACGCTCCACTGACTGAACCCTCGACTAGTAACACTCTCTTCTGGCTATATGAGAACTGAAGCTTTTTCACTCCGCTGCCTGGCCAGAAAAAACGGGGGCCTATAGACTGATGGACGCGCTATTCGATCTCTTATTTTTATATAATATAGCATCTCGCTATTCCTACTCGATTTAAATAAGATGAGGTATAATCTTTGCACTAAAATTGCATGAGGACTGGTATATCATAGAAAAGGCTGCATGGCTAGCTTTATGTCAAACAACGTCCTTAATTGTTGCTGAGTGTCTAATCTAAGCTAGTCTACAACATAATGTAAAGTGTAAATGGATAAAATAAAAAAATAAAGATTGGTTCACCTGAAAACTCGGCTGCGTTGCTGGAGAGGCGTGTCAATAATAGTTTCAGCAATGATTCCATTCCCAGCCTTAAAATCAAGGGGCATTAATTCACTTTAAGTTAATGCATACAACATGGTCAACCGCAACTGGCCGGGCAAAATGCAAGAGATGACCGAATGAATTCTCACGTACATTGATGTCTGGCCAATGTTTGACAGAATCAAAACGGCCAGAATGACTCCCTTTTGTTAAATACTCGTATATATAGGTGTGGAGGAAATGATTTAAATATATTTATATGTAGGGATCTTGACTTATAAATCTCTTTCAGCCTACTCACTGTAATTGAATCTCCAAGGGCTGCAACGACTTTGATATCACCTGGTAAGAGCTTATCCACTGTAACGTAATGAATTGAGTTGAAAACGGTGTTATTCAATTGGTCATAATTTAATTTACAATAATGTTTCTCGGGAAATGACCAGTTATACATAAAAATTGCCTTGAAGGGACGTAATGAAATGATAGATGGGATATTATTATGATCAGAACTCACCAGAAGTTGGGATCTCTGTTGATCTTTCTGTGATACAAGGGAAGTTTTGGCTCATTGTGCTATTAGATGTGGCGTCGTCCTGTATGATATCAACAGTTATCTAATTGGATATACATCACATCATTGCATCTATTTAATGAGCGCAATTAAATGTTGATTGATAGGTGATTGAAGTCCCAGTCACGTTAGGTCGTGTCAGACTGAATATTAATTTTTAATAGTTGTGTAAACGGTTAAAGTTGCAGAACTGAACTTTAAGGAATAAGATATTGAGATCGATGTCTAAGTTTGAATATTTAGGTTAGCATACCAGTTTGGCCATCAGAAACCTTTTCATGTGGTCCACCCATTTCAATTGAAGCTTTGGATCTTCCTGGTAGCTGTTTGCCAGGTTTTTATATTCATCCCATTGATCGCGCTCCGCTAGTAGAGTATACGAGTAATTAATAAAAGAATGTTTAGATAATTAGTATTTGTTTTTCGAAGTTCTTGTGTCCCTGTCCCTGTCCCTCCTTCTGACTCTGCATCCGACAACTTATTGCATCATTATAATTACTTGAGTCTCCCCCTATATATGTCTCTGTCCCCTATGTCCCTGTCCTCATCTCGGCCGCTGTCCAGAGCTCTGTCCATGAGAAATAGCAGCAGTGCCAGGTCAGTGGTAATTTGACATTATGAATACGGCACTGTGTTGAACTTAAAAGCAAACTTTGATGTGGCACATTAAAGTACGGTGATGTATTTCCGAACTACATGCTCACAGTATAAATATATTTTTGTTTTCACATGTCCCTCCGTGTTCATAACAACAGCATTCCTAAGCCAAATACTAGGCCATCTTAGTGATGGGTTAATATAATACGGCCATATCTGTTGCTAAACATTGCGCACACGCCAAGGGTCAGGGCATGTATCTAGTCTGGTTAATGTGTTGTAAACAGTGAGAAATACCTGTGATGCCCAGTTCCAATGAGACAAGTAGGACAATAACCGTAAAGCCCCTCATTTTCTCTGCACAAGGAGGATAGCCACTTGTCCAGGTGAGGTATATGGATTCTCGGCTTCTTCAAAATATCATCCAGTTAAAAGCAGAGGACAACACACGGTTCTGAGTGTATGTTACATAATAGTCATATGCTCAATATCTCTGCCACTGAGACGATTAGATATAACCCATATCAACATGCGATGATACCAACCAGCCATGACATTAGATTAGAATGCACTAACACCTTCAGAATTGCTTCATAAATGTGTACACAATATGTTAACAGTTTCATATTGTAGTTAGAAGCTTCTTTAGTTGCAATGATACCACATTTGAGCTAAACCATAGTATGTTGATAAATATGCTCGTCAAATCGTCGAAGTCTAAATCGAGTTTGCCAGCAACTTGAGATTCCCATCACATGACATAGCACTGATGCCAATGGCCTACCATCTAATATCACACGTGTTCTGATATTTCCGGATTGTCTATAGTACTGACACGTTGAGGGACATTACATTCGGAACATTATAGCACTGCTAGATGTATAAATAGTTTGAAACTAGGGACTTATAGCATCACGGATAAAGCTTTTTCATCCTATAGTTTGCTCATATATTTACAAATATACTCGATGGTCTTCCTTGGTTGTATTTAGCTCGGTGATTCAGAGGGCATGCCAGTGGGCTATGGGCCAGAAGGTTAAATCCCAAAAATTATCCATACAGATAATCAATAGAGCCTCTGTATCCTCTCTGTTTAGAGCGCTGGCCATGTAATCAGACGGTTGTGGGTTCAAACCGTGCAATGATTTAGTCGATCGGTCCTGTTGGTGTATGTGATGTCGGTAGTGAAGTTTGAATGTAGAAAAATCTAAATTAGATCCAAGTATAATTATTTATACAAAACAATGATATTGTAACATAACTTACACCTCAGTTGGCTGAGATAACAAAAGAAAGGCCGTGACTGAATTTTATATACATGGCTGTATAATTTTGTTCCCAAATCGGGGCTATTCTCACAAATCAGGCTCAAACCAAACAATCATATATGTGTATAATTACTGTAAGTAGGGAGGTACTTTAGACCCTGCCATTGGTTCTTATTTATAAATATGTTGATGTTTATATAAAAAAGACATGCTCAAGTGGAAATTAGATTTGCCAAGACTATATAAACAGGATCTACATACAGTATGTCCCGATTTGGGCCCAGATTTCGCATCTGTGGCCGATTCTGGCTCCCGGTCATATATCAAACTGGTTTGATTTTCATTTATCTGATGGTCTCCCATTCACAGGGCACTAATCGGCCGATTTATGCACAATAACAGATCAAACTGTAAAGACCTATATAATCGGTTCGTGAGAATGACCCAAAAAATCTCCTAGTGGAGTTCCAGCTTATGCCTGTAATTGGGGTTTCTTGCATGCTGTGTATCCGATTGAGATTGCATCATCTCGGAGCCACACGACTTTATTAGTGATAGATTTATCAGCTTACTGACATCGACGTCCACAACGGGGTATTTAAATATGATTATTGTTTTGATGAGCCATCCAACCTCCATTTGGAAAGTCGCAACCGGGGTAGCTTTAAAATGAGTATGGTCTCTTCTGTACACATTCTGTGTTAAGTCTCAATATCAATGGGCAATTTTATCGTTCTACTCTACAGATATCCTACAGCAAGTTGATTCTGAAAAGATTAACAGGTGACAAAGTCAGTCATTTGAATTGACTGAGATGCGCCAAAGCACATTGTAAGTAAGAACACAGACACATCAATGAATCACTTTAAATCGTTTAATGAGTATGCATCGAAAATCCCAAGTAATTTGGGATCGATTTTCGCCTCTAAATAAACATACGAGTTTGCATCAAGTTCAATCTCTGATAGCACGAACGGATATTTATAAACCAAATACAATATGACTGACCCAATGGGCTCTCAAGGTAGACTCATATTAGTTAGCTTTAGTCTGTATTATATGTTTAGATGCAATGACAATATACAATATGCCTACCTCACTGCAAAGACTATTTCTGGGGTATAGAAGTAAACATAAACCATCATCTGACTCTTCTATGTGTACTGTGATATAGAGTCAGTTAAGCCACATTGTAGACATTGGCCACTATATGTATGTACATAAGGCACTGAGGTATGGACACATGGTGGTAAATATATGTAGCTGCCAATTCTGCTGACAATATTGCCAAAGTCAATTTCAAGTCTTATTCCATTAATCATTGGTAAGTAACTGCATTGAAATGCAATTGCATGTTTGGAGAATCATGTCTCATAATACACATGGGGAAGAGCTTGATAATAAATTCATTGTGTACAGTTTTTGCAATCGTCTTTTCGTCAAGGCCTCATAATTTCTCTTCTCATCCAGTGTGTGTTAAATGTGTTGCATAATGATGAATTTAGTGCGTCTGACACGAGTTTCAATATACATAGGGTATAGACATAATATGAAAACAGAGCACATCAAAATGTCTAAATAGTGTAGGTCATTCCCTTATTGGTTGTAGCACCGATTTACCATTGTCCTCTATACATAAGACACGAGCTCCCAAGTATAAAAGGTAGTCATACAGATCAGGTTAATATGACGGGTCTCAATCATAACTTTGATCAACCATCAGATACGTGTCCATAATTGTAATAGAAGTACCTTCTCAAATTACAGAATCTATACACATATTTATAAACGCCAATAACGTTTTCATAGCAATACTGAAACACGTTCACCTTTTATAATATGCCCATGCCACTGCACCAGATCTCAATATATGCCACACTATTTTGTGGTAAAATGGCAACTTGTGTATTACTGTGTGACCCGGTAATACCAATGCTTTCAAGTGCTTTTATAAGCTGCGTCAAATGGAAGATAAATGTGTATATCCAACATTATGTCAATCAACTCGTACGTATGCAGTATAGAGAAAATGACTAGAATATAAGACAAATATAAATTAAACAGTTAGATATGTACACGACTTATATGGTTTTATCAGCATGTAGGCACACATCTGATAGGCTCCCCACAATGCTGGTAAGAGTATAAAGTGTTTTAAGTTTGTCTCTATCTAAAAACAAACAATCTAAAAACAGATATAATACAAAAGAAACAACAATAACATATATTAAACCATATAGTATAAACTGATAAATAGATCTGGTCCTGCAGTCTATCATGATCTGAGTTACTATGTATATCTATTTACAAATACATATAAAAATATATATATATTTCTGTGTCACTACGTTTTAAAACAACAAAACGGGAACCCTCTTCTAAACTGTTCCTTCCCGTTCCCTCTGTAATTGGATATTGATGTTTTTCAATTTTATGGTCTTGGGAGGAGAAATCTGTTTCGAGTCGTTCCTTCTCTCTAAACTCCTTTTAGAGGACCCCTCTGTATGACTCTTCTCCAGATCGAACTCCAAGAGCTCTGTATCTGGACTTTTAAGTGAGGAGTTTCGAGAAGAGGAATGACTGCTACCTCCCTTTTCGGTGTCATAAATAGAGTTTCTATAGCGTCGCAAATTTTCCTCGTTTTGGTTATTGGTTTTCTCGTTGTGTGGGTAGTTAGGGCGATGGTATTCCGAGTGACGGGACTTTCGTGTGGAACCAGACTGGTGGCGGTAGTGCCATAGGATGAGGCAAAGTATCACCAGGAGACCCACGACAAACATTGTGGTACAGACCAAGGGAATCATCAAGGCTGTAAGGGAAAGAAATGGAAACTGTTATATATGGGCATAATGTAGCATGCATATCGACTATTATCTCATATTAATGGAAAATGATCATTTCCTTTCAACACAAATGAAATAGTGAATATGTATACTAGGATTAATAATCTCAGATTTATTCAAATGATATTGCACTTTCTTAAAGTGCAGAAATACATTCAAGAAGTGCTGGGTGAATGATGGAGCAACTTCTGACAGGAAGATAGGGTGAGATGCATGCAAGAGGGAATGAGTGAATGACATGGGGTGGGGGCACCACAGGGCAGGGAGAGAGGATGAGATATGCAGATGCAAGAGTGCATGGATGAGTGAATGATGTGGGGGCACCAAAAGCAGGGAGTGGGGGAGAGAAAGAGGTGAGATGCATGCAAGAATGATAGTATTGAGGCTTATTTGTATTGCATTTTAATAAATCTCTCATCCTAAACCAATAATAAGTGGTATACGCCTTCTTTATGCAACATAATTATTATATGCCCCAAGGCTCTACTTACTGTTTGTCTCTGTTACTATGGTGGTCTCCACTTTAACCTCTATTACGGCAGACAGCGCTGTGTTGTTAAGCCTATGTCTGCTGATACTGACGGCTATAGCATCCACCACCGTCTGCAGGGTAGGGTGTACAGAACCCTTCCCTTTCGTGCCCACACGAAATCCTGACAGAGACTGCAAAGCAAAATCAACCAAAACTAATTAATAAGATTAATTAATGTATATAATGTCGTCGGAATAGTGTGACACCTAGGTCAAGTTCTAACCTCCCTTTTTGTTATCAATAAAAGTTATTTATTATCATTATTAAGTATGATTATCTGGTTGAAAATTATATAAGTGGTAACTCTAATATATAGTTTAATTATATCATACATGATTTGAACTTACCACTGCCATTTCTATGGTGTCTGGGGAGTTGGACTGCAGTTTACAGAGGATGTTCACTGAATGTTCGGAAGCGAGAGGACGCAGAGACTGAAACCGCCGGATGATGCGGCATATCGCCTCTACTGACACCCCCTGGTAAAGATAAAGACACATTGGAATGTTAGTAAGATTACATATTAATAATTAAATATTAATAATAATCATTCTGTCAATCTAGTAGTGCCCAGTATCGATGGTGACAATATACACACATGTACCCCAGCGTATGATAATATTGTGCAGTTTGTGAAATGCAAATTTTCTTATGATTATTGACATGCTAATGGTATATCTGATTTTCTTTTGATTTTTCCATTGAATAGTCAGTTTCCTTTACAAAGATAATTGCTCAGTTCCTATATGTTACAAGCGTTTGCATGTTCACTATAATTATCTAAACATATGCCAAGCATGACCTCTTATTAATCATCCACATTTACAACAATACATGACACTACTTACGATAGGAACTCTATCCAAGTCGAACACCAGCGTCATTTTCATACAGGTATATCCATACTTAGACGTCCCTGGCCTACAAGTGGTGGTGGGGATAACGTCATCAGATCTGGTGGCGCCGGATGTGACGTCACGTCCCCTCTTCCGGCAGCTTCCCCACGGTAAACATGGCGGTGTGAGGCAGACGACATTCGTCCGTACACTACAGCGTTCGTCCCTGCCACACGTCATCACGGGGTCTGTTGTTGTGTTTGGTTGTCTCAGGCAGTTTTGTGGCCCACACCATACCTGAAAAAGTTAAGAATGCTATTTAAAAGTATAATCATTTTAGACAGAAAATTCGACATTTCGTCCTACTGTAATTTACTATTCATGTTGTTCAGTAATTGAGCTCTTAACTACCCTCTTCATACAGCTATAGTGTGTTAATGAAAAATGGAGGAAAGATACGTAACTTGGCCGGGTTCAGTTACAAATATGAGTATCCTCCTTTATCAACCATGTCTACAATCATTGACAATGTCATGTTTAGGCCTTTCATTGTAGTGAGTTGTCAAGTCAATCATTTCTATCGACGTGAAAAGATTGTAAAGACGTCTTACTTATATATAATTGGGAATCATAACCTTAAGCGCTTATCATGTCTAATTGTTTAACCACTAACACTCACCTTACTGCACGTGACGTGCCCGTTAACACAGGTACAGGAGTTACAGTCGTGTTCCCACGTACTCTGATGTGCAAACACGCGGTCAGAGTAGAGGCACGGCTGGGGTTTGGGCAGTAAGTCACCTGTAACTGTAAAATACAATTTCTTCAATCATTTAATCAAATTTTGTATAATACTATACACATGTAATAACTGTAATAATGTCTTTTTAGTGACGAGGCATTATAAACTTACTCGTAGTCCATAGACCAGAGCACATACAATATTTTCATGTCAAAATTGCTAATTAACTACTTTAATAGTTAACAGTATATATACATACCTGTTTGACAGTATTGTCCCTGGCGGCCAGGTGGGCAGATACACGTAAACTGTCCGATACCGTCAATACATGTGGACCCGAACGTACATGGATCAGATTCACATTCGTTGATATCTGAAAGTAACAGGTTTAGATATATGTATATGTATAGAGAGTAGACAAGGCAATTTTATAGAGATTTCTGCTTAGACTAGCATGTATATGTATACGTGATGTATCAAATTCAATACTTACTAATTCTGCAGTCTGGTCCAGTGAAGCCCCGTGTGCAGTTACACTCGTACCAGTTCACCCCATCTATGCACTTCCCACCGTTGTAACTGAAATAGGGATGCATAATTGTTATATTATATTCATGTCGGAATTCGATGTGAGAATTGGCAGTTCTTAACTGTATCTATCTCCAGAAAATCTATATAATAATGTAAGCAATAATAATAATAATAATAATAATAATAATAATAATAATAATAATAATAATAATAACGATGATAACAATAACGATAGTAATAGTAACAATAACAATAGCAATAGTAATAATAATAATGATAATGATAATAATGATAATAATAATAATAATAATAATAATAATAATAATAATAATAATAATAATAATAATAATGATAATGATAATAATAATAATAATGATAATAATTAAAACAAGTGTTTATAGATATCATGCAAAAAAGGTTTTAGTGATTTTATGCAACTCCTGCTCTTTAAATGGCATTGCCCCTTTCGTACAGAGCTAGAAAATATATATTTCTACCTTCTATGTTACTTTACATTTATGCTGAATCCTCAAATACCAGTGTAGGGCACCTATTACAATCATTGCTGTGATGAAAATTTCATCGAAATCCTAAGATGATTGACAGGCGTGACCCCAGGTCAGCAGATGACCTGAGGTCACGCCTGTCAATCACCAAAAAGTACAATTGCCCTAATAGGGCACAATCATAATACTAATAATAATAATAATAATAATAATAATAATGATAATAATAATAATAATAATAATAATAATAATAATATCTGCGTAATTAATACTCACCAGGGGTAGGGGTTACAGTCATTGGTGTTAATGGCGCATGTTGGACCTTCGTAACCATCGGTACACCTACAGGAGAAGCTGTCCCCACTGTTAATGCAGGTGGCACCATGTTGGCAGGGGCTGGAATCGCAACTCTCCTTCTCACCTGTAGATACATACATATAAAGGTAAAGGGTTAACAAGGCATTACATTGTGCTTATTTTGAAAGATAAATTGTAATAGGGTGATAAACTACCCCTTATAATAGGGTGGTGGAGTAGACACCCAAGGATTTCTTCTATATTACTAATTGTACTACTTTCTGTGTGTATAACCATGAACAATTATGTACTGTCTATAGCAGCCTGTTTTATATAATATGTGACACAATCTGCAAAAAGGGAGCTTATTGCAGGGTTCACTAAGTTCCCTTTTCCCAGTAGATGTCACATATAGTATTGGCGGAAACGTTTAGACTTTGACAGGAAAACTCACGTGTTTGACAGGTGCGCCCTCTCCAGCCCTGGCGGCAGACACAGGCGAATGCGTCCCCCATGTCGTGGCAGGCCCCACCGTTAGCACACGTGGTGGCATCACAGTAACTCGAACCTGCAATAACAAATCAGAAATTAAAAATTGTGAATATCAATGTATTAGGGTATGCACCGGCTGATCACACTGCAAACGACTTGGGGTGCAGACTTGGGGTGCAGACTTGGGGTGCAGACTTCCCCCCCCCCTTCCCCTGAAGTCGCCAAAATTAAGGGGTACATGTCGAAAAGTCGTTTTTTTGGACCCTTTGACCTATCGTCAATTTTCTTCAAAAGACGCCAGATCGCTTATATTATTGCCTTAGGTCGTAAGTCGCCTTGAAAAACGGCCTAGGTCGCCAGTTTCTGACCCATCTACAGACACACCAACACCTTTCTAAAATGCTGTGTATAATTATATGAGTAGTATAATGCTTCGCGCCCGGTAACAATGACAATCCCATTTTAGATTAGCAGATACTGAGGCAGTTACTTACGTAGGGTACACCTCCTGCCCTTCCAGCCAGCCTCACACTCACACCGGAAGTCATTCACCATGTCCACGCATGCGCTGCCGTTGCGGCATGGGTCACTGCTGCAGTCGTCCACATCTTAAAAAGGAATTGACAGGAATTTTAGAGATTTGCCCAAAGAAGAACACAATATCATGTAAAAAGGGGCATATAGGGATCAACAGAAACAGCACTAGAGTTCGGGTAAATTTATCCCACGCGCTATTCTGGCACAGAGTGGCATTTGAAAACACCAAGTATGACAATGAACTTGATTTTTTGCTGGGATTAGATAGTCCCTGTGGTTAGCTTGGAACCAGCGAACAGGAAACAGAACTGGATCCAAAAAGTATGATGGGAACCCACCCATCATGCAGTTTGGTTCCTGTTCGCTGGTTCCAGGCTTACAGTAGGGGTTGGCCAAATTAAAGCCAGCAAAATCCAAGTTCGGACCTCCAAGTTCAGGGTCATAGTGAATGGTACCAGAGCCTTTCTTCGAAAGGATCTAGGGACGAGAGGATAGAGTTGGGGGGGGGGGGGGTGCCTGTTAGAGGATATGTTCACTGTCTTGTACATGCATTGTGTCTACCTCGCTTTTTTAGATGATAATGCCTGACTGGATTAACCCCAGATGGGCCCTTTTAGCTCTTTTAGCAGGGCGGAGATCGGGAGGGACAGTGGGTGGAAGGGAGTGGTGGGAGGGGGTTGGGGGGGGGGGGGGCTGGGAAGGGCTTGGGCGGGATGGTAGGAGGGGGGTTGGGAAGGGCTTGGGCGGGATGGTAGGGAGGGGGCGACCGCACACAGAGCATCAGTCCCGTGCCGTACTACACCACGCCCACCACCTAAACATGCATCGCCCTACCCCCTTTATCCCCCGACTATAATCGCTGTAATGAAATTATAAATTCTTGCAGGACTGTATTTCAGGTCTGTGGAAGTGGGCGGCAAATGTCACTCATTAAAACGCAGCAGGTTCCCTATTATCACCCACTGGTCGTTTAGATCTAAAAGTCATTTGTAAACAGGCCACAGTGTTTAAAACATCCACAATGGGGGACTTCTATTGATGAGGTTGTGTGTAGTCTGGCATGGGTACCTTTTAACTCTTCATTGCCTCGATACATCATGCCCCCGATATTCAAAGACAAAATCTTGAAGACTCTCAATGACTTATTTCTTTGTTATGATCAGATTGGATATACAAAATTTAGATACTCATATTTTTGTCCGTCGATCATATGTCCTAGTAATTGGTAATAATTGTTATTTTAACTAAGAACTATTTGCCAGGAAATGGTCGGCAAGTAATATCAAAGCAGACGACAATTGACTCTTAACCGGAAGTCGTTTGGCTAATCCCTAACATAACGGCCAAGATGATAAAGATGACATGGACGTGTGCGTCCTTATGATAACCCATCATTAGCTTTAAACCTGATTATAAGTTTAATCCAGCCTGCAAAACTGAATTATTTAGGGTATTGAACCCCCTGGGTTAAATGCATACGGAAAGACACTTTTAAAGTGTGCAGACTGAATTCAATGTTGATTCTGGGATGCGCAGCACCAGGGCGCGGATTATCCTTTCTGCTGGACTGCTCAACTAATAATGGACAGATGTAATAAAGTTAGACTGAGTGATCCCCAGAATAGTAAAATAAACTCACTTTATTAGGAGGATTAAATAAAATGAAGATTATAGTACAAGATTATCTACTTACTGATATCACAGAGAGGGCCTTCCCAACCCGGTTGGCAGATGCACTGTAGTGCGTTGATTCCATCCATACAGGTCCCCTGATTCTTACAGGGCTGACTGGCACAGTCGTTTATATCTGAAAGGGTATAGTATTGGTCAGTGTTAGCTTGTCCGTCCATCATACTACTAAGTAATACAAATTGGGGAATGCAAGTAGTATAGGGAAATGATACTTGGAATATGGCGACAATATTCATTAACATGGTAGATGCATTTTAACCTGTCGGTATTTGCAATACATTTTCTACAATATGACGTTAAGTAGTGCGGATGAGCCTGTGACAAAGGGACAGGAATGTTCCCTATAGAACAGAGGCGGCTATAATTATAGGAAGAAAGGAGATTGGAAAGAGGGAATGCAGTGTTTATCCATTCAGCAGACAACATAAAAGCCACAGGCTTTCGACAGAGATATATACAAATCTTTGTTATATACACCCCTCAAGTTCCATAAAATTATTCTAAAAAAATTATAATATCAAATGTTACTCACTGAGATGGCAGTACTTGCCGGTGTATCCAGCCCTACACCGACAGCTGAAGGCCCCATGGCTGTTCTCGTTGATGCACTCTCCGTGCGCCCCACACACGTTGGAGCTCACCCTCCTGGGCGGCCCTCCCCTGGCACCGGCTCCAGTGGGATCCTCAACAGTGCAGCTGTCTATAACTGTAGGGAGACATGGCATATCAATTACAGAGGCCGTGACATGATATTTTGGCTATAGTACATTTAACAAGTACTGTACACAATAAGTGATATAATTGAAATGGAAGTGCTGCAAACAAAATGCAAACTTAGTCTTGTGATGCAATGGAAACACATATATAATTGTTTGTGTTTTTTTATTTTTTGAGATTACAGAATAAACTCATGTCTAATTGAAACTGAATTGAATTGATAGATTGTAGGTCAGAAGCAAGCCCCACTGTCAGAAGCAACCCCCCACCGTCTGGAGCAAAATGTCACCTTCGACACTAGTTCTAATCTGGTGATTTTGAACAAAAGTATACGCTGTATATGGAATGAAAATGAAATCTAAAGTACTTTAGAAATTGGCTGAGCATTTTTGGCTTAACCTACCTGTTGAGAGGTGTTTGGTGACTGGTATCTGGCAATTCCTTCCCCCATAACTGCCTACACAGTGACAATAATATTCGCCATTCTGCATATCAAAGCAGCTGGCTCCGTGAAGGCAGGGGTTAGGGGCACACAGGTCAGTGTCAATCTGGTGTGGAAAAGGATGAAGGAAAGAGCTTAAGATTAAAGGATGTCCTCCGAGACATTCATACACTGTGATATCATTATTGTATACCAATATATATATATATACCGAAAATATACCTTTATTGGCTTAAATTGAGTTGCATAGCTACCCATTGCCGGATTGGACCAAAAGAAAGGTGTGTTTCAGGTTACCCGACCCTACCTAGCAAAACAGGGCCGACCCTAGAAATTTTTATCCAATTTTGAAAAAAAAAGTATATTCTAAGTAATTTTGGGGCTATTTCAGAGTCAGTTTGATGGTCCACGAGTCGATGCCAGTGTTGGCGAGTCAGCGCTGTAGTTTGCGAGTCAATTTTTAGGTACTTTTCAGGGCATGGGATCAATCTGTCTTTATAAAACAATTTTGGGGCTATTTCAGAGTCAATTTGATAGTTCACGAGTCAACGCCATTGTCGACGAGTCAGCGCTGAAGTTTGCGAGTCAGTTTTGGGTACTTTTCAGGCCAAAGTTTAAAAAAATCAAAAAAAAAAAAAAAAAAAATCCGACCTACCCTTCCTAGATTTTCAGACTATGTAACCTGAAACACACCTTTTTTTTTGGCCTTGAGATAAGCAATTTGAAAGGGATGTAATTTGACAATGACGCGCCAGGGGTCAATGGTGTCGAGCAAAACATAATGGATGATGGGTTAAGTAGCAGATGAAATATACATTTCCAATGTCTCATTCTATAAACAACTGATCGTATATGGGAGGACAGGATAGAGAAAGGTCCAAATGAGAAGATAACGAGTGGATGGTAGGAGGTTAGCGTTAATATCTTAACCATTTAAAGGGCCGCATAGTGCTTTAACTTACTATACCCGTTGCCGTCATTATGCATGTATGTAGCCCTGACAACTAGCTGGGCTGCATTCACCCATCATGTCGACTATACAGGTTTGATATATATACACTCCGAAAGAGTAGGCATCATTTATGCCATTTAAGTGCCGCTTAGCATAATATAATTGATACACTATGCTACCCATAAAGGGTTAAATCTGGGTAGACGATGGAGACTCACCTGGCAGTTTCCTCCACTGTAGCCAGGAGGACAGACACAGCGGTATGCCCCCTGGAGGTCCTGGCACTGAGCACCGTTAAGACAAGGGTCACTGCCACACTCATCTGTGTCTACCTCGCACCTGGAACCCGTGTAGCCCAAGGGACAGGCGCAGTAGTAGCCACCCACAAGGTCCTGGATATTGGACAGCGAGAGAGACAGACATTGGACAATGGTCTAGTGGGATGGATACATAGAATGATGATGTAGTTCACACTTTTATCAAATACATGTACGTTAATTCGCATGAAAAAATGGATTCTGCAGAGTATTCAATTTGAAAATCAGCTCGCCATGCATTAGTCTGATAATGTAGTAAGATTACTTTAAAAAGAACCTAATATAACACAGTTGGGCGTTTAGTACTTGATTACCACAGATTAAAGCAGCATACTCACCACGCATGTAGACCCGTGAAGACATTGGTCATGGCAATCATTGATATCTACAATGCAGTAACGAAGGATCATGATAAGTCTAATGCCAATATTCCGCACGCAATGGTTATGGAGAAAACACATGTACACCACGGGGAAATAGCTTACAGATATAGGATATAAGCGAACACTTAACATACAAAATAATCTGTCACTACATCATTCTCAGAGCAACACGCAGCAGAGATATACCCTCAATTGTTGTTTCGATATTAAGAGGGGTCCTACAGGGGTCAAGTGTCAGGGGTCATGTGACCAAATCTGAGAGGGTCAGCTGACCGGATGCCAAATGCCCGTAGGCGCAGTCATACCGGAAGCAGCGAGGCGTGAAGGACATAGCCGCTGTTAGGGTCGCATCACACCGCCGCCTGCCAACATTTTTTTATATTGATATCAAAAACAGGAGCGGCCATCGACCTCTGTTGTTCATAAAAACAAAACCCCATTTGTCTAAGGATAAAACAGAGGGTGTGAGTCCCAAAAATCACTGTAAATTGAGGGGGTTTACTTCAAAGAATAACTTAGTCTTGGATGACAAAAGTAGGGCCCCAAACGTATTCAAAGATACACGAATACGGTCAAGTATCAAGTTAAAATCACATGCATATGGACTATATAGAACTAATGCCACTCCAAACGGCTAGTTATAGGAAGAATTGCAATGTCAAAATGGTTTTCACACAGAGTCCTATAATGTATTTGTACCAAATATACTGCTTTTCAATAGGGGGGGGGGGCCTACGCATGATCTATAAACATCGATATGCTTATGATTGCAAGATGAATAATACAGATCCAAGAAGGCCTGGGCAACATAAAGGCATTGCCCAGCCCAGAGGTAGTTTATGTTATTTAAAAATAACACATTTAAAAAGACTACTTACTTATATTACAGTTTTTGCCAGTCCATCCCTCTTGGCAGGTACACACATAGTCTCCGACCAGGTTGCTGCAGGCGTCAGCGTTGACGCAGGGACGTCCTTGGCATTCGTCGGCGTCTAGTTGACAAAAGGGACCCTGCCACCTGTCGGTACAGCGACACACGAAGCCGTCCTCGCCGTCAAGACACGTCCCACCGTTACGGCACGGGTTGGACGAACACTCGTCTACGTCTAGAAGACAGAGACAGGGTGTGGAACATTAAGGTAAGGTAGATTAAGGAACATGACATGCACTAAGAGTATACAAGACTGCCTAGCTTCACCAGCTGTTCACATTCACCCCAAAGGTAGAGTGCTGCTGAGAAAATATAAGATCTGAAAACGAATTCTTGTAATTAAAGTGGCCTCTAATGGCTGTTCAATTGCTAGATTCGGGGTTACTAAGAGGCATGGCCGGACATGGCCTTTAAGAATAAGATGGTCTTCACCAGTTGTATAGGACTATAGTGCAAGGGTCACTACATGGTGTGATCATTGTATAGGAGGTAAGTTGTATCATGTTTGTGCAATGTGTGTATATAAATGATATACTAGATTGTCGGATAGAAATGTGGATGGGCAATGCAGAGTTTTGCAATAGATATCTACATCACAGTGGTGTAATTTCTGCACTATTTGATTGGCTCAATCAAAGAGCATTAACTCCTCAAATTCGAAACCCACAAGTCATTCAAGAAATCTAGTCGACTATGTGACGGAATGAGCCTTTCCATGGATTATGAGTGTAAAATATTTAAAAGAATAAAGTTTGAAAAAACATGGCCTCTAAAGTGCCATCGCCTTAAAATAATTGCCAATAGGATCGGACGAATAGTGATGCCCAGGGACGTCATGAGTTTTATTCAAGCTTATGATTATGGCCTCAGAGTCGGGATATTAAAACCGGCCCCTACTTCATTTTTAAACATGAATCACACCAAGAATCAAATTAGGCCAACATTTAAAAGGGCGCGACCACCAAAGTCACAAAAAGAGAGAAAATTTTCAATTTGCCTAATTCCCTCCCGGATGACCTAATTTCAGGCGGGGGAGTCGCGGGGTATTAGGAAGGGCTAGTGGCACTAATGGGGCCAGTGTTCTCCGGACGAAATATTTGCAAAAGAATGGCCGAAAAACGCCAGCTTTTTTCAGTCGCGGCATAATCCCTGGATGGTTTGATAATTGGGGTGATAATACAATTTTTATGGCACTAATCCAATGACAATTACAGTTTAAGACACATGGTGGGGTATCACTTCAGAACCGGCATAAAAAAAGGAGGCGAATTTCTCAGGGATGTGTTCAACACCAGGGCACTTTGCATTTAGGATTTTCTAAAAAAACACAAAAAAAAACACAAATGCCTTTGAAGAGTAAAGTGGAATGATAATTTAGGCATGCTACGTTATTTAATGTGATATCGACTTCTATTTATACTGTTTACCGGGATGCAAGCCTATAGCCTGGGAATTCTTTCTCGCTGATTTTAAATATTCGGTTCTAGTGCATTTGTCTTAAAAAGAACTACCATAGAATTAAGCGAACCGTGATCCGGAGTGAAATTTGAAATAATGTCCATGTGAACGACACCAAAGGGTACGTAGATCATCGCGTGTGTAGTCCCAACCCCCACCCACCTACCTCACTTCCAAACAACTTTGACTGGTTTATACTATTTTGAAAAGGTAGGCATTTTTGAATACAGACCACCCCAAACAAAGACCTCCATAACCTATCATGCGCATGCGTGATACGACATGTGTGCGGCGCCTGAATCACGGCAGAAAAACGTGCACTTTGGATAATTACCCCAAACTAAATTGTAAATACAAACTATTCCATAATCGGAACATGCAAAATTAGGCACCTCGGACTTGCATTTCAGCTAAGCTCTCAAAGTTGTGAAAATACACAGTTTTACTGAAAGCCTCCACAGGAAATAATGCTAGGGGGCTGTGAGTCATGGGGGCAATTATTTTTCTGAAATTATACGAATCTCATGTCCCATCCTAATGAACTTTTAGAAAATACAAATTGGGGGCGGTTGGAGCTAAAATCATGCATGTATTCATTTCTCAATTTGTAGACCTTTAACGTTTAAAAAACAGATATGAATTTCACTGACAGGCCCGTAGCCAATGGGGGGGACGGGGGGGACGCGTCCCCCCCCCACGGGCCTACAGACAAGAAAAGGTCCACATCATGGAGCCCTAAACACTGGCTATCTGGAGCTTTTTACGTTTTTTCAATCGGACAATTATTAAGGTTTCTATTGAAGAAAATGCGGGGGGAATCTTTCAGAGAAATGATTTTGGTCAATATGTATTTTCAGAAGGCACCCATACATATAAGGAAACACTTAATTGGTTGGACCTTGGGGGGGACCTGGGCAGAGAGAAACTTTAATGAGTGGGACAGTGGGTCTTCAGGGGCTGGTGCACCAATTGGTTGGACCTGGGCGGGGACCTGGGCAGACAGAAACTTTAGGGAGCAGGACAGTAGGTATTCAGCGTTCGGTACACAAATTGGTTGGACCTGGGGGAGGACCTGGGCAGGCAGAAACTTTAGGAAGCGGGACAGTAGGTCTTCAGGGGTCGGTACACAAATTGGTTGGACATGGGGGGGGGGGAACTGGGCAGACAGAAAATTTAGGGAGCGGGACAGTAGGTCTTCAGGTACACAAATTGGTTGGACCTGGGGGGGGGACCTGGGTGGACCTGGATGGACCTGGGTGGAGTCGGGGACAGAATGTTTTGGGAGGGGGTCAGTGGGTCTTTTGATTTGATGGTCCCCTGGACTTCAGACCCGGTGGAAAAGTGTGGCTCCCTGCAAACCAGGCACAGCATATTCAAGTTGAATAATTTTGGACTGCTAGCCCTAAATCTGTCTAGAAGTAGTTTATTATTTTGCTTGTAGGGGCTCAATCTCTAGCATATGTAGCATGCGGACTAAATGAGAAGACCTTCGGGACTTCATAGTTTTCTGTGTATGTGTTTTCAGTGAGATGAATGGGAAAACAGAAAATGGAACCAGTGGCAGGGGAAGGAAACATGAGGGAATTTGCCCGGGGGGGGGGGCACTCTCGTATTTATGGATACCATGTGCACCAAAATCGACCCCTTTTTAAGGGATACTTTAAAATGGCCAAAATTGGAACCCTTTTAGTGGGATACCCACATAAACTGGGCAAAATTGGACCCCTTTTGGTGGGATACCACCCTAAATTTGGGCCAAATTCCAGGAAAAATATACCCCTTTTAACAGAATTTTTTTGGACTTTTTGGTTGGATATTCTTGGCCTAAAATAATACCCCTTTTACCTAAAAATGGCCCAAAAAGGACCCCTAATGGTGAGTCCGGATGGACCCGCCAGTGGGGCCCAAAAGGCACCCCTTTCCCGGGATTTTGTGTACGCACATGGTTACTATAGATCATACAGGGAGTGCCCCCACCCCCCGGGGGAACTTGTGAGGGAGGCTGTAGATGTGAGATGGGAAGGTGAGGATCGGGGGAGGCATGGAGAAGAGAAATACCTTGAGGGAGAGAAAATCAGTATAGGAGGAGGAGAATGGATATGATGAAGGTGGCCTCCCCCTTACTGAAAAACCTTGATTTGCCTCTGATTTATGGCTGCAAATTAGTTCAATCTTAGCACTCAGAATCCACCAGAATGCACCATTTGCCTTCTTGATTTCAAAAATTTCCTGGGGGGGCATGCCCCCAGACCCCCCCAGGGAGGTCGCTGCGCTTCGCTTGCGACTTTGCTGCGCTTCGCTTGCAACTTCACTGCGCTTCGCTTGCGACCATGCAGATTCTCACAATTGGTCCACTTTCCTGGTCAAGGTCCCCCCCCCACAGGAAACTCTGGATACGGGCCTGACTGAGGGGTGGATATTCCATTATGAGCCAACTATCTGATTTTCATCAAACCCCCATTCTGCTGTGGACTTATTTGTCATTTGGTGATTCTTTTCACTCATTTGATATTAAAGATATGCAATAATACTGCTATTCTAGGTGGACATCCGCAAACTTGGTGGTTGAAACAGATGCTCAATCGTCATTATATTTTAGCTATAACAAACATTCTGGTATGATTTAATTTAGTTTTATCTTAATATTCAGCAATATTGCCTTAGCATGATAACTGCGTTGTGACAGTTGGACTATTTAAGATGTATCTATACCATAGGAACAGGTTTTATAAAGAACCCAAGTGCATTAAAAACGTCTGGGATGATGGGGTACGGTGGCCGTTGTTGTCCCCTACTTTTTAGTACAAACCATAACAGTAGCATAATGAGACGCGCGTGATGTATTGTATAGTTCTTAAGGCGAAACACCCCCTGCCCGGTGCCTCTATGTTTGCCACCTTCCCTCCTATTACTCCTATGCTAACCCATCTCCCCAAACTCAAACTCATGATTGGCAACTTATGTTGAGGGTCAGTTTTATATACCTAGAAACCCTAGAAGGTATACCGTACCTTCCTATCTTGATTCCCAATCCCCTCCACTAATGACCCATCAATTGCCTCGTCAAATCTGTCTCATTCCATACTCTCTCCCAGTATACGTGTGTTGCTGCTCCCCCATATCTCTGCCCCATCCTTGCACCCGTCTCATCAGCCACCCCCAAACAAATCGGTACCAGTCTAACAGAGCCGTAAACACAGCCACAGCCCGTCACGGTTCACGTCACTACGCCATGGGTCATTTGTAACAATCGCCCTGATTGGCTGCTGACAGGAAGGCACAAAGGAGCCGGATGAATGAACGCCAGGCCTTGTCCCGCGGTTGATAACATTCACTGCATTGTGCCATGTTTCCATTAACAACAAAACGGATAGGATTTTCTAAAGAGGCACGGCAAAAGTACATTGAGCACTATCTCAGACTTTGCATGGTTGCAGAAAAGAACAGAAGCCATGACCCGTGATGAAGAGTATGTTAATGATGTCTTTTCCTGTCTCTGTTGGGGTAACTGATATTTGCAAATATAATGCAGCTTCTAAATTGACCACCAGAGACTAGCTTAGGCCTATGACATAATTCCTGAAGCATCAAAATATGGCTTTCATTACTTTAGGCTACAGTTTAATCCCGCTTGATCACATTTAACTGTGATATAAGAAAAACGATACAACTATCAGCTAAATGCCTTAAATATGAGTCATTCATTGTGCGAGCTATCCTGATCCTGTATTATGATTAAATCTATTATTTACCATTTAATTTATCATAAGGGTACATAAGGTGTCTACACCTGTTGCTGACCTTAATATAATTCCTTCTTCTAGCCTAGGGACACTCTTGCCGTATCACACAATAACTAATTGCAATGATTAATTTATTCATAAAAGTCTTTATCGGCTACTTTGTCCATCAGGAGCACCCAATTCAAGATCCTCTCGCTGGGGGTGAAGGTTAATATTAGGGTCACATGTCAACTGACCAACACTTCCGGCTTTGGGTGATGACCTTGGGTCAAACTGGACATCCTAAGGTCAAATAGGACATTCCAAGGTCAAACTGGGCACTCCCCTGGTGACCAGGGCCCTTTGGAGGACAAGATCGGCCACTTGCCCATTGTTCACAACGGCCCTCGAGCAGTTTTCAATAAAACGGCCTTTCAAGACTAATTTCCACCAGTGCATTCTGATCAGTGCCATCTTGCAGGGGGAAAAAGTTTCCTTAAAATTGTTTAATTCCCCCTTTCGCTACCCACAAAACGCCCATTTTCTCATTGACTCGCAGAAAAAGATGAAACTACTTGTTCCCAATTTCTTCCTGGCTTTCACGTGCTTAGGGGGAGGAAGAGAGGGGCACTTGTCTGGCTGTCACCCATTGTTCGTGGCGGAGTGATAAAAGGTACAAACTGACCAATAACGTCTAACAAAGGAGTACCCTATTGCTAAGTCTGGTCAGTGGGAACCCACAGAAGGTCAGTGACCCTTCACTGACCAGTGCCTTGGTGCCCAGACATAAAACACAGTGAATATTAATCAACAAATCGATCCTAATCAATGTACGTTTGTGTAGTGGGTGCTGGTCTTAAAGGTTTAATACTAGGGTGAAGTCCACCATGCAATCACGCCATCAGATTCGGAAGGGGCATGAACTGTGGGTATACAGTTGTATACCATGGCCTTGCCCGTTGCATCCTAAATCCGAGATACCAGACCTCGTGTACTCCCTTATCATGTCCGCTCTGGAGCATTATATGATAAAAATGTATACAGTATGCGAACTTGGTAATGGTAGGGAATGGCAATGTAGACTGACCGAGGGAAGTCATCCATGGATTCCTTTCGAATTTAATTACTGGTCATGAATTAGTGGTCACAGATAAGTGACATGATTCATTTGAGTGGGTTGATAATGGATATTCTCATTTAGAAATAAGTCCTGTGAATTGCTTAGGATAGAACGTCTTACATACGTATACAATACATAAAACATAACTAACAATAAGGTGTATGGTTGCCAAAAACGTCTACATTATAAATTTAAAGAAGCAGGGGGAGCGTAAGGACAAAAGAATAAGCAGTAGGGGTGGGGGGGGGGACAGACAGCGTTACAACAAGAAAAGACTCAAGCAATTATAAGTGCGATAATCATAATAATCAGAGGTGCGACAATCAAAACAAACAGAGGTACAAACTTACTTTGTTGACAGTTGCTGCCGGTCCACCCTGGAGGACACACACAGGTGTAGTCCTTGTTGTTATGTGCCTGACACGTGCCACCATGGAGGCAGGGGGCAGCGGAGCAGCTCTGGGCACCTACAGGGGGCAACAAGTAGGCTAGTGTGAAGAGCAGCTTACATTCACAATCACTGCCAATAAGGCAACTTATATTACAATGCCTTTGGGATGCCTTGAGACAGCTGCATTCCCAGTTTATGTTAATATTGTCCCATATAAACGATGTTATATATCTATTCTTCTAATGCTACATGTACAGGCATATATTATATTATACTCACGTCGCTCGCAGTGTGTCCCTGTCCACCCAGGCACACATTCACACTGGTATTTGTTTGGTTGGTTGGACCTGCACTCTCCCCCGTTCAGGCATGGCTGGTGTCGACCACAGTAGTTGAGATCTGTAGGGGAAATATCGCACATTAATTTCCCAGTTTAAATTTTCTGGAGTTCTTTGATATCGCATCACCTTTTGATTGACCTTGGCTTCGAAGCATCGCTGGATGGTGCAATTTAGAAAATCTGTTAATTCATGAATTTCCCCTTTTTTTTACTCTCTCTCTAATTTTTTTTCTTTACAATTGTCACTTTCGGTGAGACAAAGGAGGCTGGCGTCTGTGCGCCCAAGCCGTCTTGTTTTACGGATAACCAGGTTATAACACCGTCTCTTTCCTTATGCACTCAATGGAAAACCCCATCTAATGTCAACATTAAATCCAGACCTCTAAAAAACACTCTGAAACTTTACTCGTGCGAATGGGTAAAAACATTGATCAAGCTGCTATTTTTTTTCTGTGAGGAGACAACTTGATAATTGAAAACGAGCCCCGGAACGCATGCACGTTTCAATTTCGCCTGCCAATAGTAAGCTTCACTATAGTAAGCAGGCATTGCTATTGATAGCCTCCAATAATTATAATAGGCATGCTCTTGCGACGCTGCGCTGATTCATGGGCTTCTGATGGTAATGCAATTTGGTTCGTCGTTTGAGCTGATCTGTACTTCTTTAGGTGCCACCTGGATATGCCTCCAGAGATTAGCATATTAATTATACTACTGTATGAGCCTTAATGTTCTGTGAAAAGATCGTAAGATAGGTATACTGTTGTTCAATTGCTAGATTCAGAAGAGTTATTCAAATGTGAAGCGCATGTGGGTCTTGAACATTCTAGATTCTCAAGGTTCTTATAAATACTGCTGAGCTCATTTCAACCACGTCACTAAGAAACAAGATCATTCTCAATATATCTCACAATGGGGATTTTAGACAGTTCTGGGCCATCGACCAACCCCTGGCTCCAAGTGGCTGGGCGGGCCTGCCATTACAAAAAGTCTAAGTTTCTTTCTTATCGACATGGTAGTAATCCTATCTACATGAGGGAATGAATAATGATTTCTCCGGAGACCATTGGCGCTCCTATCTATACGTGTAACTCTCATGAATGCTCAAATAACCACCGTTACTAATCTTACATGGCCTTGTTTCTTGTAATAAATAATCATGACAGATCCTGGAATTTCCATTGGGAGTCATCCGTCTTTTAATGTTAAATTTCATTTCCATAGTTTGGTCAACCCATTGATACATGTATGCATTACATATAAGGGAATGTACAAAGTAATGACCTACCAAGGTTACACAAGAGACCTCCCCAGTTGAGTTCACATGTACACTCGTAGGGCGTTTTGCAGGTGCCATGCACACATCCAGGGGCGGGTTGACACTTGTCACACAGGGGACCCTCCCAACCAGAGCCTTTGCGGCACCTGCAGACAGATAAGAAAAGCACGTATGTAAGTTATAAGGCATATAATTATGTATATTGCCTTTGCGTGGCATATTGCTTGTAACATACAAATCCATAGCAAAAACAGTACATCAAACTATTATACCATATTGGTTTAATCTGTAATACCCATCCACCCATTTCTCCAAAGTCTATAATTGAACCATTAATGAGTAATATCGAGAGACGATTGAGATAAAGATAAGTCTTACCTGCATTCACCAGGCCTCGTGCAGTATCCATTCACCTTGTTGCAACCCGTCTTACATATAGCTATAAATATAAAGGAAAACCAGCGTCAATGAATTCTATGTTTGAATTTCCGCTGAGACATTGCACTTTTTCATCAACATGAAGAATATTAGTATTAGGACACACATTCTGGCATTGTGGGCATGGGAACTAGATATCACTGCGAGGGGTAAGTTATTTATATATAACCAATAAAAGAAACAAAAATCAAAACTTACGTTCATCACAGTTGGGTTTTCCCATCCAGCCAGGGTTGCAAATCTTGTCACCGTTTTCGTCGCAGGTGTAGTGTCCAAAATCATCATTGCGGGGCTTGCAGAGTTTGGCGCATGTAGTGTTGTAGTAGTTGTCGGCGCACCGGATCCGGATCCGGTACATACCCCGCGTCGTCGAGCCACCTGTAGGATAATACATTATATTATAATGTATAGTAATGGGACTTGTGTTTTTCGCCAAATGTAATTTAACACCACATACTTTAATAGTGAAGTGTGACCGCAACAAATATAATACTTTTAATAATGCACTATGCGCACCTTTGTCAGCATGGTGCATGAGTGCTTTCAGATTTAGCTCACTTCGTGAACATGCTTTAATCTGAAAGTATCATACCTAAAACTAACTTTCCAATACAAACGATTTTTTAAAATGTTTACAAAGGCAAAATCAACCTACCAAAGCTGATGTTGTGCCACTCAGGGTCCGGGGTAAGAGCACTCTGCTTCACATCTTGAACTATTAGCTGCTCTGTACCTGTACAGTATAGAAGGGGGTTCATGTGATAATCTTGGGTCCATTCTGAGCAATTAAGAATTGTGTGTATAAATTGTATTATATAATCACAATGTACACATCAGTTATCCCATGATAATCTTCCCACGCCCACTACTAGTAAGACATGTACTGAAGCTTATTAAAGCGAAGGGGAAGAAGGGAAAAAACAAGGGACTCCGGGCTGCAGAGGGATAGAAGGCAGTAATCTTGGCTATTATTTGACAACAAAGTACATCATGATCAATCTCATAACGCCTGATGGTTATGCATTAGGCCACGTGACTAACTTATCATGTTAGAGACACCTGGTGTGAAGCTTAGGGACTACCACCAGAAACCACAAGTACCCTTCATGCACGTCAAATGCGGCGTAGGCGGAGGGACACTGAAGGAAGATGATCAGTTACGTGGGCGATAATGAAGGCATGAACGGCTATTAGTGAAACAGAATACAATAGCCGCATGAGGGACTCTATTATAACACGTTATGGATCCCTCCCACACTACAGCTTTATGAGACCGCAACAATTGTCAAAAACATGAAGACATGTATCAAAAATGACAATGCCCCTTTAGGCCTAAACAAAGAATGAATTTTGTCAAAAGGCTCTCGCCTGTTTCTCTCCAAGAAGTGTGTTTGCCTACATCCGGGGAGGAGTGAATCATGTCCAAGTTATGACATGGATATTGATTGTTATTGCTTTGAGGATCAATTTGTTTTGGTTAATATGCTGTCTCTCGTCACATTATTTCATCGGTAATGATTCCCCTCGCCCCCGCATTCGTGCCTCTTTGGACTTCTGACAAATTTTGTGGTTTTGAGGACATCGAAAATGCACCTGATACCCCGGCAAGGAACAGAAGAGATACATCACTCTTAATTCTAGATGAACAACTACTTTATTCTATAGGAATCGGTAGAAAGCTATAGGAGCGACAATTCACATATTGGAGACTGTTAGTTCCGGAAATGATCATATCTACATGGATCAATATAGGATAGGAACATTGTGAGGCTGTGTTTCTGTGTTGGACGATATTATTGGCGGTGGTGAAAAACCGGGGTGAGGGGCGAGTGACCTCTAAACCGATGAGATAACTCCCAGTAATCCCCCAAATATTCACACCAAGTGGCGGAAATGGGGTCTCCTTGTGATCATATCATGCAGTGCAGGTTACATTGTTCAGCTAAATAAATAAATCCGGCAGATGAGCCAAAATGGCGTCTTCTGTGAACCCATGCCAAAGCCCTGGAGCTGGGAACTACAAGACAAACAATCCCTAACATTGCTAATTTCTCGTGCAAATGTTTGTCTGTCAATGACACTCCTGATCTATTGGCTTTCCTTGGAGGAAGAGTCCCCAATCAAGTCACCCAATGCCCCCATCCCTGACCGCGCTCAAGAGCCTGCGCACTGATATTATTTATGTACTTTTTTGTGATGTGTAGTCTTAATTAATAAAAGGCAATCAACAGTTCATTAAGATTCACATCATGTATTTAGATAATTAATTTACTTTTATATACGCACCAATCCCGCCCCTCCATTCTCTCTCATTGTTTGCTTATTCATAATTAGCTCCGGTAAGACGAGTCAATTCAAAATGATCAAAGAGAGGAAAGGGCCGATAACCTCCTCCCTCCCCCCATACATCCTTCTGATGTATATTTTATGCATTAAATTCATGTCCAGCTCAGGGTGTGTGAGTTGGGGTGGGGGTGGGGGGCTGAATACATGGGTGGCCTGCTGGCCTTTTGCTGTATTCATGTTCTGTGGTTATTGAAACATGTCCCATTGAGGATGAAGGAGGTGCATCGAAGGAGGCAGGTTGGGTTCGGGAAGCATGGTATTGACTTAAAGAAAGCAAGCATGGTAAACAGGGGATAGGAATGCAAAATGGTCGGAGTGGGTGGAAATGGGGCTAGGATGGAGGCAGTGGGAATAAGAAAAGAATACAAATCCTAGATTGTTTCGTTAAATCTTATTCAAAACCACAGTTCCCCCGAAATAAAATAAACAGGGTTAGGCCTTCTTTCGCCCCAGGCTATACTGATGCAATAGAGGGGAATGTCTGTCAAATTATGAGAGTTCATTGGACCGTAACAAGTTATTATATTGCTAGAATATCACTCAAAGGTTACAGTTCATACACCAACAATATAATCATTGCAGGGTCATTTGATTTTACTTCCAGCGAATAATATTTATTCTGCTTAGGTTGAGAAATTCTGAAAACTAAAGCTATATCTATTCTATGCTAACCCCAATTTGAATGAAATTAGAGGCTTTTAATTCAGCCATCGTCTATGACCCATGAAATCGGCATAACTGGTATGTGGGGCGGTGAGGGCTGTCGGGTGACATGCATTAGGGCCTATTACCATTGATTACCACTAGGGTAATACGTATGGGGGGGCATCACCTGGTCATGGAGCTGTGACCACATTATCGTTTTACTGGTTAAACTGGGTGTCACAGGTGGTATATTGAAGTAAATTGGAGAACGTCAATTGAAAATACAAAATGTGTATACTAGTATGTAGCTGTGAGGGATATTCAAGAAGTTGCTAGATATGGGGCCCTTGATGGGGGGGGGGGGTCCCCATGTCGCATGTCGGTTTTAAGAAATGAGCATGTCGCATGTCTATGTCGCTAAAGATGCTCTTGTCCCATGTCAATTTTAAGAAATGTCCACGTCCACTGTCAATAAGCCTCATGTCCCATATCACGAGGCCTCATGTCGCATGTCGATTTTAAGGAAGGCCCATGTCGCCATATCGAATTTAGGGGTCTAGAGATATAAGTCTTACATCAGCACTTATGTTAATCACATGCACCACTCTAGGACTTGACGTAAAACAGGGAAATAATCTCACAATAGTTCTCCTTTTACCACAGCACCCTCAACGCCCTCTGCACCACCATCTCTGCTAATTGATCCCATACTTTTTGTATGTTACTGATAGCAGCTAAAGCATGTCACAGTGGTAATATAGGCGTCTGGTGTGCAGTGACCCCCTTATCTGTTCTGTAGTGGCGGGGGGGGGGGGTTACTCAGGCATGTTTATTTGGTAAGGGTCGCTTATAAGCGATGGTGTTGATGTAAACATGTCCACTACTTCCGTTACCGCTGTGTACTAAGTACATCGTAAAATAGGTTTCCCATGAAATTCTATGGACTGCAACTTGGATCAAAAGATGTTGGAGAGGGTGAAATGCGTCATCATGTACATTATCTCAATGTCAATTTTGAAGCAAACCATGCATCTGATGCATATCAGATCATAAAATAAATATAGACACCAACTTACCGTTTTCATGTCGATGGACCACCTTGACCACCAACGTAAAGAGTCCCTAGAATACAAAGAAAATGATGAGAATTAATGGCAGTTTATGAAAAGAAATCAAACAAATGGAATGGAGGTATACCATGAGTCAGTGTGATAAGGTTCCATTAGAAGGTCGTTGGCAAATCACTGAATTGCATTTGGTCCCAGGGCTATCTCTGACGGAGACATTCCTTTCAACAGTTGTCTGTAGTAAACAAGGTCGAGGTACGAGGTGCAAAGTCGAGGTTATCAAGACACTGATTAATCCTATAAAACACCACTTAAGACCCGAGTAAAAGTCTGTAACCCCTACATCGTATAGCTGTTTGCGAGATAGGAACCGAAAAAGAGAGGGAGATAGTTAAAGTGAAACCCTGGGTGTTGCAGAGGAGACGATCAGTTGGGGGTGGGGGGCTGGGGTGCAAAGCTTGGGTGGGGTGAGGGTTGGGAGTGAGGGTAGGGGGGTTAAAATGGCGGACAGATGTGATGAATAGGAAGGGGATCCCCTCTCCATCATAGAGCCTGTTTTTCCACCTCCTGTTGTGTACTTCCTTAATGGGTGCATGGAGTGAAGGGGTGCTAGGTGGGTAGGGAGGAGTGGATGGATGGTAGGATGAAATATTGAATACACTCACAGAGGGAGCAGCTCTTTCCACTGTTGCCCTACATTTTGTGTATTCATGGAGCATGTAAAGATGCTCATTTATTCCTTAACACTTTGAGGGTAGAATAGTGCTTTAGTGCACTATGCCCTTTTGTCATCATAATGCATGGATACAACCCCAGCGAGTAACTCACTGGTGCGGCATTGATAACTTATCGACCATAATGATACACCTGCGATGGGCGGTGCAGCAATGCAGCATTGGCAAGTTACTCGCTGACCAACCTGTCTCGGTAGCTCCCTTGCATGTGCAATTCTTTAAGACAAATATGCAGTATATGCTTCTGTATTAAACATAATGTATCATTCTGTTGTCACGTTGGAACATCATGGTTAGGGTGGCAAATGCTTACCTATACAGTCATGTACCCAATAGTATACTCCCCACATATCCAGCAGTCTATAATGTAGGTGGTCTACTTGGTATCACCTCCTTTCAGTATAACCATTACCACATCACATCATCAATGCATTGATAATAAGTACATGAATAATCAGTGACTCTCATCAGTATGACATGCAGCTGAATAGCTCTGCACGGTAATTATCAATGGTAGGTCAGGATGGGTGCTTGGGGAAGTAACATGAACAGCTATGCCTACAGCCAATTTCTTTTTTTAAAGGATAAATAATATCTCGCGCGGCGAAAAAAACGACTATAGTTTCATCGAATCTATGGTATGGGTACATACAGAAGTGCTCCTGGGTACCAATACGTTTTCAGGGAAATTATTCATCCTGTGTAGTTAGACTAATAGCAAGTATAGACATGGTGGTACCTGTGTTGGGTATCATGAGTTGTTGTGCGTCTGCATTGCTGGGTGAATTGATTTCATGTAAAAATATAGTTACCTCATATTTGATACATGTGGGTTTCATGTCTGACATGATGCTACCTTAGTTCACACAGGGGTTGATTAAATAACCATAACCACTGCTGTCACCTCTGCTGATGCTTGCAACTAGCAATAGGGATAATTGTATATTCAAATGTACTTGTATTATAGCCTATATAACAGAGAGGTTTCTCAATTGATCTACATGCCGCGGTAAAGGCGGCGGGGTATTTTATTCACGTTAGTTTAGACCTCCCGTAGAGAATTTCAGGTGCATAAAAATTAATGGGCTTCCTCACATATTGCCGCGCAAACTGCCTTGAAACGCGTGCGTCTCCCTCATGACTGTGAACCGCATCAGGCCTTTCCTTTTCTCTTTTTGTGCTAAAATTGCTGGATACGCATTATCGTGGGCCTCAAAACGTAAAAAAAGATCTACCTTCATCAATAGGTCTACTTAGCACTATTAACACTCTCCAAGCAGATAAAGACCTCAATGCTTACACAAAATCATGCACTTAATATCAGCTGTGAGAGTGGGACGTGTTTAAATAAGGCGGCAAGAAGCAGACGACAATGAGGTGGCAGACGACAATTCTCTGCGGTTGTGCTGGGAGAGTGAAAAACACAAGACCTGTGTGACACAGGGCTCCCAGGCCATAATGCATTTATGATAATATTTAGGGTGAATGCGGTTTCACCCACAGACCTCTCTTTGCCCGGGGATTCCAGGGGACTGATTTTAACATGGATCCTAATTAAAGCAAGAAATAAAATGAAAATCCTTATCATAAAGGCATAAAGGAATGCCCATATGCATGTTTTACCAGCAAACTTTTAATGTCAAAATGCCTGAGCAGTAACTTATACCATTGGTCAACTAGATCTAGCCTAATAATATAGCAGATATATAATGTATTCAAGCTCTTCTTGTTTGATCTGGATCAGGAAATCTATAACCGCGCAGTTATATAGAAAAATCGTTTTCTATATCATATAGATAGAAGGAGACCTCTCTCTTGTTAGGGTTATGTGGGTGGGAGGTGTGGTGGTAAGCAGGGGTGTGGTGGGGTGGGGTAAACAAATAAAACACAACTGCTAGCGTTCCTGTAACTAGTAGCATTCCTGTCGGATTAAAAGCAAGAGAGAACTTGGGGGGATTCCCCTGCACCACCTGCAAGATAGCCTAGATCTCCATATCCGTTCTTCGTCTTTTTTTAAGGAAACCGAGTGGCCTAGCTATGTCAATACTGTCAATAACTATGATAGTAATCCATTGTTGTCCTCAGTACACTCATGATGTTGACATTTTTAACATCACTATCAGCTTCATTCCCAAAATGTTTAGGGGGTCGGAGTGGGATGCTACAAGGTTCCACCAAGAATGTTAAGGGGGGAAATGAAGGGGAAACCACATTCTTATTCCCTGGTCACTTGTTACCATGGGAACAGGGGTGTGGGACTGACGTGTGGCCGACCATAAACCAGTCAGCGGTGTCTGGATATCAGTGTCCGGGTACAAGGTAGTTGACTCTCTCAGACCTCTGAGTAATAAAAAGTCACAGAGCATTGACTCCGTTCTGCTCCGATGTCAAAGAATCTAAACAAAAGTAACAGCTCGTAGTTATTTATACATTTAGACCTTCAACCCTGGCAGCTGTTAGGCCTGGCCTAGCTACTACTATAGGTATGTATGGGAAAGAAAAGGCAGCCGATATTTGTAAGGCATGACTTCCTGTTAGCCTATGTCGGGTTGACTTAATTATTTACAGGTCCAGTGAATATTTGGTAGTTCAACTTGACTCAGTTATCAACAAGTTAAATGTTGTTCTGATGAATATTTGGCAGTTAAATTGACTCAATTATTAACAGGTCATATACAGTTCTGATGATGATGATGTGGGCCTTTAAATTTATGAGCTGGATCCAATGCCATGATAGTACAGGCAGTCCATATAATAGCAGGCTAATGGTCACTCTATTGACGTCCCAATGAAGGTCCAGCTTTAAGTGGAGTCAAACAGATGATCATTATGGCTATCAAATCACACACTAATGAATTAATCCCTGACCCGGGTTAATTGGGAGTGGACAGTTGATGGAACAGGTTGGTACCTCGGGATGGAAGGGGAGATGGGTGTGGGGGGTCGGAGAGGGCAACCACAGATGGGACAGGCGAAACAGACTGGACGTAAAGATATGTGTTCAACTGATGATACGTTATCTCAGACATGCAATCATGACAATGGAGGCTATGTCACACAAAAGGGGCAGATAAGATTATGTATAGAGTACTATATCGCTGTGTATGGTGGTTATGAGGAAGTTGATGAAACAGGGGGAGGGGGCTGACCCGGGGGGGGGGGGGGGGGGGTTAACTAACGTCTGATGTCAGCTACACTATACTTATAAATATGTGATCTAGGTTCATTATGATGTAAGTGCTAATTATAGTTTCAAAATAACCTTTTTTTTTAAGAATGTCGTCAGACAGTACAAGTCAGTACACGGTGTAGGCCTATACTGATCAGGAAAAAAAATCAGCAGTGTTTCCATTTGTGTTTGAGGAAATAGACCTACTGCGGTTTAAGGTGGCCTTGCACCGACTACACAACCCGTTGCGTGACCCTTTTAGCACCCTGTTAGAACGAAAACCCCTATCCGCTTTTTAAAGGGCTAGAGGTCACAGCACCTCAAGGTCACAGGTCGCTCCCGGCATGCACTGGGGGCCATCTGCGCCTGCGCAGTGCTGCCAACTGCCTGTGGCGCCCTGCGCGGTCAAGGTATGACACCAAATTTAACCCAGCGTCCAGTGGTCATCGACATGATTTAATTAAATGGACAGCCGTCCCTGATTCAACTGTAAATGAACCTGAGTTCAAGACTTGGACTATAGGGGGCGCCACCTCGCAACAGGAAGTGACCAGCTGTTGGCCACTAGGGTCTCACAATACCATTTTTGTGGCGCTAGCCCACTGGGCTTTCTGGACAGGGGGGCTTAAGGAGGCGGGGCGGGGGAGGGTTAGGAAACCTGTCAAATACAGTACAAATAGTCAGATTATAGCGTGTACCGCAGCAAGTCATGTGACTATCAATTAACACCAGAGGAGAGTCAATTTACATCTAGCCATGCCCCAATGTCTGTCCGTACATCCCCCGAGGGTATGGGGTGGTATCATATAGGGCCTCTCTGATGTACAGAGGAGACCTTCAAAGGGAGGTTTGTAAACGGATTATCACTGGATTCGGAATATAAAGCTAGAGTCTGGGTGGATATTTGAAGAGGAATAACTCTATATAGGCTAGTAGACTGACATGTTGGACAAGGGATGACAGGAATGTCATTGGCCACCTGTCACATCTAGAATTATGCTGTAAGAATAAAACAGAAAGGGGAAGGTAAACTGAGCAAAGAGGGAAATACAGGTCATTGACAGTTTATTGAAACTATGGTGAATTTAGGAAAAGAAGTGCGGCCTAATATCTTTGATAGTGTATACCCCGGTAAAAGAATATTATTTTATTTGAAATATCTATTAGTAATTGACATGTTAAATGGGGTCTTTAATTCTCCGTACCGCGTCCCGTTTCGCCGTTACAACCCCTATAAAAAAATCTCTAGCTCTGTAGCTAATACACGGAATTCCCCTTTGCAACATAACAACCTATAGTCCCCACGGCCTGTGAAGTGTGAGTGAGCCTAATTGATAAAATAATTATAGTATAATTTGCCCCGTGAGTATTAGACCAATCAAATTGCTGGTTGCTTACAGCCCTGGCCGTCAGATAACATTACGTCACCTAATTACACGCCGCCAACCGGTTGTCGTTACATTTAGTGTCGCAAAATACGGTGCATTATGGCGAGGGGGCGATTAGAGCGAATCAGCTGTTAAAATTTTCAATTTTATGAGTTGTAAGTGGCAGGTAGGAGGCAGCGGGAAGGGGGGGGGGGGTCTGGGGGTGGGGGTAATCCAGGATGGAGTTACATGGGTGTGGAGAGTGATGGATTAGTGTTGAGGGGAGCCTTTGGCATTTAGAAATCTGATATTGTACTTCACAGATGCTACGTGCAGAGAGAGATATAGTGACTCTCTAATTGATAGAGAGAGAGGTTATATAGGTTCCCGTAGTATCACCCCGCTTCTATATATATGTATAGCGCGATTATTAATTTGCGAAACGGTAGGGGAATTACACTCCTTCCAAGGCCAGCCTCTTCTGCTTCAACGACCAGCGTGCATGTTAAATACGCATATGGGTAGTAGCATACGAAAATGCCGCTTTGCAGCAGGATTACGTCACAGCGCCACAGTAGTAGTATACTAAACTGTCACACTGTTGCAGGATCACAATGCATCTTCACTTCACACGGGTGAGGCTGTCATGGTTAAATTCGACAGAGCCGATGAGTTACTTACTTGCTTATGGGTGGTCACGGATTTCGTAATAGTAAGGGGAGGAAACTATTCTATACTTTATAGAAGACCATCTGATGGTGTATCGAAGGGTTGGGCACAAATACAGCACCAGTGAGTTGCAAACAATTGCTGCATTCATGCATCATGATGACAAAAGGGCATTGGGCACCAAAGCGATATTCTACCCATTAAGTGTTAATGAATAACGGGGAAGGGGGACAGAGTACTTGCTATACTTAAATACAGGGTTATCATTGAATGGATAGAGGAAGGGGAATATGTGTGGTCCATCTATCGAGAGATCAAAATCAAAAGTATCAGAATAAAGAGCACTGATTTATCAACTAGCGTGTGCCTTCTGACCCGTCAAGTCAGTGCACTCCAAATTAAGTGTCCAACACTCGGTCCTAATGAAGGTCTGTCCCAATTAGAGAAACCATATAGACACAGCACGAGACTGACACATTGTATACAAATAATCATTGTGAGTGTGAAGGATCGGGATTAGGCCCTAGTGTCTAACCATGTCTCGCTGGTTGTGATAATAATTCGCCTCGACTTGCATTGAAACTGGAGAAAGTACATGTTATAAATACGCTGGTATACTGTACTTATGTTGGACCCCTTAAGTTATTTCTCAATGTGGTCAGTACATTGTGACGTGTGTTTGAAGTGATACCACTGAATTCTTATTGCTAAATAGATGAAGGAATGGCCATTCTACAACTAGTCCTTTACAGACTATAGTCCGGGTGACTTCGAGTCCTACTGAATGTCCATCTACTATTGTTTGGCAAGTATAGTGCACAGGACCCAACAGCTGGCTATCGGGCAATTATCAACCTCTACCCCCCTGCCCCTCTCCTGGCACCCCTCTCCGGTACCTACTGCCCCTACACCCAGTACAGCCAACGTATTGAGTCCCAAGTCAGTAGTACGCATGCTCAATGACCGCACGTGGCGGTGTGTGGGCTGCGCACGCGCAGTGCACGTGAGTGTTGTTGGTGCGCAGCTGGTGGGGGAAGCCAACACTGCTAACTGGGAGGGGGAGGGGTGGGGGTAGGGACCTGTCATAGTACCTCTACTGCTCACTACATCCACAAGCGCCACGTTAGGGACACGTTAGGTGTAAGGGGATACCTTCAGCTGTAGGCATGGGGTCTGCGGGACAGCACGGAAGTGAGGGCAATGTAGGAGGCAACCACCACTAGGGGAGATCTATGCATATATATGGGACGATGTTGGCCTATCATCATTGGTAGGGTCCAGGGAATATGACATGAGGAAACGCTGTATTGGCATTACAGGGAGCCATTGTGTAGCAAGAGAACCGAAAAATACAATACAGGAGGCACGACATTAGGAGAGCCATAGAGCAGGAGAAGATGTTGAGAGCTGTACCCATGATGATATAGGCTATCATAGTGAGAAATAAAGTCCGGGAGAGGGAGACTGGGAAGACTTTCAATGGGAATGTTGGTAATAGAGTAGAGAAAACTTCTGTAAAAGCACATGGTATGGCAGGGTATCTGGATGGGGATACGTGAGGTGGGGTGGGAGGAGAGGTAGGGAGCAGAGTAGGGGGTGGTGTGCTTTACTCTAATGGGTCCTGCTAATCCCCCTGCTAATTAATGGATAGTTTTAATCACCCCACTGTTAGCACGAGCCGCGGGCCGCTCCACGTCCACGCTAATAACCGTGAAAGTTAGTTCTGCTTTTGCTGATTGTTGTGCCTGCTCATCTAGCATTATGCCTTATTAAAGTTGTAGGCTATGCACAGACATGTCTTAGCAGGTCGTTTCCAGGCAGAATAAGGCAACGCTTTCATGATATAGGAGGAAAGAAATTTTATGTTATTTTATAGTATTTTAGGTAACATGTCATTTCGGGAAATATCACTGTAACTTTGGCCAACTTTGGTGAACATCTCTGTTATAATTTGCTATAACCATTATGTAGTCTTTGACGGTCAGCTGTATTAATAAGAGTTCTATTCATTCATTCCATTCACAGTTTAGCCTGTACAAAATCATTTATTCCATACATTACTAAGTGCTTTGGACTGCACTGGATTGGGTTTCTATCGTTCCCTGATCCAAGGGACCTTCATGCCATGATTACAAAGGGTTCTGTACATGCATGCACATCCCGTTTTTTAGTCTTTTCGCACATGTTGCCCTGACAACAACGAAACAAGGACAATGTCTTCTTGTAAATGGTGTTGAGTTACCCCCAATCACTGTCACTGACCCACAACAACCTGCGCGCCCACTGACCTCCTCCTTTTCCGGTCACGCCAGCTTAAGGAAGAGCCCCCTTTCCAAGTGGAGACCCCCTCCCGTCCCCAGGCAGACCCCCTCCCCCTGTTTCCCTAAAAAATAAGTTCCTGCTCAAGTCGTGAACCACTTGCCCCTCAGAAAATTACAGTCGTAGTTACCGCGCCGGCCGCTAGGGAGCACGACCCTGGGAGGACAATCGGAAACGAGGCTGTGTCAACAAGGTCACGTGGATGGTGCCTGGCCGGCCCCTCCTTCTCCTCCCTCCCCCTGTCCCGCCCACCGGTTACAATGCCTGTAGCGGCCAAAGGCGGGGAGGGTACGGACAGAAAAGGTGGGGTTAAGACCACCCCTCCGTGCCCACTGTCCAACAATGGCCGAAAAGACAACATCTGGACAGAGGGGCCCGGATGTGCTCAATGCGCATGCGCTAATTTGCGCGCGCAAATTGGCGCCTCTGTATTAAATCCCAAACCTGTGTGGGTGTGGGCGGTGGGGGTGGGGGGGGGGGGGGGGGGGGTTGCTATGAACTTATCAGAGCAGCCTCAACGTCCAGCCACCTTCCCTCCCTTGTTAATCTGGTACGCCTAGTTAGTGACCGTCCAGCTAAGGCAGTGTTTAGTTTGGGGAGGGACAGGGAGGGGGTCATTTCTGCCCCCTATTGTGGTCAGCATATGTGAGGAGCTGGTGTTAATTCATCTGATCACCGTTAGAGGTCACTGAAGTCGGACTTTGTCGGACCCCTCATTTAATTGTTCTGTTCCTGTCAGGAAGTAAAAAGTGAATTGTTCCCATTAATGGCTGTTGCTGAATCCAATAGGGGCCCTAGATCATTTAGCTGTGCTTTCCTAAAATTGCCCTGGGTCAACTAATACGATTCCCGGGTGACGATTCAACCGCATTTCAATGTACTACTTACGAGATACGATAATGTACGATCATATATGGCCCTGACCCAGAGGCGGACGCAGAAATTTGAAAACAGGGGATGGGGGCACTGTTGGAAAAAAGCAGCCTGAGGGTGACGAGATCATTAATGGCAATAGTATTAACGTACATCTGCCTTAAGAAATCCCCACTACACAGCCACAACACGCACTCCTTCATCCAGGGTACTTATCCTGTGGCTAAAGAGGTGGGAGCTGGGTAAAGAATAGAACCAGTGTACAAAGCCGAATTAGTGAGGGTGGAGGAGCAGGTATTTAGTCTCAGACCACATAGTTTCCCCCAAAACTCTCCACAGGACTCCACCAATGTTGTCTCTTGTGCAGGTGGCCCCTAACACACCCTCCGCCTCCCCATCGTCACCGCACCCCACCCCACCCCTTTGCCTTACTGTACTACCCCCACACCTCTCACCCCTACCTTGCCCCTCTAACTTCCTTCTATGTATGGACAAATCTTCCACATGGTCTTGCTCCCAGGCTGTGGACATGGGGCTGACCTTTGGTCACTACTGAGGTGGGAACAGACCTAATGTTCCATGTCCAGAGGCGTCAAATACCACAACAAAGAGGTTACCTTACAGCCGCTGATGTATAGAAAAGGCCAGCGACCATTTGTAAATACTGCAGTAGGGAGCTCAGCGTAGTCTCAGTCTGGTGATCTTTAATGTAGTAGGAGGTATTTATTATGCTAATTAGTACGTGAGGTGGGGATCATGGGATGGTGATTGTTTCTTTTATCGCTCACCCTAATAGTATGGGTAAATATTAGGTGCTCGTTTGGGTTCCCCCTCCAGGCACCTTGTCCCTTTAAGGGCAGTACAATGCCTCTTTTCACACTGTTAAAGGGGGTTCTCCAGGCACTTTGCCCTCTTGGAGACCTGGTTCATTATATGTTGTGTTACTATATTAAACTTGGATGTTTTTCGCTAGGTATTAAAGGGGTAACCTCCAAAAGCTATAAGATGTGATCCACCTACATTGGGACAATGTGGTCAGTAAAAATATAATGCTTATGCAAGCCTCTCTCTTGGATGGCTGCTTGTGTATCCCTGCTACCACTTCACATCCCATTGCTATAATCTCCTATTGATAAAGGCCGACTTCAACCTGACCTGTAATTACGGATCTTTATACAAGATCACGGTAGTGTTATAGCACCAGCTGCTAGACCCAACTCAGGAACCAATTACCCCTGAGTGGCTGCCCATGTTTGTCTACCAGATCAGGTTAATCAGCATGAGCAACTCACCGAGCAGCTCCCAGCCACACTTAGAGAATCAAACATCAAGAGTATGTTGCTTTAACGGAGATACCTACGAACCTCTTTCCAGATTGCAAGGGATCCTTCATATTCAGTACAAATTAGGGAAAGGGAAAACCCATGTCCACCAGTTTTAAGTCAGAGCAAACAGGTCACGATGGTTTATATTTTGATAATATTATTTCACAAAACAGCATATGATATCATATGAGCATCCTGAAAAACTATGATAAAGTATACGAAAGAACTGTACAGTTATAAACAAGGGAACTTACTGGAACTATAGATCTAATTAAAGAACACAAATTAGACCGTCAACGTGTGCGTGATCAGAGTCCAATGCGCATGCGTGAGTGATCCCTAGGCGGGAAGACATCTTGCCCTACCCCTACTGAGAAGCATTTCAGAGATTGACACCAGGGCTAATTTCAATGGTGTGTCTTTTGTAGAGATGTTGACACCATGTTGACACAGGGGGGGTTGGAAGAAGTGGAGGGCATTGTCTGATTCAAAACAGAGGCAATAGTTTGCAGAAAGCAAGGTTAGTCAGGTCACCGACTTAAACTATTAGTTAGAGGCTGTTAAGGCAATAGCTTTACTCAATTTACTGAATAACAGAGACGACATAGAAGAAAATGTCAGCTCTGATCAGCTTTCTATCTAGACACTGGCTTCAAAATATTGGTAATATGTACCTATAGGCGCATTGCATCCGCAGTCTCAGAGATTGAAATGCAAAAATGCGTATTATGTAGATAGAAAAGAAAACAGTACAAATAACACTCTTCTAGTATTACACGTAGCGTCGCTTGATCAATAGGAATCTATGAGAAACCACAAACATCGCATTGAAAAAATAAAAATGTAAACCACTATAGATTTATCCACTGTTTAGATAGTTGTGGTTAAACCAGATTCTATGCTGAATACGATTTTCATGTGAATAAATCAGGATGTTAAGAACAACTATTTTTCTATAAATGCACGCATGGAAGAAATAAATAGATAGTTTCATTTTCTTTGCGATTGGCGTTTGCACTGTATATTCACAAAGCTTTTGCCCAGTCCAGATCCCTTGGCTGTTCCCCTTCCACTAATTAAACAAGCTGACCCTCATGAGGAGGTCCACACTGTTGGCGCTAACAGATAGTGACCTCCTGTAGCGACACTGACGCCTGTTACCACGTGGTGACGCCTGTAACTAAGGGCCAGCGTCCGTGTAACTAAGGACTGACGCTTGTTACCCACGTGCTGGATGATCACTCACCCAGCTGGTCAGGGTCCCTCCATAACTTGTGCTGGTAATGGTTGTGATGAGTAGGATGCCATCTTGTCCCCTGTGTGTTATCACTGCCTCTACAGCGGTCAAGCTTATTGTCCAATGGGTGCGACCATTTCTTCAGCTGGTACTAGCAAGATAAGCACCGCTAAAAGCTGTCACATGGGTACTCGTTGCACCTTAAGAATTCCACAGTGAATGGAGAGAATTATTTGAAGGGTGACGGTCTAACTATGTATTCCGCTAGTGGCCTATAAAGACCACTCAATCAATCCTCTTGTTCTGGGGACTGGGGCACTGTGCCATATAGCAATATAGATAATTACAAATGCACTATTATGCTGTTTCATTTCACTGCCCTCTATACTATAAGCCTACCAACAGACCAATTGATGAGTGCTGCCCTAATGGATCGACCTGTGAGACCCCTACAATTACCACACTGTTCATGAAGTTGACATGCCTTCTATGTGACCTGTCCATCATGTTCCTGACCACCCTCACACCCCCTCACACCTCCCCTCCAGGCATGTGGGTCCAGTGGACCTCAGTGTTTGCCCCTTGAGCATCTGGTTGCTACCCTCCCCATAAGGTCGTCTGTCCGCCCCCAGTGACCTGTTTGACCTTGGTGACAGGACACTCAGAGCCCAAGGTTAAACGATAGCACCCCAAGGGGGCAGTAGTCAAGGCCGGAGTGGTTATTTGTGGTCTGAGTCTGAATTGCAACTCTCAAGGTCGTTGAAGTTAAGTCGTGCTTGTCCCTGAGAGCAACTTTAATTGTAACAGTTTATGGTCAGGGGATAATGCCCTGTGGGGTTCTCTTATCTTATAGGCCTACAATAGCAAAGGATCACTCTTATAGACATTTCTCTCGCCCCCCCCCCTCCCAACTTCCTCTGCCCTCATAATATTCACAATATATTTTCACAATTAACATCCGTTTCGTATCATTGGTTTCCTTTTTAGTATGACATTGCTTTTCTCTCTGTACATGCATAGCCTACCAACTTTATTGCAAATTATACCCACACCAGAACGGGACTGCTCATGGGTGACCGACCCTAATATGCCCTGTGGAGGCCATTGCTACTTTCATAATTGGTTGTTCCATGGTAGTTACACAACTAACAAAAAATCTGATATTTTGTTTGGAATAATAATCATAGGCAAGCACCCCTACCCTGCCCAGGTCTTGTTGATCTTGCTGGTGGATGCTCTTTCTGTGAGCATTCATTATTCATGTTAAAATGATCGAGTATTCATCATCACGTGGCTGTTTACTCCCGAGATCTCGTTTCTGGTCACGAGACCACGGCTGCGTAACGCCGTGAACGTGCATTGTTTAATCCCTCACCCGCGCCCTCTGTCCAAATAGGGATGCACTACTTGGAGGATATAGTGGGTATAGTACTTCTCTAAGCTCCATTCATATTGTATTGTTAATACAAATCATACTTAAGAGAAGTTAAAAAGTCAAGCTGATGTAAATTGATTGATGTGTTTCAGACGAGAGAGTGTGAATGATATGTTTGAGGATTGCAAATTGGCAAGTTTAATGAACTTAAGGGGCTGGCCACTTAGGGTTTTGGGTGATTAAAGTGAGCCATTATTAGGTGCAGTCTGTCTGACAGAGATATGCACAGGAACAATTCCCTACTTGTACATGATTTATGTCATAGCCACATGCATGATTTCACGCCAATACTAAGTGCATTATACACGATTACATGTGGGATAGGGCCATAGCTCCGAGCCATAACTGGCCGAGAAAATCAATCCCAAAACATGAGTGTCAATAGTCATGTCGTACAAAAGATGGGGACCCGTGGGGGCAAGCTTGTGAGCCCTGCATCTGCCGTGTTAAACAGTAAATTATCTCCTCTGGGGTCGTTTGTTACTGTCTTTTATGTAACTCACAAATAGACTGGGGGAAGGAGCCCCGCGGGCTCTGTTTTTATTGGGAGGGGTAGGGGTGGTTAAGGGGTATGGAGCTGGGACAGGTGTTGGGGGGACATGGCTCCGACCCCCAGCATGACCTGCCACGTGCCCCGTTTAGCACCCCTACCCCCCCCCCCCCCCCACACACACACACAGGACGTAGGTAGGGTGTCTGGGTGTGTCTAGGGGTGTATGGCTGGGGCAGCATGCATGCTGACATGGTCGAGTAGTTGGAAGCCTCTTAACCCTGTTAAGGTAAAAAGGGCTAAATAACAGTAGTTGTATAGGAAGTGCATGTGACCATTTACACATCGAAATGGCATTAATTGAAAAATCTTTTTTTGTGGTTATTTTTACTGAGGGATGGCTGAATATTAGGCAGCCTTGATAGGTATAATTGCAGTTAGCGTCATGCACATGCTGTATATGTTGTTTATTTTCCAGATTCAAATATGATATCATGGTACATTGTAAAGTCACCAGTCAAGTAGACTGGTTCTATTTCCTTTAGCAAACATATGACTACCCTCACCACTTACCCCCTTTCTGTCACTGTATTTACGCATAGGCTTAAAACTCAAACCTAGTTTAGCCTCCTCACAATTAGTGGCCCTATGGGAAACAGACCCTGCACCCTCGGCTTAAGGGTGAGGCTAACCAAGAGGGGATAAAGGTGCTACTTGACTTTGGGAGAGCCCCTTGACAGATGTAAGCAGTCCCCTGACAACACTCCTTGACGAGGTAGCTGTGGTGGGACAAGACTGTGTAAGGCTGGTGACTATACAAACACTGTCAAGGGATCGATGATGCTTTATTATGGACTGAGAGCTCAACCTGAACTATCACAATAGGTGGAGAGGGAGACTGCAGGGTCGTTGCTTCTACAGTGGAGAACCGCTATTATTCACCCTTTTAGTGTACAGAGTGGTCTATTTCGTCGCCACTGAGTGCAGTAATGCCTACATACCTTGATCCTAGTCATACAAATATTCCATGAAATCTCAGACAATAGGCATAGAACACTACTTAACGATGAGGTTCACCATACTTATACTCCGTAGTCGGTGGTATATATTCCATGTACAAACGCCACTTTCAGTATACTACTTAGTGGCCGCGCGAAATCACTCCACTGCTTTTGGGAAATACATGCACTTAAATACCTGTAATTGAAGTATAATGCTTAGCAGACTAGAATGACGACTGACATAACACGCATTCATGCATGCATAGTCGATTTATAAAGACCTGCATGTTATTGGTTATGCTTAATTAGGCCTATATCAAACAAACTAAACAAAATGCATATATGCAATAAAATATAAGCATTCTTATTTGATCCATGTACGACCAAGAACCACACATCATGTAAAACCATGTAGTACAATTCCTAAACTCCCCCCTCTACACGCCTGACCAAATAGTGCTGGGGCTGCACATTTCCGATTACACACACGTCTGGTTCCGGTCGTGCACGCGCCGTACGTCCTGTAGTAGACGCCGCCATGTTTGTTTGCCGTTAGATCGGGTTTGAGTCATTTATAGCCGGTGCCACATAACAGGAAGGGATTATGCTATTGAGCAGGTCGTCAATAACTCACTGACTTGCTCGTCAATAGTTTTACTCAGTATGCACCTCGCATAGGAAGTGTTAAATCGGAAGCCGAGTTTGTGAACATATAGGGGTGCATGCATATCGTGCATTATCTTAGTCCATGGTGTGGATCAGAGGGGAAATAATTGAAAGACATATTTGATTGAAATATTTCCCTCTCGTGAACAGAATTGGTAAACGTCATCGGCTGGCAAAAATTAGGCCTACTACAAATGATTATTTTAGTCAGAAAAGCATGTTTCGCATTAGCAATTGTCAGCATCTTTAACCCGGTCAATGTGATGACAAGCAAGAAAGCTCAAGGCTAATTTAAAGAGGAAATGAGATGTGTCTTCCTTACTTATTTATTACTCAACAGGCAGTTCCATGGTAGTCCTATGGGCTAATCCATCTTTCATGCCTAGGGAGTTCAGCATACTATCTATAATGAATACCCTATGAAATCAGGACCATAACAATCATAATAACGGTGTAGCCTAACACTTAAAGGCAACATTTTAATCTTTAATCAAGACCTACTGCTCCAATCCCCCACCCCGACCTGAGTTGCTTTGTCAGAGCTAATTATTACCCTCAAATTTGTCAAAGTTTACCCCTGGAGCCATTTTAAAATTGCACACTAAAATTGCGGTTAATTTCGGTCATTACAAGCCTGGCGCCCCCTCCCCCGCCCGCCCCCCTTGATATCAAGCTCTGCTAGCTAAGGCTCACAGCTATGGGAGTAGGCCTAATGCTAATTTGCAGCATAACGTAATGATTGGTATAACAATAATTAATCATCAAACCCCATGCCACAGGACGCCGGGGATCAGCAAAACGTCGATCAGGTACACACCACGTGACAACACCGCGTGATCAGGTTCTGGTGGCGCCACCTGGCGGCAACCTGCCAGCCTTCCCAGCAGCCCCGGCTACACTACTTCCACTACTACAGCCTCGTTTCCGTTTACTTCCCCTCCACAACAATGGTGGGTGGGAGTGTTCATTGTCAGGTTGTCGGAGGTGGTCTGGTCTGGTCAGGGCTGGGGGTGGGCTGGAGAGGGGAGGGGTGGAGAAAAGTGGGGAGGGGGAGGGTGTGGATACAGACTGTTGCAGACATGGAAAGAGAGGGTACCAGTAGTCATAGTATTTCAAATAGGACAGTGACAACTTTCTACAAATACATGCATAATAATGTATTAATAGAGTTATCAGAGAAGTAAGCCTCCCATATAATATATTGCATATAGCACGTTGGGTTAGAACGTGTAATATATACAAATACAAAGTTAGTTTTATGTTGGACCTGCATGTGCTTTTACCAGAAACGGTCAAAGTTTCTGAAATAATTCAAGTTACTCCTATACCAAGAATACAATCATGGACCAAGTAGATAGACAAAGACGAAACAAACTACCTTTTTGGGGGATTTTGATATGGCAAAGATAATAATTGTGCTCACACCAGGCTATATGTTGAACAGGGTGCCGAACTAGAGTCTTATCCTAGGCATACTTGCACACTCTGATAATTATAGGCCTATCAGCGATGTATATGTATGTTTTTAATTCTCCCTCTTTCAGTTCTGTGTGCCCAGGAAATGATTAATATACTACTATTTGTCACTAAACTCATCTCAATCTCATGACAAGGGATGTCGCAGACAGATGCAGTTTGATCCAACACCCATCACCTGTTATAGTCATAAAGACCCCACACTTGTTTGCATACAACTACACCCTATAATTTCTATTTATGTGTGGGGATGTTGGTGGGTGCGTGAGGAGCTCCCCAGCTGGCGCATCATCAATTCAACATTTAATTAAAGCAAAGTCGGGGCCATTCTACCCCTTATTGAAACAGTAAACTTGGGTCTCCGCCCCTCCACCAAAGACGCAATAATACCCAATGACCGACCGACAAAAGGGACACGTGGCCACAGGGAAACCTGACATGCGCACTCGTCTCCTTCCGCCTCCCCCGGGCGTCCCAAAGACCCAATATTGTAACCGGTGTGTTTACTTTGAGGTTGTTGTCAAGGCGAAGCGGTGTGCCCCTTTAATGAGCCATGTAGTGTGTAACTGATCATGGAAGAAGGGAATGATGAAAAGATGGGTTTGGGCTGAGAGTAGACTAGCTGCAGGGCCCTGTGTCAAATCGGATAACCTTTTATCTATATGCCTATACAAACCTGCTTGGCTAAAAAAAGAAAATAATTTTTGTTATCCACTCAGAGCAAATGACTGGAGATTCTAACTACAATTCCCTTTAAAAATAATACATACTTTGTCTGCACACCCCAGGTCTCTTGAGATATACGTTCATTTGTATTAAGAAACGTCTGGAATTACTTTTTAAATTTTAAATAGAAGACCATGTTTTCCTACAACTTCATTCCATTTCCAAAATAATGTCAAGCCTTAATTAATCGTTATACATACCAATTGTAGACATATAATGTACACATGTATAGATCTATAGTGTCTGGGCACGTCTACTTCAGGGTTAGCTCTGGGGTTAGCCAACTTAATGCTACAATGGTGGATGTTGTAGGCACCCTGCATGGCCCGGCTGCTGCAGGTGCAGTGCAGAACTGCAAGACGACCCCCCTCACTGCCCCCACTGACAATAGCACCACGCGTTCCTCCATAAGCCCCGAGTTAATCAGGGGGGAGAGGTTACACCTCCTGCAGTCTCAAGGACAGGTGTTTCTTTTTTAAAACAGGAACTGTCCATGTTTCTGTGTCTGTCTTCTGTTGTTTGTTAGTGACTTTGTTTTCTAGCTGCAGGCCATGTGGGTCGTTGGTTATTGTGGTTATACGTGTAACAAGTGCAGCTATCAATTATGATTATTTTGTTTTTTCAAACGTTGCAAATTTAAGATTCCTAGAGATTTTGGTTAAATGCTTTGTAATATTTGGAATTTTTATGGGTATGTTAACATTTCTAGTTGACCATATAGAACGCGCTTGTAGCTTTTATAATTATGTTGAACAAACGTTGGGTGGGGGGGGGGGGGGTCGGTATATGGAATACAATACTCAGCTAGCTATGGTTCAAAAGTGAGTAAAAGTATACGTGTTATTTTTGGCTTTCATATGCTTTCTAATCGATGATAGTAGCATCGTGAACAAGGCTGTCGGCAGTATCTATCTAACATTGACGGTCCAATGGTCAGCTGCTCCTCATTTCCTCATTATAGGATCACATGAGACGAGCATTGAGATAATCATGGATTGTATCTGGTAATTGTGACCTAGTAACAACTGACCATTAATGCTGAACTCAGTGGTCATTACCAGCGATTTGAGGGTAATGACCAGCCAATAAAGATGAAACGATAACGTCAATATTAATAAGAGAAGGGTTATGGGTGGCAAGGTAATCTTTAACCTTGAAATGACCTTGACACCAGTACAGAGGTCAGATTAGCCTGGTGTCCCTGTCTCTGTCCTGTGCTATAGAGAGGGCAGGGCAGAGGGGTCGGGGTCAGATGGTCACATGTGACGACGTGATTGGTTGGTTATGACATGGGAGGTGTATACTTGCACAGGGTGCCAGTGTCCATCTGCAGTCTGACCCGCTATTGTCATGGGTCACCTGGGCTGTTTTCGGACGACTTTTAGAACTGGATACTCTTTAATTGACTATACTATTATGTACTAGAAAATATTACCTTAATCGGAAGACATTTGAAAAATAAGAGACGTCACACTGTCCTTAGCTTCAAATGCGACTTTTTAACCTGTATGACCTGTATATCACAAGAGGTTCAAATCCTGCTTATAGGCAGGAGGGATGGCATTATTTTTATAACCTCCTCCCTCCCGCGCCAATGTATGTGGCAGATGACATGGCATTAACGAGTCTAATTACAAACTTGATACTGTACTGTAAATAATACACATAGAGAGTACACGTGCACGTGTACAACACCAATAAAACTACACAAGGGATGCACGTGCCTTATTGTGTACGTGCACAGCGTGATGACACGCACAGGGGCACATGGTGCCCTCTTGAATACATGTGGGGGAACTGATGATACATTTGTACATGGCATTGAGCCACAATATATATACATGTGTCAATGCCCTGTGACAATAATATGTGACCTTACACACTGCTACAAAACATGGGTATGGCAGGGGGGGGGGGGGGTCACGTTGTAAATGTATACGAATATAATATGAATTAGGTTATGGGGAATTAGATAAGATATATCATATATATTGTAGAAACGGGCACATAGACCTAACGTGTTTAACCAATAAGTTACAAGTTCATCAAACATTTGATTAAAGTCATCATCTCCCATAAGCCCTTAATCCCTATTTGGATGGATATCTCTTTGAAGGGACCAAAATCACTCTTAATAATCACCAGTACAGTGACCCCATAACACCCAACAGAAGGGCTGCCATGCTGTCCCCCCATGGTCACCTCACATTATCACACATTAACCCTACCCTCATGCAACACACCCACCTCCCTGTGTATGATTTGATTAACCCTCCCTGTTATTTCAATGGCGGCCGACGAGCTAAAAGTCGCCCACCAGAAACGCCGTATCGTATGGGCCACAGAAACGGGCGATAATAGGGAACAAAGAGACCACAGGGGGAAGGAGCAGCACGAGAAAGCACAGGCGGCTTTTTGGTCTTTTTGTGAGGTGGGTTAAGGGGCAGAGGGAAGGGGTTGACAGAAGGTGGGGCTTTGGGGGCGGGACATAGATTTAATGGATCAAATGGTTGCCTGGTGACTGCGGTACTGTAACCTAATGTTAAGCCATGTGGTGTGACGTACAGGGGTGGGGGTGAAACTCACATGTTGTGTTGACAGTTATACACGGGTGTGTTGATAGACAAATTTGTGTGATAGTAGCAAAATGGGATGTAGGGTATAGTATATCCAATGTTGGAATATAGGGACAGTCGGCTATACAGTGGGGTCCCGTTCCCCCGCCCTGTTTTCTATTCTAATCATGTTCTCAGAAACATTTCACAGCACTTGATATCAAACATAGAATGTAATAATGTAGATGTGACTTGTAAGAATCAGTTCTTGCTAAATTTTGGAGATATTCAGATTTTACACATGGACCATGCCATGACAAAGATCAATAAAACGGAGCAGACAGACAGATAGCATGGTGAGTTACAAGCTGAGGTTTGGTGTCTGCCTTATCATTACATGTAGTAACATGAGATGTGGTGCTGACAACCAGTCCCAGAATAGTCATACCATGGGGTACCCTTCTCTGGGGTGGGGTAGGGTGGTGGGGTGGTTCGGGGGGGGGGGGTCAGCAGAGCATGACCAATCATATTAATCACACGTAGGGCGTGACGACCTTGAGCAGCATGCAACAGGGATTTCAGTTTCTTTTAACTTCAAAAATCAAATCATATGTATAATATATAGATAATTCTATAACCATCAATAGATATTGTTGCCTTGTCTCTTTATAGACTACTAATATTTTGGGGGACAAAAATACATGCTAATACATGTGTACCATGAATATCCGGCGTTAAAAAATGTCGACCCGTTGGTGTCTATGTTACGCATGGTTGGAGAGGCCAGTTGGGATGAATGGCAGTACATTAGGTGTCTGTCCCCCTTCTTTGCACCATAGAACCAGTAAAGCATGCTTCAGTGAGCACACTGACCACCAATACATTACAGTCTCCAGCACGGGAATAATAAGGAATAACATCAGCTGCTGGGGGACTGAGGGGGGCGTGGTCACCGTGGTCGGGTCATGGTCACACTTGGCATTTCTTGTCCCGACCTGGTGATAATAGATGGAACAGGGGGACAGGGGACAGGGGGACTGGAGGGGCAGGAGACAGGGGACAGGGAGAGCAGTGGACAGGGTCGGAGGAAGAGCCTGATTGACGATATAGGAGAATGAGAGAGGCAGAGAGGTAGAGAAGCAGAGAGAAGATATGGTGTGGAGGGGGACATGGTTGGGAGCGCTGGTTAGGAGGGGTAGGGATAGAGGGGGGCCTTGATAGGGGGTCTCCATGTCCCATGTCGATTTTAAGAAATGGTCATGTCGCCATATCGATTTTAAGATATGCCCATTTCGCCATATCGATTTTAAGAAATTCCCAATGTCCCATGTCACTATCTAATTTTTCCTCTTGTCCCATGTCAATAAGCCTCAAAATGTTCCATGTCGCCATGTCGAATTTAAGGTCTGTGATATGTTGTTCTCTCTCTATATATATCGTCTATCCCTCACTATATTGTCGTCTCTGTCTCTCCTTCCTTGCACGAGTCTCTGGCCAATTGTCGCACCTCCAACCTGCCTACAGAGCTTTTATTACAGATTATAATGCTGCCTTTGATAACACACAAAACACGTCACGTGACCCACTAAGGGAGCGTTCATTATTTATGGCAGGGGGGGGGGGGCGGGCGTTTGGCAAAATGAATACGTCAACAAAAAAAGACCCCCCCCCTCCGAATGGGTCCAAAAAAAAAGACCCCCCCCCCTCCGAATGGGTCCAAAAAAAAAGACCCCCCCCCCCCTCTGAATAGGTTGAAAAAAAAAGACCCCCCCCTCACCATAGACGTTTATAAATACTTAATATTGGCATCAACGACATACAAAGTCTACATAGTCCTATACTTTAACCTGTTATAGCATGTGCTTAACCATTATTTGAGGGAGTGGTTATAGAGCATAACAATATGGCAAACATTTTTGCATCTCCCACATGTGGAGAGCGCACATTTTTCTGTTTCCGTGGCACGTTTGATATTTTTGCTAAAAATTGGTGTAATTATTTTGGTCCCCACCTACAAGTCCTGCAAATACTGTTTGGTAGAAGTACCATGAAATGGCCCAGCTCAGGGGCCACAGAAGGTGGATAAAGTTGGGGGGCCCAGCTCCCAAAGCCAGCTGATGAGTGTTGGTTGGAGGGAGAAACAAATGGTTGTTTCGGGGCCGCAGGCCCCAGGAAAATTTTGGAATTTGACCTTTATATTAGTGTATTCAGAGTGGTCTGAAGTCTACTATATAATCCATGGAAAATTTTGTAATTTTACATTGAAATTGATGTGTTCTGACAGACTTTGACCTTGTCATTCAAGAATATTTTAGGAATTTTACCTCGAGATTGGTGTATTCTTGTCTAGAATTTTCATGTTTCCCAAAAAGATTGGCTCCCCAACTTTACTAGGCCCCCAGGCCCCCCCCCCTGTTCCGCTGCTACTGCAGCTTTAAAAACAAAGATGTTTGATGAAGGGACGCTCTGGAAATTATAATAGTGGCAAACCTGAGGAAAATTTTGAAAATATAGAGGTCAATCGCCCATTTTAATGTATCCTGGTATCATAACTTGCAGTTAAATGAACAAGATCATTATTTAAACCTAGTTTGGTCAAAGGGTGAGACTTTGAAGTTGAACAAAGAGTCATAGGGGAATGTGTCTTTGGTATATAACGGCACGGATCAATTACAATCACTTAACCCATCAATGGTATGCATGGATGTTACATGCACCATAGTTGATAACCTTTATTTGAGGAAATGCCATAAGGTACCTGCCTTCAAAGTTCTAGGGTGTGGTCAGTATGACCAAGCCATGGGAATGCATTGACTGCAAAAAAGTAAAGCTTTTAAATAGTGATGAATAACTCACTGATAACCCTGCAGAGCATTGGAAGCAACTTGACCAGAACCAAATATAGAGCTCTAAAAATTCTGATGAGGCCAAGTAGCGATGAGTAGCAATGATTATTCAGTGCCTGATTTCTGTTGAAGCCAAAGAGGGAGATTTAGAAATTGGCGACAGAAGGAGTGGCATCCGCAGCAGAAAACTCTGGATCTGGTGGCTATTTGCTACATTTCAAGGCGTTCGGTACACCCAATTTATAGTGGAATGATCATGTTTACTCTTTGAGTCTACTGATTTTATAAGTCCTAGAATCTCTGAGAAGCAGGCAGCTATCAGGGAAATGGTGAAGGTATTCTTAAAAAAATGAGAGCTCTGCAATCAGAACGCTGTGGCTCATTTAGCAGGGTCTGGTACAAGACACCAAGGAAAAGTGTGTATCATGACTGGTGTAATCCCGCCTTTGACTGGTGGAGTGGACCTAAGCGACAATGTATCAATATGCGAGGTAGATCTGCATCTTGCATACCATGCATGTACTTCTCTATTGGGAAGAAAGGCAGGGTCTAGACATGTAGGCAAGTTCACCCTTGCATATGGATGCCAAAACGTGATTGGCAAGGCTAAAGTCCAATTAACCCAAACTATTTCGGATACCATACTGTCATATTTCGGCGCCACAATAGCATTCATCTAGCTGCACAATGATAGCGTTGCTGTTTAGACCCCCTACATTCTGTACTCCTATTCTCATGTTGAATTAATGCTCTTTCTCCAGTTATTGTTGATTTAGGAAAAGAAAAGTAGTGAATCATTCAAAGTGCCGATTGGTAGGCAAGAAATTTAGCAAAGTTCTACTGTCTTTATGACCCCAATTCGCGACATGTCTCGTGAAATTCGCGTCACGTTGTGTCAAAAAATACCCCCTCCCAAATAAATACCCCTAAAAAAATGACCCCCCCCCCCTCAGAATAGGTTGAAAAAAAAAGACCCCCCCCTAAGAATAGGTTGAAAAAAAAAGACCCCCCCCCTCCGAATACCCCTAAAAAAAATGACCCCCCCCTGATTTGCACACCCCCCCCCCTGGCATAAATAATGAACGCTCCCTAACGGCAGTCTGCCTTCTGCTGTCACCACTACCATGTTACACCCCGTGGGTGTGGGTGTGGGTGTGGGTGTGGGTGTGGGTGTGGGTGTGGGTGTGGGTGTGGGTGTGGGTGTGGGGGGTGTCATTAGGGTGGGGGATGCCCCTTGTCATCGTTACTCTACCGTGACTACTCATCAACTGGTGTCGCCTGCACCGGAAGTATCGACGATCGGCAGCGGAAGCAATATGGCGGCAGTCAGCGGCGCGTGGCACTCGTTGAGGGATGAATGGTGTTCGGGTGGACGCGTAGCTTACCCCCTCTTTTTCACCTCGCTGTGAAGCTGGGGGGGGGGGGGGGAGGGGGAGGGGTACTGGGGTCTGGGTAGCTGCCCCACTACCCTGCCCCACGTCTAACATATAGGATTAACATGGCATGTATTTGTAAGGTCAAATTGGTTTCCATGCTTGTTACCCCCACACGCGCCCTGTGCCCATGTTCTATCTAATTACAAGACTAGGTGAAGTACAGGTCTTCGACCTACCTACTTTTCAGTATAAATAAATGAAATTGCAAAACAATACAATACTTCTCTCCACATAGATACACGTTTTAGCATATGACCATATACACTGGTATATGCATAGTAGACAGTATAGTGCACTCCAAACCAAACCTTGTTCTGGGATGTGTCTCAGAATTAAACATGGGTGGCCTATTGACGTCTCTCTCGTCACCAGATCATACATATTTCAATACTTACACCCACCTCTAAACTCTGTATAGCCAAATAGCCTACTAACTTACAAACAACAAGAATAATTCATGTAGAGGGGCTACATTATTAACTACAGTTCCTGGGAGGTGAAAGGGTCATGGCCAACTGGGCGGTTGTGAATGAAGATTATATTTTCATATTGTTAATGATTTTATTTTAATCATTTATGTCCCCATTCATGTCAGGAGTCATGAACAATACAACCTTACATGCACGCATGTAGGTAGTGCATGTAGATAACAATCAGGCGCCAGAGGAGGCTATTAATGGTATATATGGGAGGTCCATAGGCTTAAGGCCAGGTTGAAACCTATATTTTAAATATTTATAATAATAGGGAAATAATACTATTCCATCCATCCATGGTATTCCGTAGCTTGATCTTAACAACCACATAAAATAAGGTACAATAAATGGGCACCAAATTGACAGTCATACTTCATAAATGTCATCCAAGCATTAAATGTATACCCCCTCACATTTAACACACAGTAAAGTGGAAATGTTTGGTACTTCTATTGTACACCGCAACAATGTCCCAGTTTATAGATAGTATATAGCGTTCAGGGTTGCACACCCAGGCCACACACTAACTTGAACCCTTATGATTACTTATCGTCGGAGAATAAACTGTTGCATTAACTTTAATGCATCTTATTTTCAAGATAACATTTATCGTTAAGGTTTATTATGGATGCAGTGACCGGAACGCACTGGGGAACTACAAATCTGATGCCAATAGAAATTGCATGAATTACCTCATTAAATACACCACAATACTTTATCTAAGCCGATAAAGGAATCACAGATGACTGTTATAGAAAGGCATGTCTTAGTTTAGTATTTCTTCAATTTTTAAAAGGACGAGTGTGGTAGAATAACTTGGCATCGTTTAACTCAACACAAGGGGAGACATTCTTCAATTGAGTCCTTGCATACCTGTGCAAGGTGCGTTACAGTGTATAGGACTATTTCCTCCTCAACCCTGGGAAGAAACCAAGTTGAAACAAGGTTAGATTCCTCTCTGAGAACTAGGCCTGAAGCATGAACCTGCGCGGAACAATACAGACTGGAGGAAGGTGGGAGGGGGATAGTGGAAATTGCTTGAGACAGGAAGCATGGGTATTCCGTTTATGGCGTATAGTTCCAGATACAATGGGGTCTAGATTGGTACCCAGGAAAACTTTATTATTTTTGTTCTCCTCTTTGACCCTCTCTTTATCAGGTATTTACAGGTATTGGCAAGTATATTTACAGGCATTACTAGTTTTGAATAATGTTTCTAGTTTGCCTCTGGTCACCCACAATTACTACGATAATTACTAATTTGCTAAAGAATATTACCAATTAAGACAATTTAGATATTTTTGGATATGCAATGTCTATCGGTTCTGTGTCCATATTAGTTCAAACTCTCTCCTCAGTGTTTGTGTCACTATGTACCTATAGGCATAGCACCACATTACTGTATTGGCCTTGTGTATACAATTGTGACATATATTAGCCAAGAATGGCACTTCCTAACTTCTGCTTGAAGAGTGTCTAGGTATGGCAGCTATACAATGCCACCTGGAACTGTGGTGGGGAACTGGCAGGGCAGGTATTGTGACTCTCGGGTGGGAGAGGCATTGTAAATGGGTGTGTGAGCTCATCCACGGGTTGTTGCCCTTCCTAAAGTTATATTGGGGGCAGTACATGTCGTACCTAATGCCAAAGGGTATCTATAATGTGTGAGACAACGGCCAGCCCACTGCGGCAACAGTTCAAGGCCTGCCATGAGTCCACTTTCACTATGCTATGTCACTAAGGGAACGTTCAACATTTAAGTAACTGCATTTTCCAACAAGGGGAATTTTCAAAATCCACCTACCCCTTTGTCACTGTATGCCATACCAAAATACCCCGTCCTGTAAAGCACCTAACAGTGACGTAATTGTTGAACGTTACCTAAACAGTTGAGAGGAGGGACGAGGAGGAGTATGCCACAGTTGTGCATTGCAGCGTACTTCAATGGCACAACATTACATTGTATGCTAAGATATAAAACGGATGAATTAAGGTGGGTCGATCCTTTGGTCTAAGAGTAGCTAGATTTTCCTCAGATCTTTGCCATAAGACCATAATAGCATATACTCTCCAAAGAAGCTGAGAAAATAGGGGGGTCCCCAGCTATTTTTTGAGATATTGAACCTTAAATCCATGTGACATCTGATAGGATTACATAGTGTTTTTTCAAGTATCTACATAAAATCATATTGTAAAGTAGCTAAATTCCTATATAATTCTGTCAGAGCATAGGCCATAATGTTTTCTTTCTTGAAAATGCATTTTGAACATATGGTCCCGGGCATGTTTTAAAGGTTTTTGGTGATTGAAAAAAAAAAGTTGAAAAGAAATGGAATAATCTGGGACACCTAGCTGTTTAGATTATGAGTGCAGCTTCCACCACAGACACATTGGCGCAGTGGTTTGCTGCCTGTCTCACAGCGCCAAGGTCGAGAGTTCTAGCCTCGGTCAGACCCTCTCTTAGGATTTTGCCAACTTGCCCACTACTATGTGACACTCTTGGAGAGGTGCCCTCTGGTGGTGTGTTGCTGAACTACCAAAGGGATCGAGCCACCTTAAAAGCCTTCTGCGCAGCAAGTTACTGTCGACTTGTGCTCAGTCTGCACCCAAATTGGTTGCTCTGGATGTCAAGGTGGGGACAAGTTGACGATAATCTGCTGGGTACACTGTTGAAAGTGGCAATCACAACAGAGATTTTGTAGATTAATTTAGTTAAATCACTACACCCTGACACACCACATGTATATACATTATACATAACGGTAGGACCTGCTAGTGATGCTGAGGATATATAGTAGTCCATGATGGGACATACCATCAGTTACCCCCCCCCCCCCCACACACACACATACACCAATCTATCTAGGAGCCTATGCATTCCTACTCCCTAATTGCATTGCCGCCGCTCTGTTGAGGACACAAACGGACCAAGTGCTTCTTCCTGTGTTTAGACCCATTGGGCGTAGAGGCCATGGCCCATGGAGAAGCAGCTACTAAACTCTATACATCAGGAGTACTTGGAAGGTGTAGCACAGTGGAGGCTAGCTGATACCCTTGCAGCAGCTACCACATTCTAACCAGGTCAGCTATAATGGCATTAATTTAATGGCTATTGATACCTGCATTATTATACACACACAGAAAAGTGAGAGTCATTGTCGCTAAAACTACCCTCACCTGGGGGGCATTGCCTGACGCTCAGGTGAGGGTAGTTTTAGCTGCCTGACCTTCAGGTGAGGGTAGTTTTAGCGACAATGACTCTCACTTTTCTGAGGGTGTAGTCGTGGTGGAATTTGAGATCTACATTGGATTGAGCATTGTGCAATGAGGTATGAACCCCGGATAGGTTATTCCTGTTGTCCCTAGTTCAACATGAGATCAGTTATTATCAGTATCGCCAAGGCCATTGAGATACACTCTAGTGTCTACAATCGTGGCCAGGAGCCAGCTCTTGGGCCCTCTCTTCTGCCTGATCACCGCCATGTTTAAAGTGTGGGCAGCGAGGGGTTTTTGAAATGGGGATGTGGTGGTAGTTTTGAAAAAGTGAACTTTATGTGAGATAGCTTCTTGGTATGTGTATATTGTAAGGGGATTTTAAGGTGAATTCCCCTCTAGGTACACCTGACTGTGTGCAGGGGTGATGTGGTATATGTGCCACAGGCTGGTGTGGACTGAATACGGGCAGGTCGGCATCTCTGTACGGCCTTGTAATACTCGGTACATCTCCTATGTGTGTATGGCCCCTGGTATCTTCGAATGGTCCAATGGAACCCCATCATAATATTCCTCAAGGCACAGTGAAATAACACATTAAGTGATCCTTAGACCATGCATGCTTAAGCAACCCACTGTCAGAAAATGTTACTACAGTTGTTTCAATGGGGGAGGGGCATGTAGCTCTGTGACTATCTAGGGAAAGCTATGTACAAATTCGGGGTACAAAATGTAGCATCGGTGCAAGACCATACACACGGATCCACCTTCGGATGTACCAAATTCAATTATGGTTGTATTGAGAGTTTGAACCGATGGCAGTGGAGCCTATGCATATATTCAATTACAATGTTATGTTCATGGAACATAGTGTATACCCGGGGTGTATACTTTACATTGCTTGTATACTTCCTAGACCACCACATGCCCCAACAGTACTATGCATGATGATGCCACATTGACCCCGCTGCCTGTTTTACCCCCATTGTCAATGATGTATAAAGCTGTTCATTGAGCCATGTCTGTTCCACTGTCCGCGTCTGTTCAGCGTCCCTTTCAAGATGGCCACTACCATGCGTCACGTGCACGCTTATACTTATACCACTGTAACTGTTCGCATCGTCATTTTGTCCCCCAAAACTGTTGCAGTTGCATACAATATAACCCATATATCCGCTCACACTCGTCGCTAAGCCCCCTTTCTGTGTTGACCAGCAAAATGCCATTTGTTTATGATAGGTCTCCTCTTTGACACTGCTGCTACCACCAAACTCTACAGTCAACCCGTTATATCCCTATAGGCTGTATAGCACCATAAGGTACCCCTGGTACAGCGGCAGACGCACATGGCCCGTGCACGTGTGGGGGATGAACGTGTGCTCTAGTAAAGTGCACTATGTGTCAGGCACCACTTGTGACTTTTAGTGGCGGGTTTAGCTACTTAAAACACAGCACTCACTTTTACAGCTGGACTTGACTCTGTTTTGTAGTGCTGAGTTATCTCACTGTTGAGATGATTATTTCGGCTGCTGGACAGAGGGAAGGAAATCCCTCTAGCCGTTGGTCAGTAGTATATGGAAATGGAGAGCGCGCAAGTTCTAAGAGGGGTGAGTGACCAGTGAGGCGGGTGGGGGGGGGGGGGGGGGGGCAGGGTGTAGAGTATTTGTATACTAGTACATAGATATGAAGAAGTAAATAACTCTGAAATCCGTCAACAGTGAAACCAAAAATATATCCTTTTCAGCCGTAAACCAACAGTACATTCTGCTGCCCAGAATACCGTGGAATAGATACAGTAAAGCTACACAGAGGCAAATATCAGAGTCACCCAATGTCGCCAATACTACTCTCATACAAGGGTCAGGCACTGCTGGACTATAATAGATGGGTCAAGGGCCATTCTAGTGAGGGTCAGGCTAGGCTGGACATTCAATAACAGGCTGGACCTTGGCAAACTTGCTTGAAAGTTGGGAGAGTCTCTATCAGCCTGCAAGAGTCCAGCATTGCCAGACTATGGCATGAGGATCCAGCATGGCCAGACTTTCAAGCAAGTTTGCCAAGGTCCAGCCTGTTATTGAATGTCCAGCCTAGCCTGACCTTCACTAGAATGGCCCTTGACCCATCTATTATAGTCCAGCAGTGCCTGACCCTTGTCTGAGAGTAGTATTGGCGACATTGGGTGACTCTGATATTTGCCTCTGTGTACAGTAGATTCTACTGCTTAGCTGAATTAACTTCTAACAGTGTACTTACCACCCATGTGAAGTTGAAGGGGATGTTGATGAGGGATCCAGGGACGGCCGTCCCAGTCTCTGAGCTGAAGGACCCGTCACCCAGTACCCCAGTGGTGTTCTCACCGAACACACAACGTCCAGTCGGCCTGGGGGTGTTCTGGAACTCCTTCAGGCATACATGGACAGCAGTCCTGCACCCTCCAGGTGCTCCAGGGCACACCTGGCTGGAAGAAGTACCAGTCGTCTTAGTAGTAGTGGTAGGGGTAGTGGTAGGGGTAGGGGTGGGATCGCAGCATTGACCACTGGCTAGCTGTGATAGGGGGTTGGACATCTTGACCAGCTCCAGTTGGAAAACCCCATCAGCAGCCACCTCTCCATGGTGGATGACCAGCAGGTAGGTGATGAGGGAGAGGGTGAGTCCAGGTAGGGCAGATGGGGAGGGGCAGTGGTGGTGGTGGTGGGACATGGTGGAACTGGAGGGATAGTCTATAATAAAAGTATACAACTATCCTCCAGCATATGGAAGGCTCCAAGCAGTAAAGCCACCAGGGTGGAATAAGTTCTTATTCCCTGTAGTCCAGAGTAGTGCAATATCAAAATCACTAGTCCATGCAATAGGTATTATAATAGATCCATTGCTGAAGTGTGTTTGGATCCTTATGTAACTTCTCTGCAGTTTTTAACAGACCTCCCTTCACTAATGAGTGTCTTTGGGGAACTGGCAAAGTTCCACTCAGCACGGCATGTGGTTGGAGGGGGAGTGGCTTCCCCTCATGCATTATGCATACATGCTGCCAGAATGGCGGCCAATAGCAGAGCTCCATGCATTGGTGATTGGCACCACCCATGGATGTGGTGCCGGGAGAGAGAGACGACTTCACCCCTTTCCCCCTCTCCTCCCCCTCTCCCCCCTCCCCTCCCCTCCCCTTCCCTCCCCGCCACTAGCCTTCGCCATAGCGGGTCCGCAACCACTCTGTTCACGCTTGATTTTGACATTATCCACCACGTGGCGCCACTATCCACTCTTCAACGCCCCTCGCTGGCAGGCCTCTGAATAGTCTGATATAGTTACCAACCACCCAACCCCCCACTACCACCCCTCCTCACCCATCTCCTTCCACCTGTCTGCCCAGGCCGGGGTATCAAAGGCCCGCCACGCGTCTCGGCCGTCGCCCATGGTATACAACCATTAAAAAGAGGAAGGGGAATTTCTAAAGTCTTTGTCATTGACACCTCGATGCCCCCATCAGCTGCTCATGGGTGCAAAATGTTGCCCTGCATGAACTGGTGGCTGGGGCTGCTGGTCAAAGATCTAAAACAGACTTATCAAGCTATACCTCTTTCTACAAGTTATATATGTATCTGATTACCATAAGTGCTGGTGTTGAATGAGGAAGTCCCAAGAGAAAGCATCTCTGGCTGAAAATTATTGTTTTTCCTCCATGAAGCATAGCCCTCACTATTCGTTATGTGGGGTTTATATTATAGCACTCAGAACTCTCGATCTTCGGTCCCTTGCGGAGTATCTCAATCATATGCATGTATGTGTCAGGCTCATATTGGCATGATTATCTGACATGGCACTGTAATACTGTAGCTCCTTCAATCTATTGTCTACACGGGAGAAGACCCTGGTGGAAGGCGTAGCAAATTACAGCACTAAATCATACTGAGACTATGTGGCCCTTTAATAAATGGTTAATGTCCATGGCCAGCCGTATTTACTGAAAAGGACCACCACAGCCGTCATTCATTCTCAATTACCAAGCATTGTCCTTCCCCCAGTTTCCACTGCCTCTCATCTTCCCAGCTGTTTTCTTTATAGTCCCATCCCAAGAGAACAGAACTCATCAATTAAACACATCGGTCACGTTACATTGGGCCCTCCATTGTTTCTCTTGTCACAGGTGTGTTTCTAATTGCCGTTACCTGTTAATGATCAAAGGGATCCGCTCCAGCTCCCCATGCAGCTTCACAGGTGTGGGGGAAGTGTGTGGGATCCAGACAGACCTCCCTCCCTGGTGGGAAGGGGACACCTGCGTGAGTTGGTCTATGCGAGCCCCGCGCAGTCTGGCATGCAGGTGAAGTTACGGCTGCTGGGTTACGGCTGCGACTCTTAGATGCGTCCCTAGTCACTGTGAGGAAGGGTAACTGCAGTCTACAATAACAAGTACTACGGTAACTGCATGAGGGTGACCAAAACAGTCACCATAGTCCACCTGATTCTAATAACCCTTTACACTGCTGTTCTCGACAATTCCATGACATATTTAGTGGCCCAAATAATAAAGTATGGTACCAACTTTATAACAACTAATCTGCTAATCAAGGATAGTTATATCTGTGTCTACACAAATTAGAACAGTCTCAGTGTGTTTATTTAGGGTATTGATTGGGTCAGCTGAAATGAAGAAAGGTAATTGTAGTCATGTCAAGACCAATTAGTCATGTCTAGACCAATTAATGGTCGATTCAAAAGGCTCAATTGATGCTGTTTGCTATGTTCAATCATATGATCAAATTTTGCAAATGCCATCTACACATTATAAAGACATCCAAAGGTAGGGAGGGGGAGCTTTAAGATGCTCCCTGTGCAGTAACATATGCCTGGATACATTGTACCTGATATTGAGGCCATGCAGGAGAATGCCAGCAAAAACGGCCTCGCATTCCCAGAGCTTTTTTGGCACTATTAGTGTCATGTACTCGGCTCCGCAAGTCTCTTGAGAATGTATGACTGCTTAACTAAATGCATGTTTACTCTATGATATATATTGAATTACATACGTGCATGGTCACTCTGGGAGTGTGGACCTTGAACCTGGATTTCAAGCTGGCCCCAACTCGTCCTCGGACGCGTCCGAGCGACATCGCTGGTATTTGAGGGGCCATGACCGTGTCACTTCCCCCATATATTGGGGGGGATTCCTACGCGGTACCCATCTGCACTTTTAATACAACAGCACCAAGCGCACAGGAACTATTTTAACCAGCAACCTTTGGTGCCAGCGATGACGCTCGGGAACAGAGGCCGAGGTGGGGCCAGCTTGCCTGGATTTTGCTGGTAACTTCCGGTTTAGTACTGTTCTATCATTTCTGATGGGTACCAGCGAAACCGGATATCCGCCTGGGGTTCCACATTCTCCAAATGTGGAGCCACGCGAAAGTGCCCAAGGTGTACGCCCTTGTAAGGATTACCTGAATTCTAGCCATTTTCAGAGGACTACCATAAACAACCCTCAGAGTAACAGGTCCATGTGTCATTGCACAGGTATACCACTAGTCGTTGAAATATGGAAATAATGATGAAACCATACCCTTTGTGTTTTTGCCGGACACCTTTGGCACTGCGTCCGATTGAAGGGTAATGATGAGGTCTTTCAAGACAGAGATATTTCAAGATCTACATACCCCCAGCGCTTATGATATAAGATCGGGCTTTTAAGTGGGCTTATCAAAAGCCCGGTGCGACGGTATACTATTTCCTCAGGTACAGTGCATGCATGCATTTATTTCGTGGTGAATACGGCACTCCCATTGACTTAACCAAGGAAGGCCGTATTTAACACCCCCCCCCCCCGTGAAATATTACCCTTGGCCGTATTTAACGGCCTGTAATATCATCAAAATTGTTGATCTAACCACTGTAAATTATCCTTTTCAGAGCAAATAAGTGGAATTCTGAAGAATATTCGCCTCGTGAAATAGCCCTCAGTGAGGACCTCAACGAGTGCACCTTTGTCTATTTATCTTCTGAATGCAATTAGGAATTATTTAAGGCTGAAAGGCCCCGGAGTGGCCCTGGTGGTGAGCCTGTGAACTACCAGGTTGAAGCATTATTGTTTTCATTAGACAGGAAGTCAATACGGGTGCCGCCATTTTGTGTTAAGGTGTCACAACACAAATTTATGCATATAATGATAACATTGATATTAATCAACCTTTGATAGGTCCTGAGGTTGATTATAATCATACCTATCCCCCCTAACATATAAATAACAACTCAAATAATGTTAGTAGACTTATTATTGTATAAATCACTGCCTGTAGGGGAACGAACGAATATAATCTCGAGGAGATATTAATGAGGGGGGGACAACCAAAACTTGGACCGGAAAACCAATTCAATAAATGAAATGAGGTTCATTTCAAAAAAAAAACAAAAAAAAAAACATGGACCCAAGGAATTCAATGGTTCTATTGATTTGTTGCTAAGACAGCTGGCTGCCTAGCAACAGCTATTCTAATTGTTTATCTGCCTAGCAACACACATTCCATGCTCCTGTGGTTGATTATAATCATACCTACCCCCCCTAAAATGGACCCAAGGAATTCATAGGAACCATATTTGAAGTTATATTATCCTCTGGCCCTGTTTATTTGGTGTCCTGAATGGGTCCCCTTCAAATATACCAACCATGTAGAGATTATGTTCCTTCAAATGCAAGAACTGCGGTTGTTGTCGCGTATAAAAATGCCTGAGTCATTTTTTTAAGCGGCAACAACCGCAATTCTTGTGAAATATAATTAAATCTGACTTTTGATAACTAGTTATTATTAATCGGGTACAGGCAGCCGTGGGCGGAAGGGGAGGCAGGTGGTGTCATCTCCCGACTTGTAGAGTAAGTTAGCGACCTGCACATTCTGTAGTGAGGGATGACGCCACTGATGAGGTAAAATATTTCTCTGTACGGATTCAGCCATCTTTATCCACCGGCTTTTGATCTATGCCATTGGATTTGAATCTAGACCAAGAATGAGTTGGGATAGTGACGCCTCAGAGGCTCTGCTACTGATTTGAACAACACAGAGCACTTTTGATGACTCCCTCTGTTGCAGAATGCACCTACAACCTCCAAGAGGCGTCGCCTGTCGTATTTTGTGGAACTAAGCTACTCCCTCACACTTCCCAGAAATGACATGGTTTAGTTTCAAAACGAGGTCAAGGAAACAATGTGATGCCAACCTGTAAAACTGTGGTATGAGTGGTTCAATGAAATATAATACTATAATCGATTTTTTAAAATAAAATGAGGTCATTCTTTTCGCAAGAAGTGTCCAAATTGTTCAATAATTTAAATTAATTCTGTGGTATTCTGTACCATCAGCTGGCACAGTATACGTACGTAGAACAGGTTTCCTGTATAATTATGTTACCCGGGTTATGTTACCGCTGGCATGCAAAGATTGTTACTTTTTGGGGGAGGGGGTTGGGAAACAGCTAGTATTACTCGGTCCTTAGCTCTATGAAATGAAGGGGGATAGATGGGGGGGGGGGGGGGGGGGAGGGGGGGTCCCCATGTCGCATGTCGATTTTAAGAAATGGCCATGTCACGTGTCACTAAGGAAAAAGCCATGTCACTAGTGTCACTAAGGGGAAAATCTAGGGGCAACTATGAGGCTCTTGGGGCCGTAGGCCCCAGCAAAATTTTGGAATTTGACCACCCACAAGGGCGAAATATGAAGAAAGATTCAAGTAGGATACTTTACATTAAATGAGATTGTTTTCTATTCATGTCACTAAGCCTCATGTCACATGTCGATTTTAAGAAATGCCCATGTCACATGTCACTTAACTGGCCATGTCCCATGTCGATTTTAAGAAATGGCCATGTCGCCATGTCGTTCTTAAGCAATGGCCATGTCGCCATGTCGATTTTAGGGGTCGATACCCATAAATGACTTCCAGAACTCCATGGATACGTCATGGGCGCCCCTAGTCAGACACCCGGGGCCAGACACCACCCGGGGCCAGACACCACCCCAGCCCCTTCCGATTGCAAACCGTGGGAAATCCCCATGCTATCTATATATGGCGGGCTACGTGAGTAAACTCATGAGAACCGATCTACTAAGCTGGACTGGGCCCCAAAGCTGCAGCGCGCCACAGCAATGACCATGGATGCAGAGGTCTGGGTACAAAATAAAGGAGTCCAGTGCATGACGTCGCTTTTTAGACCCTTTATTTCAAAATCAATATTGTCTAAAAGTCGCCAGGTTGCTTGAACTATATGGCCAAGCAGGTGAAAAAGTCGCCTAAAAACAGTTAGGTCGGCCCAGCATTGTGGCTGCAGGTCGCCAAGTCGCCTAACCTCTGCAGCCGCAGGTAGAGGAATGGCTTGGCTGGAAAAACCATACTCTAGCTGTTAATTCTGAGTAGTAAATTCGTACTTTGTTACACATTTCTTTTGATATGGAACAGGTAGGGCCTGCACTTAGATTCTACTGTGTGTGTGTAATATAGAAACCAGGGTTTATAACAGAAACTGAGTCTCTTGAATTTAGTACATTTTTACCGAATCGGTTTGCCATATTCTCCCAGTGCTTCTGCGTCGGTTGACTGAGACACACCTATGTCCTCTGTAGTCCTCTGTACGCAGCTCCAAACTGAGACGCTGAGTTGGTGAGACTCGAAACCGAGGCTCGGGATCAGTTTCGGTTTGATGATGGCACCAGCAAGACGATGTGTCATTGATTTGAAGAGCTATTGAATCGCGGAGAGATCCGATTCCTTATCAGACCGATGTCCAACAATAAGGTGAGTAGACTATGGTACCAGGATACTCTAGTCTGTCTAGCACTCTATCCCGAGCTTCGCAGTTCCAGGATCGAGGCGTTGTTCGGCCACACTCGCGCCTACGTTGTGGACAAATTAAAGCGCGGCAAGTGTTTACCACTATCCCGGGCAGTCGTATCCTGAACAGGTCTTTTCTGCTTTCAGGCCGGAGGTGGAGGTGGCTCCAGAAGGGTCATAAGCGACCTGGCGACCTGGGCTGTATTCCAGGCGACCTGGCGACCTAGTACAATAATTTAAGCGACCTGGCGACTTTTGAAAAATATTGGCAATAGTAAAAATGGTCTAAAAAAGCGACTCTGCGACTTGTAGCCCTTAATTTCGGCGACTTTCCGACCTGAGGGGGGGGGACCCCTCTGCACCCCCGTGGAGAGTGCTTTGCTCAGCATCTACCTACCCCCCCCCCCTTCTCCTGCCTGGGTTAGACCTCTAAAATATAATGGTTTCTCATTTAATCATAGAAATCAAGTTTTGAGAAAAACTTGTTTGCAAATTTTTGATGAAAAATATAAAATAATTATTATTTTCTTTGTTAGGAATGAAAAATCACGTTTCCATGGCAACACATATCAACAAAGACACGAATTTCGGCTCTAAAACGTTCTTTTACATTCCAAATAAGGGAGTGTTCATTTATTATTTACAGGGGGGGTGGTGAGTTTGGGGGGGGGTGGGGCGTAACAACTTCCGGCCCCTCCTGAGGGGGGGGCGTAAAAAATTCTGACCCCTCTTGAGGGGGGAGCCTTAAAGATTTAAGGCCCTTTTTAGCAAAAAAAAAAGCCAGCGCGTTACTATAGTTCAAAGGGGGGGCGAAAAAAATTTCAGTTAGGCCACTCAAAAAAAAGAAGTTGTTTCTCATCACCGCGCGCATCATAAAAATCATGATTTGGGGAAAACTTCACGGCGTCACTGGCGGGAGAGCTGGTACCACCCCCTGTTGATTAATAGTCGTACTAATTGATTAGTCCATGTCAAAATTGCCAAAATATTGGCAAATTTGGTATCAAATTAAAGCTTGTGCTGTCAGCAATGCAATCAGCTAGGTGTAACTTGCATTGTTACAACTTTTGCTGATCAATAAACTCCAAATTACTAAAATGTGAAAATTGATCGCTAAATGTCCAAATTTCCCTATGTAAATTGCCCCGAGTAAAGACAAAAAAAAAAATTAAATAAAAAACGCCCTCGTCATATTTTTCATAGCTTGGTGATGAGAAACAATTTTTTTTTTGAGTGGCCTTATGTTTGGGGCTATTGTTTTGTAGTAGAGGTTATATGGGAGGTCATATTCCAGCTCAGTCATTCCACTCATGTGATTGTGTCTACGTGCAACATTCAAACATATCTCCTCTGACCTGATTACTGTAGGGTGTATCGAAACCTCGACCGAAACTGCTGAACACAACATTTAACTGGTTTCATGAAGACATAACTATTGATAATTAGATAGCCTATCATTTAATAGCCCAGTCCATAAACAAAAGCTGGTCTACGGATTTCGCCCACATTTATTTTTCCCCTTTTTAAAAGATTTTGTCTACAATTTTTGCTTGTCTCATTGTGATTTCTTACTTAAACTGTTCTAAAAGATTCTTTTGGTATTAATTGCCCGCGGATAAACCCATATTTTTGTTGCCTTGGATGTGTATACTGTGTGCTATTCTCAGAGAACGCAAGACAAAGGTAAATCGTTAAAAAAAATCGGTTCTTCATTTTGGTGTGGCATTATGATCTCAGCATAGAGTTGATACCTAATCGTATCAAATCGTTGTGATGGTGTCGTATGACCTATGATGTGTTGATTGGAATTCAACTTTGGTTTACATAGTTAGTACGCCAGCCAGGCCTGCACCCTTGTAGTGAGACCTAGTACCCAGCTAACAAAAAAAATGTTATTTTACGTCAAAATAAATGTTGAAAAAACTTCTCTTTTTTTGGTGGAAAATTGAAAGAAAAAGATTCGGGTTGGCCCTGTTTTGATAGGTACCCGGTACATCAAATTATTTATTTTGCTAGGCTTAATTGAAGGAAAGGGAGAATCGTTATAAAACTATTAGAATAAATGCAGATTAAAGAGAATCGTTGGGCCTTATTATTAATGATTACACAGTATGGATGTGATATGAGGTAATCATATCAACTGCTGAAAACAATGTAGAAATGATATCAGCAATATGGTAATAAAATTAATTGATTATGAGAGTTGTCACGATAATCCTAGCTCTATTATGGTGCTCAATGGAACCAAATCAATAGCTAAAGTCAGCTTTATTCAGTTATCTATTGTGTATGCATGTAGGCCTTTACGACCCCACCCCCCACCCCCGCCAACCTACACACACCCAGTCATGCACACGATGTAAGGACACATGGATAAAAAACGGTAGAAACAAAACCACCAGAAAAACCACCAGCTCAGATGACTTCAGCATGACACAGAAAGATATATAGCAGATAAGGCGAGCTAATCTAAGTTATTCCATGGTCATGTACTAGCTCTGGTACACCAGTGCCATGTTTATAAAGTGGGTGAGTTGTATAGAGTGCAAGATTAATAGCATAGACGTCGCCAGACCAGGTGGTAGTGGTGCTGACTCGTGATAAGCTTGGAGTGTCTGTAAACAGTGTGACTATTGCAGGTCGGGACCAGGAAGAAACAGACCACCAGACACAGCACAACACGACGTTATAGGCCTGGAGGCCACAGGGCGTGACCACTCGTCTCCCATGTAGGCCAGGAGCCTCTAGCACAACAAGGTAGGTTAATGTATACTATATAGTGGTCAGTATTGTGGTCAGTGGTAGGTTTAGTGGACTATATCTATTTGGTTCAGATTTGACTGCCCTGTACTTCCACTATGGTTCTCTTCACTCCCAATTCATCAACATCAATGGCAGTTAAATTTCCTCTGCCCCTTCCCCCATCCTCTCTTTGAGCACCCCCTCTGCCATAATCGGATCCTTCTCCCTGCACATAGAGTTATATGCTTATTCCCCCTTCCCTATCCAGTGTCCCCTCTACCTTTGTGCTGGTAAGCCTCTGTATGTATCTACTCATTCCTTCAACAAATCACTGATTCAATCACTCATTAACCCACCCGTTCCCTTCCACCATCCACCCCAATCACTCACTCATTTACCAACTGACTCACTCATCCATTTACTCATTCATTAACTCGCCCATCCACAAACCCATTCTCTTAACAACCCATTCATTTACTTACTAAATGACGAGCAACCCGGTACATGTGGGGCCCTTGATGGGGTGGGGGTCCCCATGTCCCATGTCCAATTTAAGAATTGCTCATGTCGCCATGTCCAATATAAGAAATCCCCATGTCGCCATATTGATTTTATTGTCATGTCTTATGTCCCATGTCACTATCTAATTATTCCCTCTGTCCCATGTAACTAGGCCCCAAAAAGGCCCATGTCGCCGTGTCGGATTTAAGGGTCTATAGGGCCATACCTGTACCATGTACCATAAACATCCGTTGTAATTGGATAAGGGAACGTTCTTAAAGGACGTCACCGACTAGGGGTGGTGGTTTGGGTGTGTGGGTGTGTGGGGGTACTTAGGCTTAGTGACAAAACATACATAGACTTATTTTCCCAAATAGTGACGATGGGATGGGGGTAAAAAAAGGCATCAAAATAGGTGACGTCATTAATTTTGTAAATGTTCCCCATTGTGGGGGGTAGTAACAGGGAGATCCATATCCATGCAGATGAGACAACCACTTCCATTTCCACCAGGATGTGTATGTACCGGATTACCTCGTGAGTAGGGGTACCCTTACTCACGAGGTAATCCCTTTTTTGTATTCAGTGGTTCATACAACATTTACATGTATAGATCTAGTCGTTTCCTATGTGTAGTTTATTTATATGTAAGGCATGAAAAGAAGGCGTTTCCATAGCATGGCTCGATCTGCTGGTGTGTAAAAGTAGCTAGATTTCCATCAGTCTTTTACCACAACAAGACCATAATAACATGTTTCACTTTCCTAAGAACCTGAGAAAATAGGGGGGTCCTGAGCTATTTTCTGGGATATTCAAGCCTTAAATTGATGTCTCATGTGACAGAACTATACAGTGTTCTGCCAAACATCTACATAAAATAGTATTGAGAAGTAGCTAAATTTCTATATAATTCTCTCCGAGTATAGGCTATGATGTTCTCTAGCTAGAAAATCGATTTTTAACGTATGGTCCTGTGCATATTTCTAATGTTTAGGCCTATTGAAATAAAATAAAATACCATATAGCCTGGTCTAGCTCTTTATATATATTGTGTTTCAATATAGATAGCCCTGCAATTGCCCCCTCCTCTGAGATTATAGGGTAAATATCGAATATCATGAAAATGAATACATTTGTTTAAACCAATAGCAAAGGTTAAGATTATGGGGTGAAAATTTGTGACGGCACCGATTTGAAAACGCTTCTATATGCGATATATATCCCTCAGTGTACTAGCTCTGCCTTTGGATAATATCATATAGATCTAGGTCTATGTATCAAAACCATAAATCTTAATTTTCATGTACTAACTAAGGTAATTCATATTAAAATTTGAATATGACTTCAGTAATGGGAATAAGACATAATTATGCAGAAATTGCACAATGCATAATATTTACATTGTATCAGCGGTGTCCACCTATATTTCTAGGGACATGGCTACTACGGGTGAAGAGATGGCAGATTTTGCGTATGGAGTCCTTGCGAAAATCAAGTAAGTAAGGTATTGGCCAAACATTTTTAGAGAAGAACGGGGAAGAATCTTTTTTTTAAGAAGCGGCCTCGATGTGAGGAAGAACTTTTGATCTGGCCAGCTGTGGGATTTTTTAGCAGTGATGCTTGCCGTGATCAATACTTATCAGCATATATATTATTTAACTGATAATTTTGTACGTGTAAGTTACAGACCCATAATCATTAGGATATGTTTTTCACAAGAATCTAATAACGTATAGTGCGAAGCAATAGGTGTAGTAAAAAATATGATATCATCACTAATCTATTATATGACGTGGGTTTTCTTGGGAGGCAGAGTAACAAGATGAATGCAAGTATCCTGAGATAAGCTATACTCTTCAAATTAAGACTGTTCAAACTGTTCTAGGATTTTTTTTTTGTGTAAAATACAATAGAAATATAAATACCTTTACTGCTAACATTTCACATTTGGAATGCAAAAAGAACGTCCTCTATGGTAAATTAGTACATACGACTTTCTGGTTGCCATGGAAACCATTCCATTACACAAAATGGGATATAATTGTCCTAATTTCTTAGAAATCCCTACAGTTACTCAAAATTTAAAACAGACTAAAAATTCATTTCAAAACGAATTTAAACTTAGATGTCCCATTTTATTTGGTTATTTATCAATATGAAAGGATAGATAAACAAGTCATTCACTTTCCCACACATTGAATCTCACACTCTTTTTACAATCGTTATTTCAGGGCGGGTAAGCCTGCCAGTGTACCAAGGGTAAGTATTCTACATTATCATATTATTATAGGTTACCCTACCTACAGGTGGCACTTTTTGCATATCTAGCCAATCTATTTTGAGAATGTTTATAATCGAGTTTTCACAATTAAATATTGTACTTATTTGTGTATTAATGAAAGCTAAGTATTTACAAAACCAAATGAGAATATTTACCAACATGTAATGGGTGGCTAATGGATGAGGGGCAGGTGCGGACTCAAAAGTAGATCAAAATTGGCCATCGGATCTTCTTTTCCCACATTGTAGCTTAGAGATAGATATACAGGTTAGGGCTTGGGGCGGTCCTTCCTTCTTACGCTTTCCAAAAAGAGAAGTGACATTTCGAACCGCCATGCAATATGACCATGCAGCATAAGGGAGTGGTCATTTTTTAACAACAGGGGGGGGGGGTTGGTGGATTTGGGGGGGGACCAAAAAAATTTGGACCCCTTGAAGGGGGGGGACCAAAAAAATTTGGACCCCTTCTGAGGGGGGGACCAAAAAAATTACACCCTTTTTTAGCGGAAAACCCGCGCGTTACTATAGCTCAAAGGGGTCGAACGCGCTCAATTTCAACCTGCCTGGAGGGGGGGACTGAAAAAATTTCGACCCCTCTAGCGGGGGGGGGGACCAAAAAAATTCTGACCCGCTCGCGCGAAAATCCACCGACCCCCCCCCCCTGTTGTTAAAAAATGACCACTCCCTAAGGCGATGTAAGGTACTGAACTGGTCGAGCTACTTCGGAGAGGACACCGAGCTACTTTATAGCACCTTTTCCTTTTCCGTACCTTTCCTATGTGACCCCAGGTATTGCCGATCTATATGCATACAAACCCTTGTCTTCCAAGCATGTAACACACCAGTTCCAGAGTAGTAATGATAATGCCTCCATTACTCATTGCATCACTTCCAGATGCACATGTACAGGGCCACCACCTTCTTTGAGGGTGTTGGTGAGCGACTTGCCCAGGACGGCCAGATCGACCAAGCTGCTCAGTTTTACTCGGTTGCATTAACTATCAGTACAGAAAACGGCAAAATCTATGGCCATACTATAAACGGCCAAAAGAAGGCATCTGACCTCATCAACAGAATAGGGACCTGCTGCCACGCACTTGTAAGTAATGGCATTAACTTGTCCACTTTGAAATTATTCTCCGCAAATAGTACATTCTGTACCAATGTCAACTATGTTTTCTTTCCCTCTTGAGTAAACGTATTAAACAGATTTACATTCAGCATGATATCGCCAAGAAGCGCTATAGCCTTGCCTGCCAGGAGATACTTGGGATCACTAATTATGATATATCTATCTGCTGCTGCTATTTCAGGCAGCCTGGGATGAAGCTCTATTCCATTTTGATTTAGGTAAGAGCAATCTTGTATGTCTGTTGATAGGCCTATGTATTGTAAATTAACGTCTTTCATATCCCGAACGTGGGGTTTTAATCATGGTGAAACCTTTATCGAATAATATTCAACTAACTATCAAATATAGACATTGTATACCCAGCCAACAAAAAAAGTTTTCCAAACGATGTTACATGTTTTGGAGGAAACCGTTGAATATAGCTTGGTTTGTTTTTAAACGATTTACCTCCAAATCATATAAAAACGTTTAGATTACCAGTATTGTTTTGTTAGCTGGGTAGATACCAATACAGGTATAATTCAAGGATAATACACAATGAATGATAAACACAGTTCTCACCAATATAAACGTTTGTTTTTCCAGCATTCAGAACTGACCCAGACAACGCTGAAGCCGCTTACAACGTAGCTCGTATGCTGGTAGATACGTTCCGTGTCCATGAAGCTATTCCTGTTATAGAAAACATGCTTCGCCGCCAGCCCAAAACGAGCATGGTGCGTTTTTAGAATCACATGATTTGATAACTTCAAATTTAAATTTAAGGAGTGTTCATTTATTAGTTACAGGGAGGGGGGTGTAAACATTTTCGACCCCTCCTCAGCGTGTTATTATGTTAAGGGGGGGGGGCAAAAATGTATGGGCGCCTTCGGCGAGGGGGTGGGGAAATATTCCATGCACACTCAAGGGAGGGGGGCGTAAAAATTGTTTGCGCCTCCACACGAAATCTCACCACTCCCCCCTGCAATTAATAATGAACACTCCCTGAACCCTAGAGTTAGTTTGAAAGTTTTACGTTTGTAATATATGTAATATAGAAGACGACCCAATCAGTAACATTATTTATTTTACTCTACAGCACGAGGAGTTTGAGGTGATGCGCTATCAGATAATGATGGCAGCATCGTTTGTACGACAGACACTAGGACTAGAAGGTATTGATGACGGTGCTACAACACCTGCGGTAATGGAGGTAGGCAACAGTGGGTTATAGTGGAAAACTAAAGAAGAGCAAAAAAGGTTTGGAGGATATATTTATTGATTGATAAATAATGTATAATATAACATAAGGGAATGGGCGAAACTGTACATATATATGTATGAATATGTATGGGTATAGTAGATATACATTGAATAAGTGGGGGGAAGCAGTACACTTTAAGATACAAGTACAGTGAGATTAATATAATAAGAGAAAAGAAAGTCGTCGCATACATTAAGTCACATGTAAATCGGGCAAGCCCAGTACGCGGGCCATGCAGTAAATAACGAATATAAGGAACATGTATAAATAATGTTATAAGGTCCTGTAATGGTAGACTTGGCCACAATAAGAGTCAAAGTTATATGGACTAAATATATTCAGCTCTGTGGCCAGGGTCTAGAGCCCGAGCAGGAAAGCAACAAATAAACTAGGATCCGGGCTGACACAGCTGGTGGGAAAGATAACAGCGGGATAAAATCCAGGTCAGGAGATAGGATAGGATCGGGAAGACGAACGGCGAGTGGGGAACGCGGCCTCAGCGATGGGAGCAAGTAGTACAGGCAAATGGGGCTATGCGTCAGGGTTAAAATCCATATGGCCGGGACGTCCGTGACCGGGGTCTTCGAGAACAGCATGTGGGGTAGGTAGTGAAGGAGGCGGTTAACCAGGGCCTCAGGGGCAGCATGTGGGGTAGCTGGTGAAGGAGGCGATCACTAGGGCCTCGAGAGCAGCATGGGGGGTAGGCGACGACACAGGCTGAAGGCCGGCCCTGAGCACAACATGGCCACGACCATCCCCTGCCTAATTTATTCAGGATGGTCTTGAGTAGGGCCGCCTAATGGCCAATCAATAGAGATGAGAGATGACGCTGACGAGCAATCAATAGGTGCTGGGTGTGGTTATGAAGGGAAGCTGAAATAAAGTAAAAGAAACAAGTATAAGCCTGGGGGGGAAAGGAAAGCGCAGTCAGTTATCAGTGAGCGTTTGGGGAGTACGATCGAGAAGACCAGATGGCACTGTGTAACTCCTGAGGAGTATGTGTGTGGTTCTAAAGGTTTAACATCGGTTTAACATTGACTAACAACGGTCTTGTGATCTAGACGTTGGGAAATATGGATCATTGGAATCTGTGCATTTAGGTATAACGTTTCAATTGGAGTTATGGTGTAACGACATTGCCACCGGAATTATATATTGAGTGTTCTATTCACATGCCAACCTGGAGTCCTGTATTCTGGAGAGAACCATGGAGTTAGTGATACAGTATACCGGTTTTATAAGTATGGAGCTGGAAAGCCAATTGTTTAGACTGGCCGACCTGATGAATTGGAAACTGATAGTATGTGTATATCCCGGATCCATAGTGGTGACCAGAGAGTAACCATTAGATTGCACCTGTGTTCTCGTAAAACCGCTATCAGATCCGTCGGTATCGTAGAGGAGCGTATAAGGTCGTCCTCGAGACATGTTGACGATTATGATGTGTACATATAATAACCTAATTGAAATCAGGTTGAAAGTATTTATTGGTTGATTGCGTGGAGACTTATACATTCTGGATTCCCTAAAGGATTCCTGCTGGATATTTATATGTATACTTTGCCTTGACTAAGGCCGTCGCGTATAATTATCAATGCAAGCCCTGGAGCTAAATGATAGAAATGATGTACATATCTCTATATATATGAAGGGAAGGCTGTGATTATAATATAAACCTGAAAGTGCTCTATATATACTATAACATCCACAACATCAAATAAAGCTGGATCTCACTACCCTTGCGTTATCTTTGGGCGGAAGCCTACCTCTGACTAGTTTACCCCATAGAGTAAGAGCGTAGAAGGCGAATGCTGGACCCCATTTAAGTATACTAAAACGCTATGTTTGTATAGGACATTAACTATAGCCCAACAGGTTACAAGATTTGCCCAAATCCAAGGCTCGTTATCATTTTGCTGTGAGGCGTACTTAGCCATTTTACACAAAGTGCCAATGTACACATTTTTCACTGGGTAATAGGGATGAAAGTCTTCAAGCTGTCCCCCATTTCAAGGGGTTTCTATGTATGTGGGGCCTCTCACCTCTCACCCCTGAAAGTGCCTCGTTGAATACAAATCTGCACAGAATTGAAATGTAAATTTTCTGTATCATGCTGAAGTTTGATTTGTATATTTGGTAGCGTATTTATAATTACCATGAATGTTGTATAACATCTCATTTTTGTCATCGTTGTATAGCTGTTGTTAATCATGTGCCCGACGCTACTTAAATGTAGCAAATTTAAAACCGTGAGGAGGATCACCATAACTATTAATGGTGTTTAATAAAAAATGTTACAATCAAGTATGCAATAATACCGTTATACGAGTAAACATTTTGTAAAAGCGAGATATTTTGGTATAGTGAGAGTGATGATGAGGAAGTCCTGAAACGTATCAGCCATGACAGTCCATGAAAGTTTAGTTAACTTAGTCCTGATTCAATTCCCCCAGTAGACGTAATCAATCATTTATGTTCATACTTTACAAAGGAGAGCGAGGGGGAATCTGCCAGTCCTACTGAGGGTGCAGCCGCTGCCGAACCAAGGAGGCAGTCTCAAAGAAAAGCTCGGTCACGGTCTCGGTCAACATCAGAATCAAGGCGACAGAAGAATAAATTTCCATTGACTGTGCCACCAAAGATGAGCAAAAAGAAACAAGAAAAGCTGGACAAGATGAGACAAAAGGTTTTCCTATTCTGATATACAAATTGCAGGGTTGATTTACACTGTTTTCTGCATTAGTTTGATATCATCGACAGTGCAATATGCATGCCCTTTATCAAAATGGGATAATTTCGTTTAGATAGCCTCGATGTTATTCTGAGATGTTAAATATACTCCCGGGTAGCTAGTGCTTTAACAGTGTTGACAAATGACAATGTTTGCGATCAGTCTAAATGGGCCTATTCATAATTCAGTAAACAACTTGTAGCAGTAAAACGTCCTAATCTATAACATGTCATATATTTTAGGATATCGAAATGAACATTCACAAGGAACTCGTGGAGAAAATGAGAAAGCAGGAGGAAAAGGAAGAAGCTAAACGGTTAAGACGAGAATCAGAAGGTGAAAAGCCAAGTCAGTTTGAAATAGCTCCTGATCTGAGACATGTTGTTCCTGGTGGGTAAGTATACCTTCACGATTGTATCGAACCTGGTGAGGAAGGCTTTTCTCGTTTATGGACGTGACTTACGGACCTCCATAAGAACGTTATGGACTCTATAAGTCAATTTATAGACAATGGTCTTTTCAAAAAGAGCTATAAAAATGCATTTCTATGATGTTATAAACCATGTCATGAAGACCATAATTATAGGCTGGGCCTTACTTTTCTGTACAAAAACGGTGGTCTTCCTATCCTTAATGAAGAGAACTAAAAGAAATTAAAAATTTATGGTTTATGGAAAAAGTTATGGACTCCATAATTCTCCACCAGAAACGCCCTCCGAGGTCAAAAAGGGCCCGGTTGATGAGTTCTCTGCGAGATACTTATAGTATAACTACAGTACTAGTAGTTCAATTTAAAACTATTCAGAAACTGTTGATAATGGAGGCACACATTACATTTTTGTTTTAACATTTGTGTGTCTTTTGTTGTTATCATTAATAAAAGTAACATTTTAGTACTTGCAAAGCCTGATCTATGTATACATTTATATGTTGCAGAATGCAGAAGACAAAGGCTGAATCAAGGAAAGAAAGGGCTGCTCTAAAACCACCTTCACCTAAACAAAAAGGGGAAGAACAAGCAGGATCAGCAATAACAGAGACAACGGCAAAGAAGAAACGTGTAGAGCAAAAGGAAGGCGAAGTATGTTAAGGATTTCTTTAGCAATATCAGATGTACATGTAGTAATGAAATTTCCCGCTTAAGGCTGTGTCTCATGAGATTGTAACAATTGGATAGTCTTTGATGCACGTGGGGACGAACTTGCCAAGTCACTAGACGCCACCCATTTTACCTGTAATCTTAAAAGACCCATTTCCAGTACTCTTAATCAGTTTCCAGGCCTATCCTCTAGATGGCACCCAGTCAAAGACTATCCAATTGTTACGATCTCATGAGATACAGCCTTAAGCGCACCTACGCTTATATACAGTCTACCCTCACTACCCCAAACATTTACTAGGGTACCTAGGATTCCTCACTTTCTCAGACAGTTCCCTGGCAACTGCCCTTATATGTTCCATTATATTTGGACCTAGATACTCGGATATTTTGCTTCCTAGGACATTTTTCCTTGCATTTTCCAAATGCAAGGAAATGAGGGCGGACTAATATATATCCCAGGTAGCTTTAACCTCCTGATACAGGACATGCACTTATTTCTTGCATATTTAAGAGGGCTTTTAGATTTTGGGGGAAGGCTACCCATGTGTCTAAAACGAGATATTCTGCTGGGATCACTGCGCTAGATTAAATGGGTAATTGCGATAATATTGGTAACTGATAGGTTAAACTTGGATCTGAGTCGATTAAGGTCGCAAGTTTAGGGAAATAGTAGTTCTTCTTTTTTTACCTTTTACCTTTAGGCACTGTAAACATTGGAAACCAGTAGTCTAGGGAAATGGTACTTTGCCTCTGGATGTCGACACATCGGGTATAGTTACAAGCAATTAATGGAAATGTAATATCTTTGGATGTATATTGTATTATGCCACTCACTAGTAGTGCATTTAATATTATGTCCCAAGGAGAATAGTAAATAATTAAACAGCACCTTGTCTCTGGATATGGCGCCAATGTTGCGCGGCAACATTGGGATATATTCCCCAGGTGGAGTAAGTGTATTTCCTAGTTCACCATCTGTGCACCTGGGGGAGCTAGGGACCTTGGTGCCTTTGTTGGTTGCAACCAATCAGTAGGCCATTGTTTGTAGTATGGAAGGTTGATTTATTTTCAGGAATATATATATTATATCACGAGTAGTGTAGTAAACAAGAATTGCGGTTGTTGCCGCGTAAAAAAATGCCTCAGGCATTTTTATACGTGGCAACAACCGCAATTCTTGCATTTGAAGGAACATAATGTCTACATGGTTGGTATATTTGTAGGGGACCCATTCAAGACACCATAAACAGGGCGGGAGGATGATATAACTGACAGATGTGACACAACAGGGGAAAATGTGCCATTGCAGGGATTTAGTGTAATATTCAGCCACTAGGTGGCCACCAGTGCAGCAGCACTAATAAAACCATTGAATTCCTTTGGTCCATGTTAGGGGAGGTAGGTACGATTATAAACAACCTCAGGAGCATGGAAATGGGTGTTGCTAGGCAGATAAACAATTAGAATAGCTGTTGCTAGGTAGCCAGCTGTCTTAGCAACAAACCAATAAAACCATTGAATTTCTTGGGTCCATGTTAGGGGGGGTAGGTACGATTATAATCAACCTCAGGAGCATGGAAATGGGTGTTGCTAGGCAGATAAACAATTAGAATAGCTGTTGCTAGGCAACCAGCTGTCTTAGCAACAAACTAATAGAACCATTGAATTCCATGGGTCCATGTTAGGGGGGGTAGGTAGGATTATAATCAACCTCAGGAACATGGAAATGGGTGTTGCTAGGCAGATAAACAATTAGAATAGCTGTTGCTAGGCAACCAGCTGTCTTAGCAACAAACTAATAGAACCATTGAATTCCTTGGGTCCATGTTAGGGGGGGTAGGTAGGATTATAATCAACCTCAGGAGCATGGAAATGGGTGTTGCTAGGCAGATAAACAATACAAATAGCTGTTGCTAGGCAACCAGCTGTCTTAGCAACAAAATGATAGAACCATTGAATTCCTTGGGTCCATGTTAGGGGGTAGGTAAGATTATAATCAACCTCAGGAGCATGGAAATGGGTGTTGCTAGGCAGATAAACAATTAGAATAGCTGTTGCTAGGCAACCAGCTGTCTTAGCAACAAACCAATAGAACCATTGAATTCCTTGGGTCCATGTTAGGGGGTATAGGTATGCTTATGATCAACCTCAGGATTGAAGGTTGATTAATATTAATTTTATCATTATATGCATAAATTTGTGTTGTGACACCTTAAAACAAAATGGCGGCACCCCTTAAAACAAAATGGCGGCACCTGTACTGACTTCCTGTCAAATGAAAACAATATAGGTCTCAGAGAAGGAAATGCTTCTACTATATACTTTAATATAGCGGAAAACCCGATAACTGCAACCAGGACATTTACAATTTCTGAAAATCACCATTGACCTGAAAGATACATCCTTTCTTCAAAACATTTCCCACAAAAATTAGCTACTGACCACGGAAAATCAGAACACTGGTCTGTATCGTAAAACCACCTGAATTTCGCCTGAATTTGCACTGAATAAATTGCATTTTCGCAGATTCCCAATCTAGCCTTTGAAAAAAATGGAAACTCACTGAGAATCCCTTTCCTATTATTTGATTGAAATTGGCAGACATTCAGCAGCATGTGTGTAGGTTTTCATAATATTAGCATCATTTCCAAATTATTTATGGACCATTCAGTGCTCCTGCAGTATTCACTTCTGACCAGAATCGTATATGACTCTCAGTTTTCTGCGGGATTACCCTCTATGAGACCTATAATGCCTCAACCTGGTAGTTCGCAAGCTCACCACCGGGGCCCCTCCGGGGCCTTTCGGCCTTAAAAAAGCATTTTGTCTCTGGATGTGTATGATATCGTGTCACAAGTAGTATAGGGAAATATCATTTTGCCCCTGGATGCTGTTTCTCCACAAATGTGTGGACCCTCGTATATATTTGCGGAGCTCCGCAAATGTATGGAATGTGTATTCCGCAAATTTGTGGATGTCCGCAAATTTCGTTTTCTAGTAGTTAAGCATACAAATATGGACCTCCGTATATATTTGCGGAGCTCTGCGAATTTATGGAAGCATAGTTGCGGAGGTCCACAAATTTGTGGAAGTCCGCAAATTTGTGGAGAAACAGGACCCTGGCTATACATCGGCTAAGGTTACTAGTCTGGGGAAATTTGTGTGACTTTATCTCTAGATCTACATGGGGTTAAGTAACACGTATTATGGAAAGATGTGACTTGATATTATGCAACAAGTACATATCTGCCCAGTGCACATAGTCAAAAATAGTATTATGGTGAAATAGACTAGGATTGTGGGCAATTTGCCACAGACAGAATGAATCTCACTCTTTTACCCCCACCCAATCAATTGATGGCATACTGGACATCTACAGCACCTATAGTAAATAGCATGGATGTAGAGGCTGTCCCCCCTACTTTGAAACTGCTTGCCACGCCCCTGATTATAGTAATGAGTCAATGCGAATAATGTACATGCTTATATATAATTATATATTATACATATATATATATATATATATATATATATATATATATATATATATATATATATATACACATATATATATACATATATATATATATATATATATATATATATATATATATATATATATACATATATACATATATACACACACACACACACATATATATATATATATATGTATATATATATATATATAACCACGTATATAAATACAATTAAATCGCGAATGGATCAGAAAATAATTAGTATATTATAAATCTATTCATTGTTCTATCATTACCAATTTTTGTGTTTCCATTGATTCAAACCCCCTGATTACGTTATAACCATTCACCCTACAGCAACCCAAGATACCTGAGAGCTTTGATCGGAAGTTTGTCCTGTCCATGGCCTGCCCAGACTGCTACGTCATTACAGGTTATGGGCGTAAAGGCTTCCAGTACAAACCTGACCTAAAACATGACTGTGAGCACTCCATCCTCATGGTGGCTTGGAAGTCCACAAAGCCTCATGTATGGGTCAAAGTACGTGCACGACCACGGATGGTAAGGCTATTAGAGTTTTACTAGTTTTACTTTTAGTCTTATCAACATCCTTCTCGGCCCAATTTGAATGATGGTTGTGATGTCATTCACCATTACTGCTCTGGCAACCTGTCAATGACGATCACAGGTTAAAATTAAAAAGATAAAGATCCTGCGCCTCTGTCTTATGAAACTGATATTAGAATTTACTTATTCACTTGATATGTCAATTATTAGTGCATAATGCATTCTCTTCATAGGGTGAAATGAAGTCCAACCGACAGTTCAGTGGACAGTTCCGGCTCTGTGAACAATACCAGAAATGTGGCCCTTGCACACTGGGGGAAGCACGGTGCACCTTCTGCCACAACGAAGAGGAGCGTGAGATCTGGAGGATGGACATCAATGATGCAAACTTCACTCTGGGAACGTTGATAGCACAGCAAAAGAAATGGGCAATAGGTGAGTTGTGTGCGCGTGTATTCTTTATGTAGCATTGGATAGTTTTCCACTCATTCTATGAAAATATTGGAAAAGAAGATGTGTATATGTCACAATGTGGCCCTGTAGACGATTACTGTCGATTATTGCATCTATATGCTTTCGCACTGAATCATTCATGGTACCCATTGCCGAGGCATCAGTTACTATTTTGTACTTAGATTATGGACCTCTAATATAAATGGTATGGTCCAAACTAGGAATCCTGTGTGTTAGGTGTAGTAGTAATATTTTAACGACATATATATGTATATGTATATGTGTATGTATATATATGTATATGTATATGTATATATATATATATATATATATATATATATATATATATATATATATATATATATATATATATATATATATATGGTGGGATGGGGGGGGGGTTGTGGATCCCTTGAAGGGGGACCAAAAATAGTTTTAGCAAAAAAAGCCAAAGGTTGTTTCTGTTGCATTAAAATCGACCAACTCTTAACGGTATTGAAAAGAATTACCATCCTATTATCTCAGTATCAACAAAATAATCTCCTGATCTTGATACTTGTCAATAGATTGTCATGCAAAGTGCAAGCCCAAGGCGACTGCCAGTAAGCAGGAATGTGTCGCACCCTCAAACGGACTTGACCAGAAACCAATGGAGCTCGATTGCCCTTTCGAACTAGAAAAAGTGTGTGGCTCATGTTGGCAGAAACGTGGATCAATAGTCAAACAGAAAGGAAATAACTGCAACACAATAGGTAAAGATATTACTTGTATTATAACAGACCGTTTTCAAGGTATAGTCACCATTTAAAACATGACTCAAAATTCAATGATTAGGTGATTAGGTCATGAGCTGCTGTATTAATTACCTCACATACATAGATATTTCACTTTCTGAATATGTAAAGGGTCTCCCTAGTGCAGTGTACTGGTAAAATCTCAATCTAATGCGTGACTTTTAACTGCTAAATTCAAAGTTAAAGATCAGAAAAAATGGAAAGCTTCCAGCATTCTATCCAGCATTTATTACATCAACAAGGTAGCGCCATCTGTATTGTTACACCAGGTAATAGTAGAGTATGTTGGTAAGATCAGCAGTGGAAGACTTTCAGGGAGGAGCCTACTCAGTGCTGCCACCTGATGTCCCTTTTCAACACTAAATAATCAAACCCCACGAGAATATAAATAATAGTTGGAATTAGAGTTTTGTATTGCACATATGAAGAATCTCTTGCCAAAATAAATGTCAGATTTTAAGAGGGAAAGGGTTATCAACCATCTGAGATATAAATGAAAGAAATGGACGTTTGAGAGTGCCAACTTGTATAGCAGATTTAATAAGATATATTTGCTCGTCAAGCCTATTTAGTCCATAATTATTGTTTCTTTAATATGGTTATAAACAACTTACATAACATTTTCTAGCAATTATTTCTGATATTATGTCTATTTTAGGTGTTCAGCACAAATGGGACAGCCATAGTGCGTATCTACTTAAACCAGAAAATGAGTTGATTCGTACCTTCACTGACATTCGTACGGGCCTGTGTAGGCATTACACTGCCCGTGGCAGCTGTACCTATGGCAACGCCTGTACCTTTATCCATGGGCTAGCGGAGCACAAGGTCTACAAATGGATGGTCACTAATGGAGGTATGTAATGTTTCACATTGAAATTTAAATGATGTTATAGATATTAGTACACATTGTATTAGAAAATGTTTGATTATTTAGAACTGATATTATTTTAGTGTAGGCTCAGCCGTTGGTATACATTATTATATTTGATTTTAATTGGCTCAGGGTTTCTATCTCTGAGTCATATGAGTGGCTTCGGAGCAAAATTGAGACAGTTGTGCAATGCAGATCTGATCTGCAAGTCACAGTATAGGTAACCCGACCTACAAGACAAAAACAAACAAAAAGTAAACATAGGAGGACAGGTATTTGCCAAAATAAAACCCATAAGATTCAAATAAAATCCTGGAAACTCTCTCTGAACTTTGTGAATTCTCCTGTGATGTATACACTTGATTTGAAGGTATTTAGTTTTAATCCAGGAGTACAGTTCAGTTCTAAGAGTTCAAGTTATGTCATTGTTCCTGAATTTGATTTACACCACCAATCATTCAATCACTTAATCACCCTGACCCAGAATCATGTGATGTCAATCACACACCGAAATTTTTTCTAACATAAACCTATGTTCCTATATCCAACTCCCTCTTTTATCCAGTTACCTCTTTGGAGCAACTTGTTTCACTGTCAAAGGCAAAGACTGTCACCAAGCAGGCAACCAACCATCAGAAACAGAAGATCACTGTCTCTTCTACTACACTAGATCTAGATAGTAGTGAGGCCACAAATACTTCTACTTCGAAACCGTCATGGTTCTGCAAGGTGTGCAATGAAGTTTTGACAACACAGCTAGACTTCGATAAACATTGCACCTCTCGTCAGCATGACAAAAACCTTCTGACCGACAAGGATAGGCCTTGGCACTACAGACCCCCACCATGGGGAGGAGACTACCCCAGGTTATGTAATAGGTATGTAGTACTTCCCTTATGAATCGTGGTTTGTTAAATACACAATTTCTACGCAATTTCTTCCTTATGTCTCCATTTTACAGTTTTACATCAAATATGCAATGATTACAGAATGATATGGCCAAAAAAAGTTGTGTTCAGCTATCCCTAGCGACCCTATTTTTTTGGCCCTACCTAAATTCTTTTTTTTTGTTTTTTTTGGAAGGCCTTTTTGGGTTTTTCCACCAGAAAAAAACTTTTTTATCTGAAACTTTATACGCTACCCTATTTTTTTGGGCCATGTTACCTGAACACAACTTTTTTTTTCTTTTGGCCTAAAAAAATTGTGGGATATCAATTATATATTCAATTGTGTATAGACTGCAACTATAGGTCAGGGCTTGGGTATAACCCATGGATTATACAAGCCCATTGGGAAGTCTTGAAGTACCTGGATACGTGCATGTCTCCCGTAATCTTGGAATTGAATATCCCACGTAATCTTAATGTCTTTTCACTAGTTGGCGCAACAAAAGAAACAATCTAGTGGGCTGTCTGCATCCTCCCGTCCCTTCTATTGGCAACAACTTTAGTGATTGCTTTGTAACTCCCCCACCACCCTCTATTGCCTTTTTCCTTTTCTTTTCCATCTAACAGTGACTACCGAACATGAGTCCATATTCCCCCTAATCTTACGCGAGACCGGTGTCACAAACGTTATGCAGTTTTAAGATTACGGGAGATATGCACGCCTCTAGATTGTCCCTTCTTGTGTTATATACCGGGATTTACGGTAACCTTTTTTTGAAATGCATCATGTATATTTAATGATGAAATAGATAGAATTACACTTTTTTCTTAATCATAAACATTTCATACTTTCGTCTACATGTATTTACAGAGTTGCCGATGGAAGCTGTGATTATGCAGGAGTACCCGACATGTACAACCAGTGCACGTTTGCTCACAGTACATCGGAACTGGATGAATGGAAGGAACGTACAAACTATGTGAGGTTCAAGAGGGCCATGATGAGGGATCAAAATGGGGTGTTCTCCTATGTCCACAGCTTGCAGGATGAATTTGATAAAGTGAAGCTGGAGAGTGACATGGTAAGTATGGCATAATTGATTATTGACTCAGATTAGTCTAATGAAGCGCCCCTTAGCCTTGATTAAGATATTTTGATTCGGGCATTTTCATATTCAGTTTATCAATTACCTATGTGCAACTCAGTGTTCTAATCTTTGCTCAAATAGATGTTTAAATAATTACCAACGAGTATAAAATTAATAAACAGTTATCAAAATGCCAAAGTAATCATCGAAAGATTGATGTGTCAAAATGTATCAGCTTCATAGCCATACGAGGTCTTGTGTGGTTGGCTCAAATCTACATTATGGATTCCAGATGATGCGAGAGGTTGATGGAGTGCAAATGGAGTTCTCCCCACAATCAACCATTTTCTTCAACAAGAAGGATGCTAAGCAGTCATGGACCTTTTCGATATCATCAGAGGTATTTTAACAATAATAGTATTCATTGATGGGTGTGTCTCACGACCTTGGGCCAATGTTTTTGTCTCTGACCGGGTGCCGTCTCTGACCAGGTGTCAGAAAAAAGGTGTTTTAAAAAGAATTAAACTCATATACATAAGGATTTGTAAAAACGTTAGTGCGGTGGTTATATAATTATTATTATTATAATTATAATTAGCCTCCTGATGTTGGTATTTTGACCTTATCAAGCCAAGCCGGTCAGTGACAGCACCTGGTCAGAGACGGCACCTGGTCAGAGATGGCACCCGGTCAGAGACAAAAACATTGGCCCAAGGTCGTGAGACACAGCCTTATATTAACTTTACACACAAAAGTAACATATCATTTAGTACACCACATAAGGTGTTGTTACAGAAGGAAATGTTTGATTTTTTCAGAAAGAGCTTCAAAAGGTGTCTCTACTTCTTAATGAAAGTCGCCTCCATTTCAATTTGGCCACTGATAAAAAGACCAAGGACTGCCATTCAAACCAAGTTGAGGATGGAGCTGTCTTCCTGACACATACTGATGAGAAGAAACACTACTCAATAACGGTGAGTCAATACTGTCAGCGCTACAGCCCAATTATGGAAATTCTTTTGTTTTTGAAAAATGATTGTCAATGGATTTCGCTCACCTTACTTTTTGGAAAAATGGGAATTGAAAAAAAACTTTCTTTCACCTATTGATTCCCCCAGATCGAACCAATAGTTCTTTTTGTTATGGGTCAACTAAGAACTTTTGTTGGAGGCTGTGTACATTTCTTTTTACAAAATCCATTGACAAAATTGTTTTAATTTCTTTTGCTCCCACCATTTAAAAGAAGTGAAATACATTGTCCAACTTTCTTTTTTGGTGTGGCCTAAAGATGGGATTTCGGGTTTTCAGGTGAACTTCCATGCCGGACTTTCTGGGTCATTCAGACAAAAGATCATTTTCGACTTTGGCACACGACCTCTGCTGACAATCACATTGGATGTTGAAGTTGGAAATGAATTTGTTCGTGATGAAATCTTGAAGTTAAGGAAAGAGCTACCTGTAGAGAGGTAGGTTATGATATCATAATTTTGTTTTTATTATTTTTCTTGCGGCCTTTTAGCTTTATAAAGTACAGAATGTGCTGCCTGATCGATTCATTTGACCAAGATGAGTATATGCAATTTACACTTGAATGACATAATTTGTATAAGCTTGCATTAGTCGGGTACAAAGAGGGGCTGTTGGCTGATGATGCATACCATAACAGTGTCATTTGGAGAGAAATCTGTATTCTGAGTCACTATGATAGTTAAAATGATAAATTGTATTTGTTTAGATGGACATCAAAGACACATACAGTGGTGCCATTCTCCACATCAACTTCCATGGATCAAGAGGAAGAGTCACTTTTGTGCAAGTACAAACCACCTGACTCTACTGTCTTCTCTCAAGACAGTATGGCAGTTCATTTGAACCACCACAACTATGTGCATATGATGCACAACCTTGTCGAAATGGAAGAACTGGAAAGGACTCACATAGCCTCGAGGTAAGTGAACTAAATATATGAAGTGTTACTTCTTATCTAAGGCCAAAAAAAAAAAAAGGTGTGTTTCAGGCAACATGGTCCAAAAAATTAGGGTAGGTAGGTCGGATTTTTTTTTTTTTTTTTTTTTTTTTTTTAAATGTTGGAGGTACCTTGAATGAGTCGCGGACTGCCATATCGACTCGCGGGTCATCAAGACGACTCACCGATTCTTACTATAACTAGGAATATCATGGAATTATTGGACATTCTTGTTAATAAGCAATTTCCTGAGGCTGGACAGTTAATAAGGCATGTGATCTGTTCTTCCTGACCAAAAAATTGCTAAAATTTCCGAAAAATATGAATATTTTGCAAAAAAAAAAAAGAAATACTCCAAAATCGGAAAAAAAAGCTAGGGTCGGCCCTTTTTGGAAACTAGGGTCGGGTTGCCTGAAACACACCTTTTATTTTTTTTGGCCTAAGGATTGAGCAAATATAGTGGAGAGAAAAATTACTTTTCTTTAAAGTCATATTTACAGTTAACCAGTATTGATAAGAACCAGCATAACCTGCTGATCTGTTAAACTGACGTTCACCGAAAAGATGAGGAAGAACTTACTTTTTGGTGGCTTTTACATATATTCACAACAATACCCTTCATATTTATCAAATATATCCAGTGATCATGCATGTCCACATGTCATGCACTAGTTAACAGTGAACGTGTTATCTTTTCACCAAGATAATTTCTTTAAAGGTTCAATGTTGCGGCAGATGTGCAACTTACTGAAGCGATACCAGGAAAGGAGATACGTGCCCCTGTTGGACACCTCTTTGCTAGAGTACCTCTAACCGATGAACAGTTGAGTGAGGACACTGATACTGGGTATCTGATGTTATCTGGTTCGGTGACTGCCTGGGTTGGCCCATCAGAAGCTGACCCTACCCAGGAAACTCCTGTTGTGTACGAGGCTGAGGTAGTCTCTGAGGCGAATTTTGGATTTGACGGAAGGGGAAAGGACTATTTCTACCTGTGCTTGTCAAAAAGGTAATGTGTGAGCCATCGTTAGAGTCCTTTCATAATTGTGAAGATGACGCACGAAGCTGTCTGGCATTATATCACATTCCTTCTCTATATTTTGTAAATTGAAAGGTACTTTATAAATTATTGAGTTGTGCCGAAGCAAATGTTCATATCTTTCAATGTATAAAATGTGTATACAATAACAATGAGTTGTATAGAGGGTGTTCATTTATGAAAATGTTCGTACCAAAGATGTCATGACCTCCTCTGGCTTTATTATCGATGAGATTTTTTTTTTTTTTTAAAGAATTATGAGCTGATCTTGATGGACATTGAATATGTCAGTATTGGCGTAAAATTACCAGATCGGCAATAATCAAAATATTCTTCTCCTATGCATTTAAGCTACCATAATTATGCATTTATTTTCATTGTTTTCTTCTTTTCTCAGTATTCAGTAAATTGATTCTAATTATACTTGTCAATATTGTCACAATATTCCAGGTGCTGCACTGGCCTGAAACTGAAAAGTGGGAACGTGTACAGTTTGGCTGTTCAGCTGCAGATTGATCGTCTACAATTTTGCCGAATGCACTATGGTCTTGACCAGTTGCCAGATACAAGCATTGTATTTCCAGACCTCTCAAGATATGAAAAATCGTCATCAAAGTCTAATGGCCCAAACATCAAGTGAGTGCAAACATTTCATTGCATTCCAAATATGTGCTCATTGACTCTGGGTCCCCCCCGGAGGTATGGAAATACTTTTCCTGTGGAAATACCGATACATTAGTTTGCACTCGGAAAACACTTAAAAGGGAATATTTTACCTGCAGTGTATATAGCCAGTCAGGGATAAAAACCAATAATAAACATTGACTTAAGATATTGTGTGAAAATAAAACATGAACATTGTATGTACGGCTTTACAGTTAACAGAATTCACCCAACATATATTGTAGGACAGACTTCCTCAATGCAACACAACTGGAAATCTTGCAGTACATGATGAAGACGGGAGAAGATTACGTACCCCCTCTCGTTATCTATGGGCCGTTTGGTTCAGGCAAAACAGAAACACTTGCCCGAGCCACTGAAGTACTTGTCAGCAGAATACCAAATTCACGGATCCTCATCTGTGCATTGAATGACAGGTAGGGATGTCATTGCAGATCATACACTAACGACTACCTTTTGAATTATTCTTATCTGAAATAATACTTGGGTATTGTTTTTATCATAGATGAGTGCAAGTATATTTGAAAGAATTGTTGAATACTATTCAGGGAATAGTACATAGTACATGAATGCTCTCTGGTATGAACTTAAATTCTTCTTGTGAACAGCGCAGCAGACTTGTTCATCACCCGCCATTTCTGCAAATCTGCACAACTGAATCAACAGGAGATACTGCGGGTCTACTCACCAGCAAGAAGGAAAGATACCATTTCGGAGGAGCTACACCCCTACTGCCAGAAGACTGTAAAGGGACAGTAAGTATTCAATTTAAACTTATAAAAGCCATGTCAGCTATCTATTAACCGACAAAGTCATTTGCCATCGGTTTTGACATTGATGGATCTTTATTTGAATTGTAACCATCTAAATATTACCAATATGGAACTTTGTTTCACACAACTGACATCTTCAGTATATTCAATTGACACGAGTATTGTTTTGATTGTTATGACCACTGGATACGTCATGTCAATAAAATGACAAACCTTTTTAAAAATTTATAGGAATTATAACCTTTCTTCTTCCTTTACTAAAGGTTCCGCTTGCCCGATATGGAGGCCATTGACAACCATCGCATCATTGTGACTACTTTGGCAACATCTCTGATGTTAACAGATCAGAATATGAGGGGACGTTTCACCCATATCCTTCTTGACGAAGCAGGCCAGTGCCTTGAGTGTGAAGCTATTCTACCACTGACACTCGCCACAAATTCTACCTGTGTTGTCCTGGCAGGTGACCATGTCCAACTAGGTCCCAAATACTTCAGTGCACCTACACGCACCAACCTGCACAAATCAATCCTTCAACGCCTCTCTTCGTACTACATCCACTTCAATGAACAGCACCCAAAGGGGCTCATGAAACTACTGAAGGTCAACTATCGGTCACATCCAAAGGCTATGTCATTCATATCCACACATTTCTACAAGGGAGCGATTGAATGTCGCAGCAATTGGGGGAAATACTCTGACTTCAAGCCTCTGGCTTTTTATGCCACGTGTGGGAAGGAAAACACAGATGGAGAAAGTACATCCTACTACAACGCTTCGGAAATTCAAGAGGTTGTGGAACAGATCTCAGCGCTATATGAGAATTGGCCTAGTTCGTGGGGAGAGAGGTCCCCAGAGAAAATTGCTGTATTAACACCTTACTCTCAGCAGGTAAAATGTTCTCGCATACAATGCGTTTTTTTAAGCTTGTAACAAATATTGATCCACATTGCCCAACCTGAATTTTACAGGCTCTTTTGTTGGCATTTCCATGGCAGATTTATGTAATTGTGACATTATTTATGTGTTTGTTTTCCTTTGTACTAGGTGAAAAAGGTGAACGCAGCTCTCACCAGATGCATGGCATGCTTCAAGGACATTAGAGTATCCAAGGTCTCTGATGTTCAGGGTAAGAATCTCACCTCATATTCATACTCATGATACTATCCCCCTCATATTCATACTCATGATACTATCCCTTTTTATACATATTGAAATATTTCTTTTCTTATAACAATCTCTCAAAACCTAGAAATATTTGTCAATTTTTATCAGTAGGACTTATTGGTTTGACTCCCAAAGTGCTTATGTTTTCAGGTGAAGAATTCTATGTCGTGTTTCTTACCACCGTCAGAACACATCACAGTATTGAGAACTCAAGTGATGAAGAAAACTATGGTTTTTGCTCAAACTTTCGCCTGGTGAATACAGCAATGACGCGAGCAAAGTGCCAAATTGCTGTTGTTGGAGACCCATCCTTTCTCACATCCTTCGGTGAGTGTGTGAACATATGGAGTTCGTACTTGGACTGGTGTAGTGAAGCGGGGTGTTTGTACCCCAAAACGTTCACTCTTGGGGATATTAGACTGCAAGTGGGAAGCCTTCAGGAGAAACGTGATATAAAGAAGCAGCGATCTACGTCCGTGTATGCAGTGCCTAAAGAGGTATTCGATGTTGCTGACATGGAACCTGATGACATCATTCAACAATTGAAGATGAAAAGTGAACCTGCAGCAAGTGACAATGAGAACAGTGTGCAGAAGGATCAGCACATGGAGATTATCGAAGGAGAAGAACATACTGTATACCGGGTGAGAGAAAATCGGAACAAAGGTCAGGGTGAAGTTGTGTACAGGAGAAAAAAGAACAAGTGGAAACACTTGCAAGTAGTGGATACGACAGAAGACCGGTACAGAAGATTTGCTGATGATAGTGATGAGGATGGCAGCAGTGATGAGGATGACGATGATGGCAGGCGAAACATATATCAGGATACCGACGAAGACCAGATGATCTCTCTTCTGAAAAAGGACTGGAAAACATACAAGAGATGCATCATCACAATTGAGGGATCACAATCAATGTTTGCTCGAAATCTGGACAGGAATGACAAGCTCCACACAATCAACATCAGCAGTCGCCTACGTTGTAACAGAGCTTTTGATGGGGATGAGGTTGTTGTCAAACTTGTCTCATCAAGTGACAGGAAAAGTGATCTTCCCCAAGGAGAAGTTGTAGGAATTCTCAAGAAAGCAATGAGAGTACGACTGTGCATATGCCGCGTTGATCCTTTCAACCCATGTCTACTCATACCATTGAACAGAGGCATTCCCAAAATGAACAATCTGATGCGGGATGAAGACCGTCCAGCGGGGGCAGTTGCAATCTACTCAAAAACAAAACATGGAGGAATACAGCTCAAGAAATATGAGCCCATTGATCATACCAATCCATCAAGCAAGCTCTTCCTTGTTCGCTTCCTGAAATGGGAAGCAAAATTCTATTCACCCCTTGGGATCGCGGTTGATGTCATCCCGGCTCCTACAGGAATTGAGGATGGTGAAGCCGTCCTGAAGTTGGAATACAACCTTCGTGAAAAGTACCAACGGCGCACAGAAGCTCAAATTGATGACTTATACAAAGATTTCTGTCTGTCAGAGCAGGAACTGGAAGGAAGGTGTGACTACACTGAGGATTTGACATTCACAATTGATCCTCCTGGTTCTGCTGATCTTGATGATGCACTCAGCGTGAAGAAGACCCAAGCCGGTTGGCTCATCGGTATTCACATCGCAGATGTGAGCCACTTTGTACCGCAAGATAGCGACATAGACAGAGAAGCCAGAGTACGCTGTCTGACATTCTACCAGCCAAGGAACCCTCCTGTTGCCATGTTGCCACCACGCCTCAGTTCGGATTTGTGTAGTCTACAGCCAGGGGAAAAGAGGCTTGCTTTGTCTGTTCTACTGCATGTAGATGACCATGATTACAACCTTATCTCTCCTGTGAAGGTGACCAAAAGTGTTGTACACAGCAAGCATCGACTGACTTATAAGGAGGCACAACAGATCTTGGAAAACCAAGACATCCACAAGTACCCAAGAGATTTGGTAGACAGCTTGACCTACCTCGACAAAGTTGCAAAGAAGTGGCGCTATGGACGACTTGGGGACAGCAGTCATGCTTTGAATCCAAATGAAGCAGTTTGTCTTGATGCACATCGCCTTGTGGAGGAAATGATGGTTCGGGCAAACCACGAAACTGCAAGAAAACTTCTCGAGGTAGTTAACGATACTGTGCCACTGCGACTTCAACAGCGGCCAAATGAGGAATCTCTCCATGAGTGGTGTGCTTCACATCATGAATATGCTCAACAGTCACTGAGCTTGCGAAGAGCTTTTTCAGAAAGTCAAAGACCATGCCAGTGCGCAGGAAGATGCAACTGCGTTACCTCTTTCCGATCAAACCCTCAAGTCAGCATCACACACCAATTGCTATCCTGCTTGAAAGCTGCTCTCAGCAAGAAGGATGACAAAGCTCTTCGTAATTTGATCGCAACCAGCATGCTTACTCCTGAAATGGCAGTTGCAGAGTTTGCCTACAGAGACATCCAGGAACGTGCTGAATACAAATGTTCAGGTGATACCGAAACAGCATACCATGTGTCACTGAATCTGGAACCATATTTGCACTTCAGCTCACCGATCCGCAGGTACATCGACATTGTCGCCCACCGGCTGTTGAAAGCAGTGACAGAGAACACTTCGCCTACATATAACAAGGGTGACATCCGCAGAGTCTGCGATCAGTGTAATAGTGCTACACTGAAGCAGAAAAGGTACGACAAAGAAGTGAAGTCACTGAAGCTGAATGTCATGATGAAGGAGCAACCTTTGGTTGTGTATCCAGTTGTGGAAAAAGTGGAAGAGGGCAGAATCTGCCTACGCTTTCCAACAATGAGTGAGATTCCATTCACAGTTGGTGGTTTGTCATATAGCGATCTTGACCTTCAGACACTACCAATATATGATGAGCAAAGGCAGCAGGTTGAGTTGTATTGGGAGGAACAAGTCTACGATTATAGCCGTTACAAAACGGAATCTGACTTCACTGCAAGCTCCCATTCAAAGGAAATCCAGCTAGATCCTCATCGGTGAGCATGAATAATTCTTGTAACAATTTCATATGAGCTAATGTACATCATGATTCTTATGATATTTTCATCTATGGTCCATCTTCATGTTTGATGTTGTTATCTTGACCTTGCTATATACCCAGCTAACAAAAAAACGTTTACATTACCAGGATTTAACGTTTGTAGAAGGTTTGCAAACGTTTGCAAAAACGTATATACAACGTTTTTTTAACGTAAAAACGTTGACACTAAATAACGTTTTCATAACGTTACAGCCAAACGTTTGTCTGCAACGTTATATGAACGTTTGTTTAACGTTTTTTCCCATTAAAAAAACATAACCGTAGGTATGAATAAGCAGCAAAGATGGTGTAAAAGTTTTATGGCTCTCACTAGGTTAAACCTTTATTATGATTACGTTTTTAAATATTTTTTATTACTCTATTTGAACTAACATTAAAATATTTCTAGAATTACCTTACTGGTCTCAGTCTAAGATTGGAATAGTTTATTTGTATGATCAAAACGTTGTACAAGGCTTAACTGAGCCTAGAACCCAGGGTCTCCTGCATGGGAGGCTAACACTCTACCTCTGCACTATTGCGGAGCTGGTACTGGGGCACAGAGGGAGGGGGACCTTCCTCAGCCATGGTTACTATGTGTGAACACAATTCCAAGGGAAAGGGTGCTTTTCAGGCATTAGGGACCTTTAGCAAACCCGACGTAGCTCATTTAACCCAGACGTAGCCTATCCCTTTAGCACTACTACGTCTGCGTTTAATGAGCTACGTCGGGTTTGCTAAAGGTCCCTAATTTATTTGTTACTGAAGAGACGCTAAGATGACAATTTAATCTCATCATTAAAGTTTTATGTTTCTTGCAGGTTGGGGCAAGGGTTAGGTGTACATTTTGTAGGTTATTTTTCCATCCCCTTTATTGATCACCCTTGATAAGGGTCATGGTCCCCCTTGATTAGGGTACTTTATCTTGCTCAATTTGCTTTAAAAGGGTGCTATTTTGTTAATTTGCCTCCCGTGATAATGGTCCTAAATCTGAGGTTATGTTCACACATAGATCTGTAGGCATATATGTCTTGATGCGCTGTCTTGAGCCAGTTTCTACCAATGGCCCGATGGCTCAAGCAGGAGAGCCTGGGACTGCCAATCTAAGGGTCTTGGGTTCAGTACCCAGGCTGACTTTTAGTGAACATGTAACAACGATGGTCTCCCAAATCAAACCAAACTTTCTCCAAACCTTTTTCAAACCTTTTCCAAACCTTATCCAAACCTATTCCAAACCTATTCCAAACCTTTTCCAAACCTTTTCTAAACATGTGGAAAAAAAGTTTTAGTGTAGCCTTTTCAAAACGTTTCCCCCCAAACCAGGTAGAAACGTTTGCAAACGTTTGGAAAACGTTTGTTGTTAGCTGGGTAGGGGCTAACTTCATGTTTGTAGGCCTATTAGTCATCTTGACTTTTACTTGATATCACTGCTGTCATTATCTGAAGTAACCCCATTTCATTCATCGCAGCTTTGTGACACTGGTTCCTGCTGCGGAATGGCAACAACTCGTCAACCGTATCAAAGCCGATGATTCCCCAGGTCTGCAACGGAAGGTGCAAGAATTACTGACGTCAACAAGGTACATTACTTGTATATGTAAATCTATATTTAATTAACCCATCTTAAAGGGCCATTTTACTGAGATGAGAAACATACATTGAATGTTGCTGGCTCTTCTAATCACAGTTTTATTCAAAACACATCAATCTTAAAGTTAAGTCTCAGTTTCTTTCTGTTTCTTTTCAGTTGGAAGAAAACCAATACAAATGCTGGAAAACACAGCGAGGAAAGCATGAAACTCAAGCTCAAAGTGTCGCGGGCACAAGTCCACCGTGTACAACTAACTTCAAGACTGAGACAAGGGCGCCTGACCCCGAGGATCCAGCTTTTCACATTAACCAACAATCTGGACATCTGCATCGAACACCACCAAGATCCAATAACTTGCTTTGCAAAGACAACTGGTCTTAGGGTAAAGAATCCTATATCTTACACTATTTAAAGTTTGCATCATGCTTTAATTCCATAACATCTAGATAATGCTTCCATAAGTGATCTCTACAATAGGGGATATAATATCATATCTGCCTATATATTATTATGCTTTTCTTTTTCATTGCACACAAGTGCTCTTTTCTGTGTAATTCCTAAGCTTTGTCTGCAATTTATTTAGATTATTCTTATTATATTCGCAACTACCCTTTTTGTCATTCTGTTAATCATTTTACTGTGACCAATTTGCATTGATACAGGTGACAAAGGATTATGCATGTGCAAAGGACTACAGAGAGAGATGGGTGCCTGTCCTTAAGGCAGAAGCAGCCTCACAAGCCATCACTCATGGCGAATCCTTCTTCCTGAAAGGCGTCGACATCAAATGGGAGAGGACTGAAGATGGAGAGATCACAGGGAAACTCTCTCTTTTCAAAGAGTTCTGTGAGGAAAACCAAGCTTTGGATGTTGGCGGAAGCACCTCTGGAGAAGAACAGTAGGTTTTAACGTCTAGTTTTAAATAATCTGCTGAAGTCATTGTTCTTAAGAACTAATTGTGAATCACCATTTATGATTACAACTCGAGGATTTAGTCTCTCTCTCCATGTCTAAATTTGCTATTTGACCTCATTCCCAGGTATCTATGTGTGCGCTATCAAGGGATACCTGTGTCTGAAAAGTTCCTTGGATCAGACGTTGTGAAAGCTGCTCAAGCTGAAGACAAGGTCTCCTTAGTGGCACACTGTCTAGTGACAGCCTGGAATGTAGATGAATCAAAGAAAAACCATACAACATCAATCAGCATGGTTGTTCATCAGTCTTCGATGCCCTTCCCAGATTTGCCAGTCCTTGCTGACCAAAAGGCAACAATCGAGGCGATAGCGGAACCTCTACCGATGAAGTAAGTTTTCGAAATTGTATCTGTATAAATTAATGGCATTCTCCACTGATATATCCAGGGTCCCGTTTCTCCACAAATTTGCGGAGCTCCGCAAATATATACGGATGTCCGCAAATATATATGGAGGTCCGTAGTTGTATGCTTAAGTACCAAAATGACATAATTTGCAGAGCTCCACAAATATATTTGCGGACGTCCGCAAATGTGTGGAGAAACAGCATCCAGGCCTATGGACTATAAATTAACCAAAATGACATCTATAAAAACTAGGAATTTTGACAATTTAAAATGTAGTCTATATAAAATTGGTTAACATATTCCATTGCTTTGTCATAGGAGGATGCTTTCAGCGCTCAATAGCTTCAAGGGAATGGCAGAGTACCTTGCGCTAGGACGGAAACCACCGAACCTGGGTAAGAAAGCAGCATATATGCGAAACATATCACGTATCATTATGCATAAGGTATGATATCTCCGATGAGGGAAACTGTCTAATCCACACACCAAAAACAGCCTAGGTTCTCATGGCACGGTCTGATGTTAGAATTTATGATATTTGCTGAGTCGATAAGTGATGTACTGGTATTTAGATCTTCTATTTTTCTAATTATCCTTAGATGAGGAGAAAGTGAAAAGAGCACAGACGGAATCCAGGTCTGCATCGATACCTGGGTATGTGGATGCCAATCCAGGACAACAGCAGGCGGTGGTTAAAGCGCTCAGAGAGTCCTTCTCAGTGATTCATGGACCACCAGGCACCGGGAAGACAGTGACTGGAGTGAGAATTGCCTTCTTGTTCGCCAAACTGAACAAGATGGAAAACGAACAGAATAAAGTGCTCTACTGTGGCCCATCCAACAAGTCTGTTGAGGTTGTCATAGGTAGGTACTGATATTTTGTTTACCAGTGCCTGTTTTTCTCTAACATAAAAATTCCACTTATTTAGACTCCTGACCGAAAAAGGTTGCTTATTTAGGATAGAAATTATATGGCGCTTCATTTATGTTTGTACGCTTTTGTTCTTGATGTAAATTTATGTGCTTGTTGATGTTCCATTGTTGTATCGCATTTAAAAAGGGCAATTATTGCTCAGTATGGCCAAATTATACCACTGCATCACTTCTCTGAACAAGGTGGCCAGATAGTCCTTTCATGGCATTCATTGCAGACTACCTGAAAGGAACCAAGAAAAAGGCATACCTCGAGTTGGTCCGTGTGTACAGCGAAGATGTAGTGCAACTTCAGTACCCACTGCCGACCAAGTACAAACCTCCGCGGCGTCTACAATCATCATCTGAAAGGGAAAACCTAGTACAAGAGTGTCGACATCCAGACATAGCCCTGCATAAGCTCATTCGTGATGCAAGCCATTGTCCCGAACAAGCTGGTAAAATCAGGGGCTTCGACAATGCATTCAAAAAGGAAATCGAGAGAATGTCAATGAATCCAGAACGATTCAAGAGGACAAAAGAGGAAAAGGCAATGTGGCGAAGGGAGGTTGCGACGTACAAAAAGCTTGTGAGCGAGGCTTCAGGACATATACTGGCGAGGGCCGACATTGTTTTGGTCACTTGCATAGGCTCTGCATCACCAATCATCAGCCAATATCTTGGATCTAAGACGAACCAGGTAAATTAAATAATTTCTAAACAATCGATTTTGTCAATGAATTTTGTACATGAAACAATATTGGTTGGCCTTGGAAATTAAAAGAAAACAAGAGAAGTGCAAAATAAAACAATATCTTTTAATTTGTGATTTAAATAAGGCGAGTGACAATCTCTTTTCCAGAAAACAACTGTAGTGCACAAAATACATAGACCGTCATTTTCTTTGTGCAGGTTATCATCGATGAAGCCGGCATGTGTATGGAACCCGAGGCATTGGTACCACTCACCTCATGTGATCCAAAACAAGTTGTTCTGATTGGTGACCATCAACAGCTCCAGCCCATCGTCCAGAGTGAAATGGGGCAGAGGCTTGGGCTGAAGCGGTCTCTGTTCGCCCGCTATGTTAAAGTGGCAGACATGCTGACAGTGCAGTATCGAATGGTAAGATCCCTAAAATGTTCTACGTATTTAATTATTATTTGTCGATTAAGTAGAGACTTGTTTAAGTCGCTGCTGCTGCATACACCATGCCTATTGAACCCAATGCAAGCATAACCATGTTTAAAAATACCTGTCAGATACAATTTTGAACACTGGTTCAATTATTATCGTTAGGTGATTAAACATTGTTGATGCTATTCGTCGATGGTAGGCCTACCCTCAGTATGTCTGACTTTTAACATTTCTTTTTAGCACGAAGCGATTGCAAAGTTGCCCTCTGAGCTCTTCTATGATGGTCGTTTGGAATGCGGTAATCCAGAACAGCAACTACCCTCAATCCACAAAGGCATGTGGCCAGGGGGTCCTGCATGCCCAATTGCTTTCGTTGACATCAGGGGCGAAGAAATGTCCCAGGTCATCACCACAGCCGACGGTAATGAGCAATCCAAGTACAACCCTGAAGAGGCAAAATACACAGTATGTACACTTTGTCCAAAAAGTCTGTATGTTTGATTCTAAGTCTTCTGAAATGACTCGCTGTTTACTACATATATAGGAATACAACTCAAGAAATATTTGTTTTGCATACAATTTTAGGATTTTTATTTAAAATTTTGCGCTTTACAATTAAGTTTGCATTATGCATAATTTGTTTTAAAAAAGATTTCTCCAAAAACAATTAATTTGGTATCCAGGCCAACGTTGTCAGAGCATTGATCATGGACAGAAAGATTCGCCCTGACTGTATCCAGATACTGAGTCAGTACCGAGCCCATTGTAAGGAGATTCGTGCGCAGTTTGATCGCCTCAAATTCAAGGTCAGATGTGATGTCACAACTGTCACAAAGAGTCAAGGTGAGCTAAGAGCAATAAGATATATATTTGTATTCTCTGTATTGCAATTAATGTAATCCAATTAGGTAGTTCAATTTTCCACTAGCCAATTTGGACGGGCTATCGACCAGTAGAGCGTCCGTAGAGCCATACCAATCACACTACACAAAGTGTACTCTCAGTCTTTGTTGTATATGTAACCGCCGATTCAAATTCGAAAAGTTGGCCTTACTTTTTTGTTCATGTTTTTCAATCAATAGGAAGTGAGGTTGACTACATTGTGCTGTCAGCCGTTCGCTCCTTGCCGTCAGAAATGATTGAAATGCGACCAACACATGGCTGGCTGAAGCGCTGTCTAGGAACCATCGCCGACCCACACCAAGTCAATGTGGCCATAACCAGAGCCAGAAAGGGACTCATCATCATAGGTATGATTAGGCTGAAAATAATAAGCAGAAAATATCCCCCTTTCTGTATTACTATGTTCTTTATCGCCTGTATACAACCTATGTAGCTCGTTTATATCATTAGTAACTTGTCCATAGGTGAAACTATTATTATAATTTATTTTATGCTGAAATTGGTGAAAAATGACCCCTTTTTTAGATCAACCGAATCTTTCAGAGAGATGGTTTGGTGTATTTCGACAGGAGAGGAAGCAAATAATAATAATACCACTGTAATTTATATAGAAACTAAGATATTGATTATGATAGCCCTTTAAGGGCAGCTTAATGCATCATGCCCTTGGTCGTCATGATACATGAATGCAGCTCTGGCAAGTAACTCGCTAGTGCTGCATTCAAGCATAATGCCGACCCTACAGCTATAGACATTCCCAAAGGGTCGACATGATGCACCGATGCAGTAACGGCGAGTTACTCACCGGGGAGTTACCCACCAGGGCTGTATTGGTGCATCATGACGACCAATGTCATCCCCTAGCGACATCTGTCCTTATGGAGTTAATATCTAATTTAACTATTGCTTACATCTACCAACTATTCCGCACATGCAGGTAACAGGGAGCTTCTGTCTGCCAGTGTTGTATGGAGACAGCTGTTTGACCACTACAGCAGGCACAAGGCCATCGCCACTTCCGCACCAGAGTTCCTCAAGAACATTAGGAGGGTTCCATGAGGAGGACCCGATAGAGTATCTGGAGCCTGTTTCACCTCAAGTTACACCAATTTGTGGGCCCCCTCAAATGATATACTGACCCCCGCAAATGTTTTATGGGTGTCGCAAATGCTTTATGGAGGGTAACCAACCAATATATATTTATAAAGCATTTGCGGCACCCATGAAGCTTTTGTGGGGGGTCCACAAATGTTTGGCATGCGAGGTGAAACAGCCTCCGGATGGCAGGCATGCTAGTAGTACCAAAGGGGGAGGGGTTGGGCATTGCTCATAATGCCATCGCTTGGCTTCAAGTACTTAATTGTGAACGGTGTGCATGACAGGAAGGAAGCACCCATCCATTACAGATGCAATGTGATATGATACCACCGTGCAGACATATTAGAGTGAATGGACCTCAAAAACTGTGCGGCGGAGGGGGGGGGGTCAGATGGTCCATATTGTGTATTAACCTATGTTCGATGTGACTATGATGAGCAAAACCAATAGGCACGAGCATTAATATTTATGTGTAGACGTTTATGCATCTATGCAAAAAGGTGCTTGATTTGTATTTATAATGATTTTATTTTAAAAAAGTTCGTTACATAAAGGTTTCGTAGGCCTTGCCTCCACTTGAAATTGGTTCGTATCTCAGCCTCAATCTGCCACTGGTTATGATGTGAAGATATTGGCACATTGTAAAAAATAAGATACCATGCAGGGAATAAATGCATCCGTTAGGGAGTGATCTTTTTCTTAAACTTTCAAAATAAGTGTTCGACCCCTTAAAGAGAGATAAAGAATTTCAGTTCCTGTTGGTGTTCCTGTTCTTAGAAAAAATCACTCCCTTAATAATATGCTGTGCATACTCCCGCATTCTCTTATGATGTCCAATGTGTCAACAAGCATATGCTAGCCTGTAACGTATACTGATTCGATATATCAAACACGTTTCTTTGACAATGCCATTTGTTGTACGCGCCATAATCGAGGAACTATTGTATTTTTTTTGCATTTTTAGCTTTGTATAGCCATACTTTATCGCTATAGTATATAATCGTTCTATATGCAAGAACGTGCCTATTTGGAGTAATCGAAAACGAATGATAATTGGGATGACCATACCCTTTGTCTTTGTACTAGTATATCTATTTACATATACATAAAAATGGCTGGTCCATGTGAGAGGTCCCGTGGTGCTTCTGTTTAACGGAAAACTGACATACATGTGCACGTCCAATATATACACTATTTCACTATAGCGGAACATGTGCATTAATGAACAACACAGTCCCGAAGATATAACTCTACATTATATATCCAAGATACATATCTTCACTCGCCTATATCTAAGTAGGAGATGCCACTTTTCCCAACTTTACCCACAACGTAATATACTTTCCTTTTTGGGAGAGATTGGACAGTGACATGATTTTGTAGCATAGGTACATGGCTATAGTTGGCCACTGGCTATGATGATTATATCTATATAATAAGAAACTACTCTCGTCCTTCATTTTAAAACTATTCATAAGAGAGTGTGTGTGAGAGACATAGATGCACAAAATGTAGCCAGTACCCCTTTATGACTGTCTGTGAAGTCTCTCTCTTGAGGACATATTTCTGCTATCTATTATTTAATATCTAGCAGCTGTTATTGATACAGAAAGGATGTCTTTTCTGGCAACATTAATTACTATATTTTGAGCCACAGTGAACAATGAGCTTCAGGAATGCCGATCAGCTGTTGATGGCTGGGCTAAGAAGATGCAATGTTAAACTTTGTCCATTTTAACTGATATTATTCTAGTGTCGCCAGCCAAGCTATATCTAGGCCTAGTTATGTGTTGCATAAAGTAAGGCGTATGTATGGAGTTACGTATGTATACAGTATAAGGAGTTTGAGACTCCATATCAAATGGTGCATGCTCTACGTTTATTTTGCTTTTTTTTAAAATTTGATTTATCATGTCATACACGATTTTGATACTATATATCCAAGATTTGCTGACGTTGGCAAAATATGACTTTATTATTTCACACATAGTATACACATGGTGCAAAGTGCACGAATAAATCATGTTTTAACTCGATATCTTTGTTGGTTGTGATTTACTTATTGGTGGTGCAGAGGGCTACCCCCTTAACCCTTTCAGGACGGCATAGTGCATTAATGCATTATTCCCTTGGCTGTCATGATGCATGAATAGAGCCCTGGCAAGTAACTCGCCAGTGCTGCATTCAAGCATCAAAGGGACCCTATGGGGTTGAGACATCCCTGTAGGGTCAGCATGAGTTACTCGCCAGAGCTGCAGCATGATGGCAAATGTCATGACTTAGCGACATGCGTCCTAACAGGGTTAATTAAGTCGCAAAGTCTTTTAAGGGCATTATATGGTACACGGTCGTGTCTTCTTTAATCGTTCGGTCATAGGTCACCTTTTATAATCCTACTATAAGTATTATACACAATTAAAACCAGCAGGTCGCTGATCATAAAATGTAACGATCGAAATTGCCTTGACAGTAGACTCGGCCCCTGCTCTGTGTGTATATATGGCTATGCATGAGCGGGTCTGAAGGTGTGAGACTACTTTGACAGCAGCCCCAGTCCCCAAAAACTTCGACAACAACCCTTTTGAAATACTTGAAAACATGACCTAAATTGTAGAGATGTATTGCATAAGAAACAGTAACACGGATAAACAAATATGGAGAATTTAGTGTGGTTCCATCTTAGCATCGTTTTCTCTGGGAAAATGAAATAGACGGCAAAGTTAACATCATGATCCAGTGAGTATATTGCATTATTTCTGGTGATACCAGGGAAGGAACACATTACTCAGTAGGGGTCGTTGATGTAGAGAGGGGCGTGGATCGTAATCCAGGTGGCGGTAGTGAAACAGTTTGGTTAGCTCCCAAGTAAACGAAGATTGTTATGAAGGCTTGGCTACCCATATCAGGGATATTGCGTTTTTCAATGAATTAGGTATTGATGTCCTCATAGATGATTTCCAGGAAGCACACATATCATAGGGTATAGATATATATAGTGTGTATATATATATATATATATATATATATACATATATATATATATATATATATATATATATATATATATATATATATATATATATATATATATATATATATATATATATATATACAGTGTAATCACCAATTTGAATAGACAAGCAGGAAGGATAGTCCATGCACCTTCGCATGGTAAATCCAGGTTCTATTTACATGTATATAGAATACTAAACTCTTTATAACTGTGCTAATATAGTGAACCGCCACGGAAGGCTCCCCCAATGCTAGCCTATAGCTAGTTTGCTATTATGGCAGGGTGATTTACCAAAAAGAGGGGCATCACCGTATGCTTCCCGCACACCACACCCGTCTTGGATGAGGGCTTTCCTAAGTTATAGATACATGTCCCGGTGAAATTAGTCCCAGTCGTGACAACCCCCTATACTATAGGCGAATGTTAAGTTCATGCCAGAAGTGCCACCTCTCCAGTCTACATCACAATCAGTGCGTATAACCAGGTAGACTAGCTGTTGTCCCTCAACGCAAAAATCGGGTTTGCGCCCCTTTCATGCACCAATATCCTTATGAAGCATATAGCCTAGATAGTCATGTAGCAATGTATAAAGGCCGAAGCAAGTTCAAACAATTAAAGTTGAACCTTATCTCCTTGTCTAAATATGTTCTACATTGATGAGTTAGTTTTGCTTTATTCAAGCACTGTCTATGTACTCTGAGACAGTAGCAAGTCTAGGTGAGATTTTAACTCTCGGCGTTGTTCCTTTTACTCTTACCAACCAATGAGGTTTCTTCATGGTGCAGTATCATGCTATAAGTATCATATTTGTGCCGCTTATACAGGGAGGGTTGTGGTGGCACAGGGTGTGTCAGTTCTATATACTCCACCCAAAGTTACACATCGTACATTCTACTAGTAAGCAGACCCTAAAAGGTAAGTGTATCTTTTTGTATAATACAATGTAGTAACATAAAGCATTATCTGGGTAGATAGTTATTCACCTATCATTTATCCATCAATATGTGCCATCTTTTATCTCCACAACGTTACAGTAGCATGATAAGTGATTTAACGCAAATATATTGCAGAAATATACACACTTTACACCTGCATTGCACTAACTCTGATATCATGTTCTTATCTGAGAAAGAAATGGCGACTTATTATAGGATATGAATAAATATGGTCGTTATCATGCACACATTATAGCTGTAATACAATACATTTATAACTGTGCATTATGCATGGGTGTGGTCGGACAGATATGGAGGATCCAAATCTCATGCATACAAAAAGGAACTCACTTGGAGGGTATATCACCGTTAATGTAAAAACAGCATTAGGCTTTTCATTGGTATTTTCTTACCGAAATGACTCAGTATAATACATAGCAGCTAAGTTGGTTATCCTATGTCTTACACTAACCTGGTATAACCTACACTGGGTCCTAATTGTACCTCTATTCTTATCAGTGCCATGGTAGTCCCCAGAGACTGGGGTTCGGGTACCACTGAGGACGCTTTTTGAGCCGCTATGCGATTCTAAATTAAAACTCCAAAGTGATTATATGTATGTTTATGAAAAATGTATCCCTCTGCTAAAATGATTTACATAGATAATGATATTGCGCTGCACCTAAAGATCAAAAGATAGTTACTCAAGATTAAAAGTTTCAAGATTAACCTTGTTGGCGCTTTATTCCTATCCTTATGTATGTGACACTATGTGCAACGGTCCTGACCAAGACTGATTTATTTAGTTGGTTGCCATTATATAGGTCCTATATCTCTACCTTTCTCACATCTGAATACAACTCATTATCAATGATGGAGCAGGAAGCATATAACACTTTTACCCATAGAACCACTCGTCTAAACGACATAAGTATTACATAAAATTACAAGAGACTCATCAGCTTACATGATAATGATGTAATTCAGACTAGTTGTACCTGCCTGCAGGGTAGCTTATATTATGGTCATAATGCTGTTATTTGACATACTTAGTGAGTTTTTATACAGGTAGTTTGCAATAGAACTAGCAGGCGCGACGCCAGGTTCCAGGGCAACTGAGGGTATGAGTATAATTTCCTGGTGATTATAACCCTCCAGTAGATCGGTGTGCCTGATGTCAGCGACCATTCATGTACCCATATTCAAAGGAAAGGGGTGGTTGTGTATAAGGTCAGGGGAGAGCATGTGCATGATCGGGTTCTGGTCGATGCATTTGTGTCATCTGAGGTCTAGTCGACATATAAGACAGTATGGGACACTCTTGGTAAAATGCTGATATCTCCATTATAACTTAACAACCAGTCACTGCATGCTCAGGGCATTACTTGATTAGGATAGAATTGGGCATGTTTGTAGATTCTAATTCATTTCAAATTGTCCACATTGACCAATTTACCCAGCTTCACAAGAGATGGTAGTCATGAATTCCCTACACTGTAGGTGATATCACCTAACCTCAGCTTGTGGAGTGTGTAAACGTATCGGTGTTCTATCTATTCTAAGTATACTGACCGGAATCCCAGCATTACATGTACGTGGGGGAGAGGCTGCTCTGACCTCAACTCTCCTCGATGTTCCTCTATGTGCACACACCGTGAATACAACAAGATCATAACCATACTTTGCAGTCACATAATGATATCAATGGGTTGTATGGGTATACAAAATAATATATAATAATCAGTGTGCGTTCTGATCATGGTAATGGGGCTGGTTTCACATATATATAAAGCGGCTAGATGTTAGCTAGTGGTACATTAATTGGTACCAACTAGACCGTAGCAAACTCTGTGCAATTAATAATAAGTACCCGTACATGGCATACAAAGTATGGGGATTATACAGGAGGTAGAGAAGAGGAGAAAGGGGGGTAGACAGGCAGGGATACAGGCAGACAATGTATGGGTGGGCAGAAAGGCCGGCAGTGAGAGAGGCAGACAGTCATGGATGAGATAATTCAGGCAGATATATAGATAGGTGTGTGAGCTGAGCTAAGATGACATCGACTTATATTTTTAACGCCAATGGTTATGTATTGATCAATCATTTACAGTTAAAGGCCTCCCTTGTACACATACTATGCATCTTTACCTAAATGCCATAACTCCAATAAGTAATATTTTGACATGTCAGAAAACGGTGTGGAAGATGGCGCCAGCTGCGAGCCTCACCCTGGCAGTGCTCGCACTCACGGTGCTCGCTGTCCATGGTTCTGGTGAGTAGCATTAAACATGTTAAACATGTTAACATTGGCCATTCATGGGCATTTATTATTTCATCGAAAACTATGCCAAACGTCTTTAGACAACATTGTTACATTGTATCATTATTATTTAGTGTACTGTCCATTGATAGTATATGATCTATAGAGAGAGTGCATGTCCAACCATACATCACTGCATGCACTTCCACCACATTTCTTTTTGTCTTTTTAACACGTTTTAATATACTGGGATGAGCAGTCCATAAGTGGTCCTGCATCCTTCTGGCTCCAGTTGGACATTTTGACTATTGTATATACATTAACTTGGCGTGTATATTCACAAACTAATTATCATCAAATGTATTTCATGGATTCATTTGAATTTAGATATTGATTGAATAATTTGAACAATTCCTGTAATAAAAGTTATAGATTATAGCCACCATATCACCATAATCGTTACAGTGTACGTTCACAACATGTGCCCCTACTCCTCTGATGGTCACAGTTTGAGCCACCACCAATGTCGTGACGACGACTGTCCTTATGGACAGGAATGCTGTGGTACCAGCAGTGGAGGCTCCGTCTGCCGCTATACAGGTAGGCCCCTGCCACATACTATTTTTTTAAAGTTGTAGCTCATGCACGCGGAAGGCGGGCAGGAGTTCTCATTGCTACCACCTGGTGGCCCCATCTCACCCTCCTACACCTACCCCACCTATACTCTTTGTATTAAACTAATTACCACACCTGCCAACAACCAGGCCTCCCTCCCTCCTCAGGCGTCATCAGCCAATATCCAGTCCATTCAAATCTCCGCCACCACACCGTCAACATCTAAAACTTTGTTTGTATACTCACTTGTACCTTTTTTGGCCACCGTATACACGGCTTTTTAATATTCAGTTTTACCAAATTCACTGCCATTATTCACAAGCAAAGAGTACACAGACGGTCATATTTTCCTACGGAGTTTGAGTGTTTCACCTCATACATGGCGGACGCACGCTCGGCCGCCGGCTCAACGGCCTCACGCCGCACCACACGCAGTGGGGCGGCCCGGGCCAACAGCCAGCTGGGGTCCCAGGCCTCAGCACAAAGCAGGCCACAATCTACAGCGTTGTCATCCTCCACCAGCTCTGACCGCACAAGGTCATGGGTAAATGACGGAGGGTCAGACAATGAGGTATCCTTCGAGACTGTCGACAGGGCGCCATCCACTGCGCCGTCACAGAGGTCGTCACAAAATGGCGGACGCTCCCGCCATTCCACAGCCCGGTCAGGTACATACCAGACCGCCACACAGCGCTCCAGGCACTCCTCCAGGCGCTCAGGCAGCACCACCTCCGCCTCATCGTCATACAGGCTCGATGCAATTGAGTCGGAGGTGAACATCATGAGGAGCGACATTAATGGCGTCAAGGACACCATGAGCGCCGTGTCAGCCCAACTCGCGCTGCTGGTCAAGGCTGTCAATGTGGTCCCGGAGGCACTAAGGCCCCAACCCCCACAACATGATGACAGCACCGCCATGACCGCAGGCCAGAGCAGGCAGGTCTCTCAACCCTCTGACGCCCCGTGCTCCTCCAGCACGGCCGGGGGTCCACCGGCCGGCCTCCCGCCCCCAGCTCAGCTGAGAGTGCAGGCCAACATCGACGGCTACATCGACGCCAGCATCAAGAAGGAGGAGCTCAATCATCAGAGATCCGATGGTAAGAACCCCTTCATAAGTGACATTTTTAATGAGAAACTCATAGGCAAACCGTATATGTTTATGGAAAGGGAAGGTGTGCGCACTCTCAAGGCTAAGCTTGATCTCCGCTCGTCCATGACCAGTGGTGAATACATCAACGCATTTATAGCACTGCTGGAATACAGCCCGGCATATGAACCGGAGAACTTTCGCCACATGCACACCCATCTCCATGAGGTATCGTCAGACTCCCTCACAAGGCCATGGAAGCATGTCATGGCATGGTCTCAACATGTCTTTGATGAGGTCGAGAAGAACAAGTTGTCTTGGGGACAGTACCAACTCATACAAAATGCCAGGTTCAGGTTGTCCTTCAGGAGTGACGACGATGACCGCAGAGGCGCTCCCCCCAAGACACATGCCACCCATCAGTCAGGCAGCGTAGTTGTCGTTACATGCCCAAACTTTAACGGGGTCAAGGGTTGTAAGTTCAATGCCCATCACGACGCACAGGGCATCAAAATGCTACATGCATGCGCCTTCTGCTTTGCTAAAGGCAAGGAGCTCCCCCACACTGTCATAGCATGTAACAACAAAATGTTCCAATCCACCCATTCACACCAACCCACAGGGGCGCAAAATCTACGTGGGTCTGTGAATGCAGATGTATATCAGCCCAATACCCGCCAGCAACAGCCAAAAAACTAATGCAGGGCGCTGACAGCTACTCTCCATTCATGCCAGCGCCTATTCTCACACGCCCGTTGTTTGTAAACAAACCCCACGTGGCCGCGCAGCCACGTGCGCCGCCAAACATCAACACATGGAGTGACGTCACCGACAGTCAGCACGTGACACCGGGCCGGGACGCGCTCATTGGCTCTCCCACCTGTCGCGCGCCCGGCGAGACTTCACACGAGATCTGTCATGGCGGTCCCCACCCCCGTGAATGGCAGCTTCCAGATGAAACATTCTCGGATTTAGGAGTAAATATGGACAATATTATTGAGGAGTTGTCGTTAGCAGCACCATGGAACCGGCGTGGCCTCTACGCAGGGCTGCACGACACCTTCACCCGGCCGCCGGACCCTCAGCCGGCCGGCCTGCCTCCCGTCCCCGCCGCGGCTCCCACCGGCCCCGGCCCCACCGAACACCAACACACCCAAGGCGTGTCACACAGGCCTCCAGGTACGAAAATAGACTTTGACGAAATCCGCTATGCTTGTGAAAATAACAATATGAATCCTGAGTTTGATATGTCACCACACCAATTCAGCGAGTATAGAAAGCAACACTGGCCCTCCATGACGGGCCACAATACAGAGGGCTGGGAGCATATTTATGAGACGGTCAGGGCTACAGGGCTGCCAAATGCCCTAGGTGCCCGTATCCAACTTCCCACTTCGCTCAATATCCCGGCCTGGGAGAAATATCTGTCGGCCCCTGAGCACACCCAACTCCTTGATTATGTGAAATACGGGTTCCCTATGGGATATATGGGCCCGGTATCTGACACCTCCGGGGTCCCAAATCACCCCAGCGCCACTAGTTACAGAAAGAGCGTAGATGAGTTTATAAAGACTGAAATGAGTCATGGCTGCCTCATAGGCCCATGTGATAGGCCCCCATTCACCCCATGGATGCATGTGTCGCCGATCATGACTCGCGAGAAGAGTGACTCCAAGAATAGACGCATAATAATAGACATGACTTACCCTCGAAAGTCCTCCATAAACAGCTACATTATGAAAAACACAGTGTGTGGGGAACTCAAACAACACTCACTCCCGACTGTTGACAAACTTGTAGCAGATGTCATTGACATGGGAGACTCATGTCATCTCAGCACGACAGACATTTCTCGCGCATACAAAAATTTCTCCTCATGTCCCTTGTCGTGGCCCCTACTGGGCATGGAATGGGGTGGAAAATTCTATTGCGACACGACCCTGCCCTTTGGGGCGAGGGCAAGCAGCTCCAGTATGCAGCGAATAGCCATGGCCATTGTGTCGATTTTGAGTAATGAAGGAATAGTAGCCCATATGTACTTGGATGATCTCATACTGGTTTCCCCAAACAGGGCCAAGGCCATCCGTGACTACGACAGAGCAAGAGGCCTGCTCGCCGAGCTGGGGCTCCCCGAGGCTGAGGGAAAGGCCCAGCCACCATCACAGGCTGTCAAGTGGCTCGGCATTGACATTGACACCGGCCAAATGACACTCTCGGTACCAGACGACAAGCTCAAAAGGACTCTGGACCAGGTGGGTCATGTGATCAAAAAGCGTTCAATAACAAAGAAAACATTACAATCCCTCTTGGGACGCCTATTACATATCGCTAAATGTGTCCGTCCAGCCAGGCTGTTCGTCAGCAAACTATTGGACGCACTCAGGGGTATGCGCCACTTTTATCTCAATGTAAATAGCGAAATGAGGTCAGACCTCAGATGGTTCCTACAATTCTGTAAACAATGGAATGGCACCGCCATGATCCCACGGCACCTTGTTGACATGGACATTTATGTAGATGCCTGCCTCTCGGGCATCGGGGCAAGTGATGGGACTAGGGCATACTGGAAGCAGGTCACAGCTGTCCATGACCCTGTCAACTGCATCACCGAGCTGGAGGCTGCAAATGTGGCCGTGGCCCTCCAGACCCTCACAAACGAGTCTCACAGAGGGGCCCACATTAAAGTACACTGTGACAATGAAAGTGCTGTGCGCGTGTTCACCACTGGTAGGGGCAGGAATGGGGTCCTCCTGGATAGTGCGCGTCACACATGGTTCATTCAAGCATCCCTTGACCTGTCAATAACATATGTGCATGTACCTGGTGTTGACAATGTTGTAGCCGACAAGCTCAGTCGTACACATCTCTCTGACGTTCATCTCAATGCCACTCACCAAATGTTGTTAGACCAATGTCTGTTACCTGTTGCACCCAGCCTAGAAATGTTTGACAAGCTCAGTCCTAAAATATTTTGCAGATCCGGCAATCACATATCTGCAATCTCAGGCGACTGTCAGACAACACAAGGCGCGGGCAATAGGCACACAGAGGAACTCCAGGGTCGGGGCGGCAACATACCTGGCGTTCATGAGGACAGCAGGGAGCGACCCATACGACCCACATCACAGCATGGTATGCACATTCCTCGAGTACCTGTGCTCCCACCTACGGGCGCCAGCAACCATCAGGAACTACCTGTCACAGGCCAGGGTACATGTCTCCCTGGTCACAGGCCTCCAGTACCCAATGACGCACATACGCATCACACGTGCCATGGAGGCCATCAATCGCAACAAACTGTACACCCCCAAGGTCAAGCAGGTAGTGCCAATGGAGGTGTTGGCCCCCATCCTGATCCGGTTACAAGGGTCGCCACTCAACAATGCTATCAGGGCGGCCCTACTGACCCAATACTACGCTGCCCTCAGGCCGGGGGAGGTTACGCCCCCAACCAAGAAAACGTTCTCAAGTATATACCACCTCACAAGAGGGGACATCTGCTTCACAGGTCTGGACCTCCAGATCACCATCAAGTCAGGCAAAACACTCCAGAAAACTGGAGAGAGGCGTGTGTTAAGTCTCTGCCCTTCAGCGGACCCCGTCCTCTGTGTGGTGACGGCGGTACGCCAGATGTGCATGGACACACCCACAACATCCCCAATAGACCACAATGCGCTGCCCCAAAATATGAAGTTGAACTGGACATGTTTTTAGACCACGATATTATGTAATTTTCTTATAGTACATGACTTCCTCAGTTCCCAAAAAAAAGTTCCTGACGGGGTACGGCCTCGTTTGCCCGTAATGGCCGTTTCCATGGCAACCACCTGAAAATGGTGGGTACGGCTGTAAAAAGTGCACATTGGCTGTCCATAGGGCTATTTGAGTTTTACCTACCCCCCCTAAATCAATGTTGAGCTTTTATCTGGTCTCATCATGCGGTTGCTAGGGTAAGCGGTTGCCTAGCAACAGACATTCTATGTGAGAATTCCCTAGAAACGAGAGGAAATATCAATGAGATAGGTAATCTATCCATATCTAATTCATCAAAACTGACCCCCAAGAAACAATGGTGATATATCCTTGTTGACATGGTCCATAGTTACCTAGCAACAGCAGATATGTACCTAGCAACCAGCGTTAACTACCAATATGGCTGAAAAAATCACATTTTGGCTCTCCATAGGACCATACTAAGTTGACCCACCCCCACTAAATCAACTTCAAGGTTTCTGATGGCATTAATGCCTTGTTGCTAGGGTGACTGGTTAACTAAGTGCTAGGGTGACTATGATAACCCTTAGATACAGTCAAATAGCCTTTTATACCTCTTTGATATTGTCAGACACGCTCAGGTGCCTCCTAGATGCTGTCATAAAGCCTCACATACTTCCTAGATAATGTCAGAAAACTTTAGATACCCCTCTAAATACTGCCATACACCAGTATTTAGGATAACTATGATCAAGTCTGGTGAAATAATGCATTTCAAAATGGTTGCTAGGTAGATATCTACTGTTGCTAGGCAAACATGGACTATACCAACATAGATTTATCACCATTTTCCCATGGGGGTCAATTTGAATGGAGTGGGTATTGGCATATCATCTCACCGATGGATATTTTCCATGGTAACTAGGGAATTATAACATAGAATGGCTGTTGCTAGGCAACCAGTCACCCTAGCAACAAGGCATTAATGCCATCAGAAACCTTGAAGTTGATTTAGTGGGGGTGGGTCAACTTAGTATGGTCCTATGGAGAGCCAAAATGTGATTTTTTCAGCCATATTGGTAGTTAACGCTGGTTGCTAGGTACATATCTGCTGTTGCTAGGTAACTATGGACCATGTCAACAAGGATATATCACCATTGTTTCTTGGGGGTCAGTTTTGATGAATTAGATATGGATAGATTACCTATCTCATTGATATTTCCTCTCGTTTCTAGGGAATTCTCACATAGAATGTCTGTTGCTAGGCAACCGCTTACCCTAGCAACCGCATGATGAGACCAGATAAAAGCTCAACATTGATTTAGGGGGGGTAGGTAAAACTCAAATAGCCCTATGGACAGCCAATGTGCACTTTTTACAGCCGTATCCACTATTTTCAGGTGGTTGCCATGGAAACGGCCATTACGGGCAAACGAGGCCGTACCCCGTCAGGAACTTTTTTTTGGGAACTGAGGAAGTCATGTACTATAAGAAAATTACATAATATCGTGGTCTAAAAACATGTCCAGTACTACCTGTTTTCTAGGCCTCTTTTGAGGTAGCGCATTGCGGTCTACAAGGGACCCCCTCTTCATGTTCATAGACAATCGCCAGCCCATACCCACGTCGGAGGTGCGCAAACATTGGGCCAGGGGACTCACCGACCTGGGCCTCAGCAAGACCTCATTCACGCTGCATTGTCTCAGGAAGACAGCAGCGACCGAGGCATACAACTCGGGAGCAAATGAGCTCGAGGTCCAGAGGTATGGGGGCTGGAAATCAAACTGTCACAGAATCTACATCCAGTCCCAGGCCAACAGAAAGATAAACAAAAAACTAGTCAAGCGTCTGCAAAATCATTGACACTGCATATTGATGTTCTCCGCCTCTGTGATATTCTGTCATTCTCATTTATAATCTCTGTTTTAACACTCACTCATACAATCATATACAATTAATTCCCTCCCACCCACTCCTATACTCCTTGCAGGCTTGGTACATTTTACATAATTCATAAATATACAATGTCAATCTACAATACGACAATTGTTTTATACATGTATCTATGTTCATATCTTATTATCATCGTCAATGTTGTTATCACATATAACAAATCATAATAAATACTATTTTATTATCCAAGTCCTGCCTCATCTAGTCTTCCTCCTAGGCTTAAGGTGTAGTTAGTAATGTGTAGCTCATGCACGCGGAAGGCGGGCAGGAGTTCTCATTGCTACCACCTGGTGGCCCCATCTCACCCTCCTACACCTACCCCACCTATACTCTTTGTATTAAACTAATTACCACACCTGCCAACAACCAGGCCTCCCTCCCTCCTCAGGCGTCATCAGCCAATATCCAGTCCATTCAAATCTCCGCCACCACACCGTCAACATCTAAAACTTTGTTCCCACCCACCCACTCCTCATATTCAATAGTTGTATTACATTATCATTCATACTGGTACTATATGTAAAAGGTTACTACATTTTACATAATTCATAAATATACAATGTCAATCTACAATACGACAATTGTTTTATACATGTATCTATGTTCATATCTTATTATCATCGTCAATGTTGTTATCACATATAACAAATCATAATAAATACTATTTTATTATCCAAGTCCTGCCTCATCTAGTCTTCCTCCTAGGCTTAAGGTGTAGTTAGTAATGATTGGGTCATTGATACAATTGGTACTATATCGTTCAGGAAATGTAGTGCATGTCTACAATGAATAGGCGTATATGCTCTGGTGTACACAGAAATAGCGGATAATCAGATAGACAGCATAATTATATCTGAACTTGAACAGATTTCAACTTGATTGTATCCGATGGAGTGAACTTCAGTACTTAAAGATACCTGTCACAAGCTGTTGCTCTTAAATTGACAGTTGACAGTAAGCAACTGAAGTTGGAGTTTTCACTTTTCACTTTGATATTTTTTGTTTCATGTATTGTTGAAAGATAGTTGGTCTACTTGAATTGACAGTTGATAGGTGACAGTAGATGGATGAAGTTGAGTATTTACTTTCAAGTCAAGTTGTTGTTTTTAGCAAGTTGAAGTAAATTCTCAATTTCAATTATTCAAAAGAAGTTGACGTGGTGGTTAAAGTACTATAATAGCAACAGAGATATGAAATATGAAATAAGTACAAACTGATACATAACAAAGGGCACCATGAATTAAAAAAATAAACTCTGTAACATTGTTCATTAATGTTATACTTCCCTTCCAGGGTGTGATGTAAGTGCTTTTCTACTTTAGAATGGGTTCATGATTTCTGCCGTATTGGATAACTATGCTTATAAGGGCCTACACTTTAACCATCATGGCCTTGATTACAATTTGGTTTATTTATTTGTATGATTGGTTGTACCATATTCCACGTAATTAGCACGGATGTCCTATATCGAATAATTAATGCCGTTTTAGTAAATAGGTTTGGTTGTTTTTTGGCGTAGAACATGCCCAAAGAGTAGTAGGTTGGGTCGTTTTTAGCATAAAACATGTCCAAAGGCTGAGATAATTACATTGAATATGGTATGTGCGATTATGTTTTATGGTCATAGTACATATTTTGTATTGTAACTGCTATTTTTCTCTTACGTTGATTATCAAAGCACCGTCACTTACAATATAGGGAACGTGTTCCATGTGTGCACATTTGCATAGAAATATTTGTGCACAGAGGGTTTCTAACCGGCTGTGTTATATGTTTTTGTTTCGATTAACCTTTATGTTGTATATACAAACATTGGCAGATTACCATTTTAATCTGGATACAATTATCATGTCATTCTTGCACCTGAGTATGATGATAGTATACGAAGAAAATATCAGGAGTCTATAGTAAGCATAACGTAGTTCATTTAACGCATCCAATGCTTTCATCAGCGCTACGTCGGGGTTCCTAATGGTTCCTAAGGGTCCCTATTCTCCCTCTTCTCATTTTATTGATTTCTCTCTACAACACTGATTTATATTGGGCTTAAAAATAACATAATTATGTTTGGTGAAATATTCCGTACCAATCTAAGGTCAAAGATTTCAACAGTATGTGAGTTCTCACAAACGTTCATCAAAGTAATGGCTTAAGCTGGGACTCCATTAACCTATTGTTTGGTCCATTCTTACAAAAGTATCTGTCAGAGCATGGTAAGATGGATGATCAAATATTAGGATTTGCCTGTTTGCATTTTTAGATCTGTTTGGGTCCAATTTTTGAGAATAGCTATAATCTGATGAAAATATCGGGTAGTGGAGTCCCAGCTTAAGAGACGCCCACCCACCCCCCCCCCCCCCTGCCTTCCTAATAAACTCCATTTCTCCCCTCTCTTGTGTCGTATTGTATGTAGGAGATGAACATGTAAAAAACGGTTGACATGATATTAATGTCCAAATGTACTATATTTAAGGTGTACCACAAGGACTACAGATGCCCAGAAGGCCATACCTGCCGTGCCTACACCCCCCACTACTGCCCCTATGGTCCCACCTCACACCACTGCCGTACAGCTGTATGTGAACGCCGTAAGTGGATACAACACATGTCTCACCATTTTATAAAATATCAGGAGATGTCATCTTCCATATCAAATTACTGATGCCCAATAGCACTTGTAACCCTATCACAATGGGTTTCATGGTACTGTGTTTACTTCCATGCATGGCTGTCACCATGCAGTGTCTTTTGAATCGAACAGTCAAAAATCTTTTCATCAAATCTAGAATCTGATAAAAGCATTGATGAAAATATCGCTTTCCATCTATAGATGTCACTTCTGGTGGCTTTGATAGCATGTGATAAGGTGATTACAATTAAGTGTGCATATCATGAGCCGTAGCATATGATCGTGAACAATGTATTAGTTCGTACATTCGACTATTCTATAGTAAGAATATACTTCACCATTATACGTTAAAATATCTCTTTTTTCTGGAGAACTGTTGATAGAATAAAGTTCTTTTCCAGAGCCAAGGGAATGCCCACCACTGAAGCACATGCCCTTGGTGCATAGCATAGCATGTAACCAGTCCCTGTCCCACATGCAGTGCCCTTATGGCCAATACTGCTGTGCCACTTATTCAGGAGGAGCCATGTGTACGCTTAAAGGTACGGTCACACTTAAATTCCAATAAATTCTTCTTCTTTTGAATTATAATCAATTTAAACATGCTTACCTAATGTCTGGTATATCTATTATGAACTATTGGCTGCTATTTTCGTCGAGAATTATGTTGTAATAATGTGACAGTATAATGAAGGTCATTTGTGTTCAGCTTAACTTTCGAACACACTATGCTTGTACATGTATGTCGAATCAAACATTATCATTTTTCTTTCTTCAGATCCTTGCTACGTACGTATTGGTTGAATAACTTCACATACCTCTAAAGAAAGGCACAATCTATGTGACTTAATCATTTTACATACTTTCATCATGTAATAGAATTGTTAACGTTTAATTAGGTGAATGCAAGTACATCCAAGAGGTACATATATAATAGACATCATATTAATGACATTTGAATGACATTTTAAGCCATAACACATCCAAGATGAACACATGGATTTTCTCGAAATAAATATACTATAGTTATGAATTGCTTAAAGCTATACAGATATTTAGGTATACAAAAACAATATGAATGTAAATTTTATCGATTTCTATTTGGATTTTAGAACAAACTCTGCTCACCAGGAAAGATGTGTCAACAGCAAGGTCCTGCGGGCTCTGCCATAGCGCAATGTGTTGATGGTATAGTGTTTAGACATTTCAATTTGCACTTTGTAACTCATTGTCTATACGAGAAACATATAGCTTTCCCTTTAATAGGGCACTTAGAAAATGAAAAGAAATGTCTGAACTGTTAGTAATTAAGAAATACTAAGATGCACTAGCCCACGGTGGACGCCTGAGACAAAGGCTTCACACCTTGGGTATATAGAATACCGAAGGTTAAGTCAGATAGACAATGGTTATCAAAGGGTATTAGAATTAACCACAGCAAACTGGCTGGGCCAGACGAGGGTTCAGTCTGTTACATACCCTCCACAGATTGTTCAATGTCACATGCAGCTATCCGAATCTCAACACCGGTAAATGTAGGAAAAGCAGAACTAATGCACTATAGCGTCAGTTATTTCCCATTACATAGACTTTAGAATAAAGAAACTTCGTATGGGCTACTCGAAAGGAACACTAAAGGGAAACCATGTGATGTACTTGAAAGTGATACACCATAACATCCTTATTGATGTATTACATGTTATAGGCACACGAAGCACAATACATTGAATATTCTTTTACTTTCAGATCCCTGTTCGGTAAGTATTCTAATATTTAACCAGCATTATCCTATATTATATCATACAGTTCGATGTAATTATCATGTAATTCACATAGACCCATTCCTAAATGTGAATGGTTACTTTGCATGAATACTCAGATACAAGATCGTGTAAAATCTCTGATATTATTCGAATTTTAGTGTCGAAACTCAACATTTCTACTATAACCTATACCTTTGGTTAGTTCCCTTAGAAATAACGAGTGTTTGTGACAATAAATGTGTTCTAGGCACATGGCACCTGTCCCCCAGGGTACTACTGTGAGACCTCCCTCACCTACAGCTGTATCAACCCTCCATGTCCACCAGCTACACACAGATGTGTTCGTAAGTACTTGTACTTGAGAATTATAATCGAAAAGTTTAAGGTCGAGATTCAGGGTCCATAATTATATATGCGATTATAATAATTGCATTATCAGTTTCACGTATATCATGTGATGACCCGATTCAATATGAGCAAGGTTCCTGTTGCTGTTATTATGACACTTCTGCTTATGACGACACTTTTTTTTTTTGCAAACTTTAAGGAAAAAGTTGATAATAATTACAAATATGGGCATATTTGGTTTCAAATTGAAGCTTACAGTGGCGCGAATGCAATGGGCTAGAGGGAATGTACCTATTCAAAACGTTTGTAGATTATTGATTTCTTAATCATTAAAGTGTGAATTTTAGGTTTTCTGAGAGCATAGATCCTCCTACCTATTTGGTCAGCAAAAAGATAAAAAGTGTAATAAACGATACTTTGTCTCTTTATGATATTGGTAGAGTATCAATTAAAGAACAAAGTCGACACAGTTCGGATCAAGTGTTACAGGTTGCAAATCAGGTTTATTCAGAGAACCTAGACAAGCAGTATCTATGTGTGCGAACTCCCTATAGAGTTCGGAACGGGTCAGTAGGCTAATCAGCCGTATTGATCACAGGGTCTCCTTGCCAGCGTGGCTCAGAGTAACCGACGAGTACCGCCAGATGCTGGGTATATATAGGCAGCCAGCCTGCGCGCGCACACGCAGACCGGAAGCCTATAGCGACCTCTGTCCATACCCCAAGCCCGAGGTAGGTGCTGCCACCTACCGTCGGACTGAAGGGTTCGGACTGAGCTCGCAACACAACATCCAACAGCACTCGTCATATAACATACCCGTATAACCCTAGCCCCTACATTACCCCCTACCAGATAATAACCGGGAGGTAAAAAATTAATTAAGGTTAAAGTCCGAAAACACTTCGGACTGGCATTATCTTATAAATACCACCTTAGGGGTTTATTAAAGTTATACCTTACAAACAATATGACGTATACTGTTGAACACAAAAAGGTATTAATTACACACATTTCTACACATATAGACCGTAATGAAAATTACGCCCCATTCCCTAGGATAGATGGAGTTAATCTATACATATAGTATACAAACACTTGAAAAAGTACAATATCACAGTAAAAAATTTTCGTCCCTTCAGGACCCCGAGCTAATTAAACTCGTAATGAATAATACTTATAAGTGATAAACAATATCACTTCTTTTAAAGTTATAAAGACATATTAAAGTATTATTACAAAAAGACATCATACGTGGTGTTGTAGCGAAGATCCGGATCCTCTGTTGATGGTGTCGCATTCCGCCCGGCTTTCAGAACCTACTTCGTTCAGCTCTTACTCACCGGAACGAGAAAGTTCATAGCTCATACTCGGGAGCTTTTTAGATGATAAATAGAGAGAAAAAAATATATAGTCCTGCCTCCAGGCGATCTTCAGACTTATAATTAGGAGCACTCGGTCCTGATATCCATAGTTTATATAAAAAAAACATCCTGTATCGGATCCATGTTGGTAAAGTGCTCCAATCCCGAGTTCAGCGTCCCTTCCGGATCTCCTTGTCCTCCTCCGTCAGTACCACCTGGCAGACTGGATCCTTGCGTAGCCAGCCTGCCGCGTTCCTCTGCCCGGACACTCCTAAACCCTTCCTCAGGGTTTTGCTTGTAGGGTTGGTATACTTAGGATACCCCCCCTTTTCTCCTAATCGGCTCCTAGAATAAGATGATCTAGCCCGACTCGTCTCCGGAACCGGGTGGAGCCGGCTCCTCCTCCTCCTCGGAGTCCGACGCTGCTTCCGCCAGAGTCAGCTCCTGGAGCCAGAGCTCGATTTGAGCCCGAGTTCCATCCCATTCGTGCATTTCATGCGCGAAGCAGTCCCGGAACCGACGACGTTCGTGGTCCAGCTTTTCCTCGGCGTTCTTAACTGCCAGCTTCTGCTTCTTCCTTTCGGTTTTAGCAGCACATCGTTCAGTCCGAGCGTTTTCACGCTCTTCCTGTACGGACTCCGCAGCCGCTGCCTTCTGGGTAGCGACCTCCCTCTGATGGAGATGATGCACCGTGTTTAACGACAACATCGCCACCTCCTGACTCAGGCCAGCAAGCAATCGATGAAAATTGTCTTGCCATTGACCGAAGGCCTCCTGTCCGGCTTCATAGGAAGTGAAGTCGGCGGGAGGGAACGAAGGAGGGCTCTTCAGTCGCAAGACTAGACGCCCCTCCTCTGCGGTCTCGGGTGGGAGATCCGGGGTCTGAACTGGCTTCGGCGTTTTCTTTGCCGGAGCCTTGGTCTTACCGGTCTGGGTTAGAGTCTGCGACTCATCACCCGGAACCAGGTTACTTTCGGGGAACTCCTCTGCGAAGGACCCCATCGTGCTGGAGTTCGGATCCTCCGGTTCAGACCGAGGTGGCCTGCCCTGGGGACCCTTTTTCCAGTCAGTCGTGTGAGAGGTGAATGCCGGTCCTTTATAGCCCGGATCCGCCTTCTCCATAACGGATTTCCTTTCATCCGTTTTGGCCTTCTTAGAGTTGGCCTGTTCGGAAGACCCACTAGGTCTCTTCTGAGCGTGCCGCACCTTTCGCGTGCTGGTACGCTTCTGATACTCCTCGAATTCATCGAAGAGCTCACCTTCCGGAACCCGGTTGTAGTTGCCGTCCGGGTTTACCTTGTAAAACACCCGGACCTTTCCTCTCTCGTTGGTGCCAAAATCCACCTCAAGATTCTCGTTCCGGCCCACTACTGGAGGGAAGTGGGCGTAGACTTCCTGATGGGCTGTCTGGATGCGTTCCGCTGCGACATCCAGAGCCAACCCGTGCTGCTTAGCAAGATGCCTGATGATATCGGCTCTAGTGTAGAACCAGCCACCATTCGGACAACCCTTGCTCTGCTTTGGACCCACACTCAAGCAGTCATACCGCATGTAGTGACGCAAATGAAAGCGGGTAACATGTCTTGCGTACCGAACCTTGCTAGGCCAAGTTCGGGGCGTTTCCAGTGTCTCGTCGATGTTGAGACAAGGCTCAAAGGGGCACTTGCTAAATGGATGCCATCTAGACATAGCCCATGCCAACTTAGCTTTCTGGAAGATTGAATGGTACTTGGTACTACCATTGCGAACCTTGTCCAGGAGCTCAAAGTGGTACAACTGTACCGACTTCTCGAGTGGATCGGTCTTAATCCACTCCTCGTCATCGGAGAGACCGTCAGGACCCACCTCTTCCGGAATGTGTGAGGCCCGTTTGTCCTTGACACAGTCATTCACACACATGGGTTTAAAATATTTAAACCCACTTGCAGCATTGGCTCGGAGTGCATTCCGGACCAGAACCTGAAGTTCGTCGTCCGGGAGAGAATTTTCATCCAATCCCTTCAGAACCGCTTCTACCTCCTCGTCGGATCGACCCCCCTTCCGAGAGGTCACCTTGATGGTCTCTCGTAGGTATTGGTCCCTCCGATTGGCCTTTTCCATTTGACTAGTGTCTGCAGACCTAGCCGCGGCCGTGTTCTGTTGGATCATTTCACCCTCCAGAGTGGCATCCAGAATGGACTCTTTGGTCTTCTGCTCCATACTCCGAGCCAGCTTCATTGCTGGCGTCAGAAGTCTCCTCTTCTCCCGCCGGCTATGCACGGTCTTGAATTCCGCTGCAGTTTGCAGGTCGTACTCCAAGGCCGCGATAAGTTCGGGACGTCCCTCGGTCTCAGCAACTAAGCGAGCCGTCTCTGAATGTTTGGTAAGATCCTCCATTGCCGCCGTTAGGCGATCTGGGAACCAAGCCGGGAACCTGGCAGACAACTCGTCCAGGCCCCGGAAGGTTCGCATTTGGAACAGATCGAAGGATCTGACCTCTGTGGCGCTCATCTGTTCGATGATAGCACCTCGGAGCAGGGATGGGACGTCGGCTTCCTCCTTATCCCATGCGTCATGCCGATGTGGAGCGAGGATTTGCACCCCCGATCCAGTCGGACCACCACCTGCAGCCTGATCCAGTTTCCCGGCTTCCTCTGAAATATCCATGGTATTGGATGGTTCCAGAGCAGGCTCGGTCGACTGTGGAGGAGTATCCACTCGGACGGGTACCTCTTTTGGAGGAGGTAACTCCACCCGAACGGGTACCTCCTTCCTTGGCTCCAGGGGAGTCGGGAGGTTGAATGTGATGCCAGACAGCACATCCTGCACTACCTGGACCGTATGGGCTGCGGATGCTGTATCCATAGCTTCCTCGGTCCGAGGTGCCTCGGGGGGAACTACCGTTTTCGGACGGGCTCCCCCATGTCCCTTCGTACTAGCCATCGCAGCGGCTGTAGCAGCTACTGCTGAGCTGTTGTCTAACCCTCGCGAGAAGGACAACACGTCAACGGCTGAGGTCGGAGCAGCTGTTGTTACAACTGCCTTCCCACTACCTTTCCCCTTGGCCGGAATCGGTAGGTTGGACTTACTGGGACCCGGAGTCTTGACAGTTTTAGTGCTGTCAGACGTCGGCCCCTTCCCTGGCTGGTCCTTAGCTCCAGGCTTCGGATCAGCTTTCTTTTGACCCTTAGGCGCCTTCGTAGCAGGAGCCTTGGGGTCCACCGTCTTCGGATCCTTGGAGGCCGCTGCAGTGGCAGCCTTGGAACCCGGCTTCTTTGTACTCGCAGTACTTTCCTTCTTCAGAGCGGGCTTTTTAGGCTCGTCCTTTCCCGGAGGCTTCTTTCCCACACCAGAGTGTTTGATAGCCTTAGTGCTAGCCTTAGTATCGGCCGACTTGGACCGATCTCGGGTAGCACCCTTCCCACCGCGCGTCCTCGGACGTGAAGTGTCGGAATCACTTCCACTCCCCATAGACAGTTTGCGAGCAACCGTCTGCTTGAGGTTCGGTGATATGCTGAGACTGCATATCCGGGAGGGACGTGCAGTCGTCTCGGAAGGATCCAACGCTACCTGGGTGTAGGCGAGTCCTTGCAGCACTCCGGAGTCCTCGCTGCCGTCCGGCGACGGGGACTTTCGGATCGGGGACACGGCCGGATCTACACGGAGTTCCGACAGTGTCTGGCTCAACTCATCACCACTAGGGCTCTGAGCATCCATTGCCTCCTCGGTGGCGGATGCCACCTCGGAGTGTCCGGAAAGTTCGGATTGACGGAGCTGTTGCTCGGCCATCCTCACTTCGTCAAAGTGTCTTTCGACGGGAGTTTTGACGGGGAAAACACTAGTTCCCCGTCTCCCTCTTTGCCTCAGACGCACCAGGAAAGAGTACTCACTGCTTACAACTCTTTAACTGACTTTTCTCCTCTTCTAGCCGCCCAAAACACCAACTTCCACGCTGCCGACCAACACCGCTATTGACCGGGGCGAGCCCAAAATCAATATGGCGTTCCCTCGCTTTTGTTTTTAAAACAAAGCGCATGCGCAGCGTCTCGCGTGATTGGACGCGATCCCGTTACCCGGTGTGACCCAATTACTGTTTAATCAGGTCACGACCTTTCCCGCCCGCAGCTCGGGCTCGGGGGATCACACTGCTACGTAGGCGGCTCACAAAAGTCAAAATATACTTCGAATAAAGAGCTCATCAGGAGTATTAGTGGATATTTATGGGAAATCGAAGATTACCCCACCGGATTATCCGTCCACCACCCTCGGGGAGCACTCTTACATTCTTTTCATATTGACTTTGAGCGCCCCTGTTGGTAACATACATATAACATATAGGACAACACAGGACACCACACTCGTTGTGTAAACAAGCTAGGTTACAGCCCCTCTAGCCACCAGCCTTGGGCTTCGCCGAACGGGTTTCCCGTCCACCTCTCGTAACCTGGCCGAAGGACACTCGTTCTTAACTAAAACTCCAGCCTTGATTTTAGTTTTCCGTGCCCTTCTTCCTTCGCCTGCCGAGACTTTCTTTTTCACGGTCTTCCGGAGCTTCTTTTGTACCACTCTCTTAGGGGTATCCACTGACACCCCCTCCAAAGGTACAAATTTAGCGTCCGAAGTTCCCTTCTCCACCTCCGTTTCCGGGGTGAGCTCCCTTCCAGCCCAAGCACGCAACCGAGCCACATGGCTCGTCCGGATGCGTCCTGCTTCAGACTGAATCAACACAGTCGTTTGACTGATACATTTAACCACAGTGTGTGGTCCATCCCAGTTATTCGCCAGTTTGACGTTGCAGAGCGGTTCGTGTAGGCGGATCACTCTATCCCCCACTACGAATCGTCGCAACTTCAATCCGGTGTCATAACCCACCTTCTGCCAATTCGCAGCTTTGAGCAAATGAGCCCTAACTGTTTCGTAGGCAAATTTGAACCTCTCTCGTAGAGATTCCACAAATAGCACCGTACATGGTGCTTCCGGACTGATCCCTACCACCCCGAATACCAAATCCGCCGGCATGATCAAGTCCTCTCCGAACACCAAGAGGTTCGGTGTGCAATTTGTCGAAGTGTGGACCGTATTGTTATACGCATGCACCACAAATTCGCATTGATCATCCCAATCATCCATATGGGAGTTCACTAATGGCTTCAAAACCTGGATCAAGGTCCGATTGAACCGCTCCACCTGCCCGTCGGACTGTGGTCGGTACGGATTGGTCCGAGTTTTGCATATAGCCAACTGATGGCACATAGCTGCCCATAGTTTGGACTCAAATTCTCTCCCTTGATCGCTATGTAACATCAAAGGAGCCCCCAAATGGAGGATCCACCCCTTCACCAATGCTTCCGCACAAGTAGCAGCGGTATGATCCTCGAGTGGGTACACTCGGGTGTATTTCGTATAGTAGTCCGAGACCACCATCATACACGTATTACCTTTTGGAGTTGGTATAACTCCACTGATAATGTCCACAGCTATTCGAGCAAATCTCACTCCGAATAGCTCTTGTTGCAGTGGCAATTTTCCTAATCCAGGACCAGGTTTGCCTAAACAACAGGCCGGACAGGTCTCGATCCACCTTAAAAGGTCGCCTGACATGCCGGGCCAGTAGTATCTCCGACTCAGCCTTTCCAACGAGCGTTTCTTTCCGAAATGCCCACTAGTGGAATGGCCGTGGCAGTAGTACAGGATGTCTTTCCTCATAGCAGCAGGGATTACCATTTGTAACACCCTCCGCTTTCCGGGACAAGTCTTCCACCTGCACAACAACGAGTCTCGGACCTCCAGTTCGTGGAACTGAGCCAAGAAACGTCGCATTTCACGGTTTTCCAGCGATATTTCGGGTCTCACTGGACAGACCCCAGTAGGGACAAGCTCCCTCAGTCGTGCTATGGTAGGATCGGCCATCTGGTACGTCCTTATAGTGTCGGTGGACCAATCCAACAGGTTTTGCAACAACCCATCATAAGGCAAACGCACACTCGCTACCACAGCATTGTGAGCACCACAATCCCCACACTCCGGACGCACACAACGGCGTACCGGACGTCTACTCAGACAGTCAGCATTAATATGCTTCGTGCCTGCTCGGTGCTGGATATGAGAGTTTTCCAGTCCGAACTCGCTGAGGTGATTCAACCACCGACCAATCATTCCCTCGGCGTCCTTAAAATTAAGGAGCCATCTCAAGGCCGAATGATCGGTGCGGAGTGTGAAATTTCCTCCATATAAGAAGTGCCGAAACTTCTTCGTGTACACCACTACTGCGAGCAGCTCTCGCTTGGTAGTACAATAATTTCTCTGTGCCTTGTTCATACTGTTACTAGCGAACGCCAGCGGGACCTCTACTCCGTCCTGGATTTGGGACAATGCGGCCCCGATGCTCTCATTGCTCGCATCAGTGTCAAGGATGAAATGCCCCTTCTCCGTAGGGTATCTCAGCACCGGGGTGGTTCGGAACAACGCCTTAATCTCTTTGAAGGCTTCATTCTGTTCCATCCCCCATGGGAAGGGTTCTTTTTTCCTCCCCGGAGTCCAATGACTCAACCGTTGTAATGGCTGAGACACCCTAGAGAATCCGGGGATGAAGTCCCTGTAATAGGAACAGAACCCTAAAAAGGATCTGATATCCTTTGGTCCTTTTGGAACTTCCCAAGTCTCCACAGTCTCCAACTTAGCCGGATCAGCCTGCACACCTTCGGTGGAGATGATCCGGCCCAAATAGACCATGGACTTCCGAAAAAGTTCACATTTCTTCGGCTTTAATGTCAAGCCATTGGACCGAATTCGCTCCAAAACCTCTCCGAGGTTCAACGCACACTCTTCAAAAGTCTTGCCAAAGACAATAACATCATCCAAGTATACCAAACATTTGCGCCACAACAGATCACTCAGAAGAGTTTCCATCATAGCCTCAAAAGTGGCCGGGGCGTTGCACAACCCGAAGGGCATCAGCTCAAACTGATACAGTCCAATGTGACTTGTAAAAGCCGTTTTCTCCTTATCCTCCTCCTTCATCCCGATCTGCCAATATCCGGACTGCAAATCCAGGGTGCAGAACCATTGGTTCCCACCCAAGGAGTCCAGAGTCTCATCAATCCGGGGGAGAGGATATGCATTTTTCTTGGTTACCCCATTCAGGCGCCTATAGTCGATACAAAATCGGATAGACCCGTCCTTCTTAGTAACCATCTGGACCGGGCTGGACCAGGGGCTAGTGCTAGGCACGATCACCTTCTGTTCCAACATGGTCTTCACTTGTTCCTCTACCACCGCTTTCTTACCCAAAGGCAAGCGTCGGTAAGGCATCTTGAAAGGCTGTGCATCACCCGTATTGATAGAATGCAACACTTTGTCGGTTCGGCCCAAAGGCTCCCCCTCCACCTGCCATGCATCCTGATACTTCACTACCAGCCTCCTTAGGGAATCGAGATCCCTCCGATCCGTCAAATCCGTTTCGGAGATCATTTTCTCAAGTCCCTCACTCAGAACGGTCGGAGAAGGGTCACCCTTCATGCTCACCTGTCCAGCAGGCATCACTGCCTCACTGGTGAACACCTTCCCCAGTATTGTATCTTTCCTTAGATACTTCGGTTCCAACCCGGGGTTAGAAACCGGCACAACGGTCCAAGCACCATCACCCACCAGGGTGTCCATGCCCGTCAAACCGATACTACCCAACATGGCCACATCCGGCTCCACAACTGCCTCTTCCTCTCTCCTAAGCCCCTTGCTTCGGACCAGCACGTCACACGTCTGTCCGGGAGGAATCTTTACAGTTTGGACCACCGTTGCCACTGTCGACACTTGTCGGAGCACACATTGCTCTACCGCACGGTACGGGTGCTCTATCAGGAGTACCCCTGTACCCGGATTCAGGACCGCGTCATACAACGCCGAAAAATCCAATCCGAGTATACCGTCGTCTGCAATATCCGCAATGGTGGGAGAAGCCACATACTCCTTCCCTCCAATTCGGAGCGGTATGAACGCGCGCCCATACGTCTGCATACTTGACCCATCGGCCGAACAGGCGTTTACCCTCGTTTTGAAGTTATCACGACTATCCGGCATAAGAGCATAGAAGTTAGAGGAGATAAAGGAGTGGCTAGCTCCCGTATCTACTAAAAATTCGCCCGCTCTACCGGCCACAGTAACAGACACATACCACCGCCTCCCCCCCAGCGGAGACGGGTTTACAGTAAAGCGTTTAAAATCCTTCGGAGCAGCCAAATCAAGGCCATGTTTCTTCAAATGGTCGAAACATGGATGATCCGGGGAAAGCTGGGTACTCCCTACCCACACGGTGTCTGTGACAGCCGCAACTTCCTCGTTCCGATCCGTAATGGGCCTCCCTGCCTCATTGCCGGGCAACTGTTGGACTGGAATGTTAACCAGGCCGGCATCCGAGCCCCTCAAGCTCGAAGCCACCCCTGATTCCCTTCCTGCCTTCGGAATTTCACTAGGCTCTACCTCTCTGGTATGTTGGCGTACATCATATGCAGGGGTCGTCCGCTCGCCTTCTCGGACCACCCCCTCTAGTTTCCCTCCTTCCCGGGAACTTTCGGAGTCGGAGCCGTACACTCCGCAGCAAAGTGACCGATCTCCAGGCACCTATAGCACTTGGCGGTCCGCCGATTGATCTTCCTCCTGTTAGGCTGTGTAGCCCCCTGAATGGAAGTCGTCATCTTCTCAAACAGCGATGTGAAAAACGCTGCGTCCATTATCGGAGCTTTTGGGTCCGATGATTCCTTCTTCGGAGGAGGGTTTCCACCCCCTTCCGGCTTCCTATTTTTCCACGGCGTTTTAGAGGAATTCCCATTCCTCTTAAACTGAGCTGCAGAAGCTATCGCCCCCTCTTCCTCACTGCCCGAACCATCAGACTGCTCCGGAGAACACTCTATAATGGCCGAGGCCCGGGTGGGCACCCGGTCCCCTAACAGTGACTTCTTGAGAGCATGTATGTCGATGGCCTTAAAAAGGTCATCTAATGACGTATCCGCTCTCCAGGTATCATACACCACATGTTGTATTTCTGGGTCCCTCAGTCCAGCAACAAACTGAGAGAACAATTCCTTAGAGAATAAGGCATCATGGATTCCTGAAGCTGGATGTACCTTCTTCAGGAGTCTCATCAGTGCAAGTCCGAAAACCCTCGGGGCCTCGTGCTTGCCTTGCACTCGCTTCTTAAAAGCAACCATCGGGTCAATCCGAGCGGAGTCTCCGTATAGGATAGTTCCGATCTCTACCAGTTGTTTGAAAGTGCCGCGGGGTCCGCATTCATCTTTCCACTGCTCCACGGCCATCAGGCCATCTCCCAAGCGCAATCCCTTACAGACATACGGAATTGCATCCTGTTGATCCCACCCACTGAGGTTGATGTCCTCAACGGTGGCTCCCAACCACTCTTCCCAAGAGTTTTTCTGCCAGTAGGGAAAAGGCTCGCTAGCAATGCGTCTAGCAGCGTTGGATGACCCCCTAATTTTAGAGGTTATCGCCAGGCATTTAGAAATGGAAGCCGAGGCGTCTTTTTCTGTACCCACGTTGTGCAATCCGATCCCAGCTATTGCTGGATTTGTATCGTACAACTCTTGCAACTCTGTACTCAGAATTGTCCTCCTTGGAGCCCTCCTCGGACTCTTTGTGCCCGGAGTCGTCCCCGGAGTAGCGCCTCTGGTAGGCACGTTATTCTGCCTCTCCAGATAGGTCTGGTAGGTACCATACGACACCAAATCCTTAGTGGGGTCCACACCTTGAGCGAACCACCAATTTTTCTCCTGGTCAGTCATATACTGACACTGCTGGGCCAGAGCGAGCAATCGCTGATGCGCCGCTTTCTCTTTTTCCAGTTCCTTGGCCTGTCTATCAGCCTCCTCCTCTTGCTGTGCCTCCGCCAATTTAGCTTTCGCAGCTTCACCGGCCGCTCGGAGCCCTTCTTGTCGAGCTCTCAAAACCGCCGCCTCCTGCTCTGCTAATTCCTCAGCGAGGGCTGCATTTTCCTTCATGCGTTCCTGTTGCTGCTCAAGAGCAGCCTGCTGCTTGCGATACACATCTCGCCTCTCCAATTCCAAGTTTTTCTGTTCGTTGAACAGTATGTTTGCTTGGCATTCTCGCCATTGCGACAAACTCGAGGGAGTTAAGTCGGTCTTGGCCGCCTTATCTTGTTCGGATGCTTTCTTCAAGCGTTCCGAATCCAGTTGCTGCTCATCCAGTTTCAACTGAGAACGTGGACTTCGCACCAACTCCGATAATGACCTTCCCCTGCCCGCCGTGTTTACACCCGTCGGAGCCGAAAAGACCTGCTTCGGAATTGGCCGGATACCACTGATACCCACCCTAGGTGAGTAATCACTTGCCCTACCTCTACCCCTTGCTCGGCCAACCTTTAGAGGTCGTCCTGGCGTTGAAGTAGACAAGGCACCTTCTACAGTCATCCCACGTCCCATAGGAAGATTTGGGGTGTCTGTAAAACTCCTGTAATGAGGACCTTTCGGACTGTCATTATCAGCGGAAGCATACGAGGTACTGCTATCCTGTATACTTTCCCTGGTCTCTGACAAAAATTTCTCCAAAGAAGTTCTTTTTGCCTTCAGAATGTCACATTCCGACAGTAGACTTTGGCGAGCCTCCCGTAAGTCTTCAGTGTCCCGAACAAGTTCTGATCGGGTCTCCTCTGCTTCATGGATGACGGCATCTCGGGCCGCACAAATCTGATTCAGATCAGTGTTCGCCTGAACAAAGTCGGAACGGAGTCCCTGTAGATCAGCTTGTTTCTGATCGAACTCCACTCGAACCCTGCTAAGTGATTGCACCAGCTTCTCGTTCTCCTCCAACAAAGTTGAAAGCCTTGCGTCTTTCTCCTTGATTTTGGAAGCTCTATGTGTGACTGCACCTTCCAATGCAATCAGACTGCTTTTCCATTCATTCGACTGTTTCTGAATGGTCAACAACTCCATTTGGGCCATTTGCACACGCTCCTGTATTCTGGCCTCTCTCATGTCGTCGAAACGACGTTCCTCCAAGATAGTAGCCCTCCGTGGATTCGGAGCGGCTGATCTTGACCCACCAACGTTGAACATTGACAGGCTCATTTCATCTAATGAGTAATTCATTATTCCGGGACCCTGGTGTCCCAAAAATGCGCTTGTCCTGGATGGAACATTCGCACTCCTGCGGGTATCTGCCTCCTTCACGGCATCTAACCCCTCCGGGGATGAGGCTGACGCCTCATCGGGAGACCTCGCTGCTCCGTCCAGAGCAGGAGGTCTGTGCTACTGCACAGGCTAACCTGCGTTTCACTCAGAACTGGTCACGGCACCAGTGTAATAAACGATACTTTGTCTCTTTATGATATTGGTAGAGTATCAATTAAAGAACAAAGTCGACACAGTTCGGATCAAGTGTTACAGGTTGCAAATCAGGTTTATTCAGAGAACCTAGACAAGCAGTATCTATGTGTGCGAACTCCCTATAGAGTTCGGAACGGGTCAGTAGGCTAATCAGCCGTATTGATCACAGGGTCTCCTTGCCAGCGTGGCTCAGAGTAACCGACGAGTACCGCCAGATGCTGGGTATATATAGGCAGCCAGCCTGCGCGCGCACACGCAGACCGGAAGCCTATAGCTACCTCTGTCCATACCCCAAGCCCGAGGTAGGTGCTGCCACCTACCGTCGGACTGAAGGGTTCGGACTGAGCTCGCAACACAACATCCAACAGCACTCGTCATATAACATACCCGTATAACCCTAGCCCCTACAAAAGCAAGAATAAAAAGCGCCCTCGTCATATTTGTCATCGCTTAGTGATGAGAAACAAGGATATTATTTGGAGTGGCCTTAGGATCAATATTGACATTATTAAAAGTATATTGACATAGGATGTGGTTCCTGATTTACCTATTATGTTATTTCGAAGGCAATTTAACTTGCTCATCAGATGATTTTGACCCCTAACACCACATTGGCCACATAAGTTATGATTCACAACGTTTATAGAATATCTAGACAGTTTCATCATTATACGCAAAATAATTATCTAAACTATCATGACTTACTTTCCTCTAAATATTACAGCGCCTACCCGGTGTGATGTAAGTAACACTTTAATGATATTAAGTATTATTGTACTGATATTTGAACCTACTAGGTCTAGGTGTAACACGGACCCTATCCTGCACCATATGATGATGCATTTGTATTTTCTAGTCATATAAATACATATATAAACTAAAAATTAAAAAAACTCATTTTAGCAGGTGGGAATAACAGGGAATTATTGTAGTAGGCAATTTGCCTTCAGTGTCTTTGTGTACTTCTTGTACGCCACAAACGATGGTAACAAATGTATTTAAAAAAGGTTAATACACAATATTTTCAGAAACACTGTGGCCCAGGTTATGAGTGTAGATTGAAGATGGTGTTCTGTGTCACAGCACCCTGTCTACCCGTGCCCGAATGTGTACCAATAAGTAAGTCCTTCGTGACCGTCCATAAAGTATGTCACACCGGAGGGGGTGGGGGCGTTGGCTTGAGTGTGACAAACAATGATGAAGGTATTGGGGAAGGCGTGACAAGGGGGTGGGTGGGTGTTGCAAATGGCCCATGTTTGTGTGACGTACTTTATGGACGGCCCCTTCCCATCACTCTTTTTCTAGCTAACCATATATAATTACAACTCATATCATGGATTTGACAATATCAAGATGACCAGTTTGATATATGAAATTGGCTTACATGTGAGATATACACTTAGCAATAACGGTTCCACAGCCTACCTTGAGGATTATGGCCAGTAGTTTTAGTAATGCATGACAGATCGTATTTTGTGAATAATGATTTTATAAATAAACCCCATATAATGAGAGTATGGCACCATCGAAACATCAATTTATTAGTACGTGTTAGCAGGCGGGGGTATTTTCCAACATTTTACGTGCATCATGTTTATCAGTTCTTTTTAATTTTCCCTTTCAGCAACAGATCCTTGCAGGGTGAGTGTTGTTTTTGAACAATTTATGTTTGCTATTCAGATGTGATATCATAGCCTGAAAACTTCATAATGCAGCATACCTTATTATATGAATTCTATAATCTTCCCCTATGGTTAAATATAGAGAAGATTAGATACCTTGTCGACTTACCACCCTGCATGTGACGGATGCAATTACTGTTGACCGTTATCAGTTCAGTTTATATCTTCAGCTTAACCAATGTCCAATTAAACACTACTCACCAGTCGTATGCCCTGTTTTCAGCATCATACCTGTCCACATGACCATGTGTGCAGGGTGAAACCAAATCCCTGTCTCTCGTGTCCACCAGAGGCGGAGTGCGTACCTCGACGTAAGACCACCCTTTATCTTTGGCTGAGTTTGATGTCTATCATTTTCATTTTTTTGCATTTTTCTTCTTTTCTCTTTTTTTTCCTTTTTTTTTTGCACTTGAGAAGTGTGAGGTACCTATCATATGGACAATGAACTGAAAGGCCTGCGGTACTTATACCCATAAATTGATCTATGCCAGTTTGGGCAGTATGTACCTCTAGGAATGCCATCAAATGATCTTGGGTATTTAAAGTAAACATAATTATCGTCAGGGCATTTTATTATGTGATTTACAGCAGTAGTCAATAATTTACAGAAGTAATAGTATTCAATGTTGATGACATGACAATCATTTTTGTGATCAGACAATGCTTAAAAAATGTAACATGACATACACACAAGGTAACTAAATAAAACTGGTTTCTTGTGTTTCAGAGCCAAACCCATGTCAGGTGAGTTTTATTATGTCTTGGGCCCCTTTTCATTTGATATCGGTACATGTTGTACATGAATAGGGGCACCAGTACTGCAACCAGACACAATCACTCAAAACTACCCGTTTGATATAAACGAACCACCTCATGCTTATCAGGCAACAGACTTATAACTTTCTTGATTTCTATGCTGCTAATAGAAGAAACTAGGATTATATGATTTGCTCATTTGGACGTTCCCATGTCATTGCCTGTACATTCCGTATCTCTTATAATCTGAGTTTGAGGGCATCCCTGATAATCATATATACCTTGGTACTGACCAATTTCCATATGGGGCACAATATATATTCTGGTCATTTGAACCTGATAGCACAATCAACATAGGCATCAAAGTATGTCGGACCTTTCAGATTACTAGAGACTTGCTCTTTCTAAGATCAAGTAAGATAGAGAATGTCTAGGTGCCGCCATGTTTCTAAAATACGAGTATACTATAAACATTTGAAGCAATAAACTGGGGTTTGGTGCAATAACTCAAATGCTGAATATGGTTTTAATTTGTTATCATTTCAGAATTATCCGTGCCCACAAGGACAGCACTGTATAGTGACACCGATAAACTGTCTCGTCCCACCTTGTCCTCCCGGCACTCCCACCTGTGTCCCGGGTCAGTTTCCTTCCAGGTTTACTTTTTATGGTCGATATAACTTGATGTCATTAACACATGCACGGTTAGTGAAAGTATGGAGTTCAATATGATTTTTGAGATGTGTGATGATACTCTCTTTTAGAGGCATAGAAGTAGGTCTATTAAACACCACCTATATGTGACCCATCCTTACAAAATGATGCACAAGTCACACATATTGGAATCTAGATATGGGCCCTCAAAGGTAGAATGGTCAAAATGTTATAAAATGACATTTTACTTTTTTTTTGAAAAATAAATGTTAATTTATTTGGTAGTATGGTATTTAGACTGAAATTCGGTCCTAAAAGTCCATTTTTATCAACCTAATTACGCATATATTAGATAATCCTATCTATTGTCTCCTGCTTATCAATTTTAATCGGAATGTTGTTTGATGACAGGCAATAGAATGTTCTGGTTGCCATGGTAACAAAAATTAAAATGTTCTTAATAATAGTAATAGAGGGGGCATTCCAGCAGCTTTCAGGAAATGTAATATGATGTATGTGTCTGAAAAAACGATTGGGTCATTCGGTCATTGCACAGACTCAGCTAATCATGTTAAATAGATTTTACGTTTGTCTGCATTTAATAGTTCTGATATCTCGGAACATAATGTTTGTCGCACATTTTCTCAGTTTTAGATATTTCTGGTTTTAATTTTCAAAAAAGATTTTAAAATACTTCCCAGAACCCTACATACAAGTGTAAGATATCAAATGAAAGCTCTTGATTCATACCATCTGAATATTTGGCTAACATAGTTTTCATATTTGGCGACTTGTGCCTCATTTCGTAAGGATGGGTCACATATTGTACTGACAATTCCTGTGATACATGTAAAAAATGTGAATTATTCCATTATTTTATTTTTACAGATTTGGGATGTGCTGTAAGTTGACCCTTTTTAGATAAACAGAGCAGTTGAAAAGGTCAGAGATGTTCTAATATGTCTGTATGAGCAGGCATCCTGGATAATGTACAGTTACCAATTCAATGTACATAACATAATTATGTAGGTTTATGTTTTAGCTCTGGTTTGGGTATTTTAGTTATATGCTGAGGAATGTAAGACTGTAGGGATGTCAAGGTGAGTTTGGGCTAACCATTGTAAGATTAGGAAATGTTGTTCAAAACTATAACGAATACAGAGCCCGTCATAAAATTGTAACATACCACCATCACATGTGGTCCCTGACCCTAAGCACATAATCATATTTGTATTGCAATTATAATGAATTCACAATTATAATCTATTACAGGCTACCACTTGTCCTACTGGTACACCCTGTAATCCTCAGACTGGCCGCTGTGAACGTAACTATAACTTTAACATCTCCAACATAAATTCGAGATACACACATTATGTCACATGTTCATATCTAGAGTCACAATTCCAAAATTTAAACTGACCTTAGAAATTTGTGCATTCATTCATTGACTACAATGCACGACCCCAAAATGTGAGGTTGAACTCGTCATCTTCTCTGACTAAGATGTTATGATTTTGTCTCATAGTACATAACTTCCTCTATTCCAGAAGGGGTACTGCCTCGTTTGGCCATAATGGTCGTTTCCATGGCAACCACCTAGAAATTGTATACGTGTACATCGTTGACAACATGACAATTGTTTTCATGATCAGACAATGCTTAAGAAATATAACATGACATACAAATGATTTAAAGGTAACTAAATCAAACATTATTTTCTTGTGTTTCAGAAGGATGTCAGGTGAGTTTTATGATTGACATTTCTTGGGCCCCTTCTCAATTGATATTGGTACATGTTTTGCTTCAGGAGCACTGCCACTACAATCGCAACAACCATTCAATCAGCCTGTTTTATATAAATGAACCACCTCATTTTATCAGGCAACAGCATGTATTATAGTTTCTTTCTCTGACTTATAACTTTCTTGATTTCTATGCTGCTAAGAAAAGAAATTGGGACTCATTACATGTGACACGATCTGCGAAAAGGGCCCTTAGTGCAGGGCGCAGTAAGGGCCCTTTTCCCAGTATATGCCACATATCCTCATTTGGAATTCTCACAGCAGTGTCTGTACATTCTGTATTTCATATAATCAGAGAATGGGGATATCCCTGGTAATCCTGTATACCTTGGTACTGACCAATTTCCAAACAGGGCGCAATATATATTCTGTTCTTTTGAACCTGATAGCACAACCAACAAAGACACCAAAGTAGGTCGGATCTTTCAGATAATTAGAGATGCAGTTGTTTTAAGATCAAGAAAGATACAGAAAATCTATTTACCATAAAAACTGTGTTTAAGTATAAACAGCAAATAACCTAAACATGTTTATATTTATCTTAAACACACTTTAACCACATTTTCTCTGTGGAATATAAAGACATATGTAGCAATATTTGTAGATTCATTATGTGTACATACCCAATGGTTCCTTTCTGTTGGTTATGATATAGGTAATGTATTTGATGACACTCATTGTGAAAGTTATATGCTTAAATGCTGAATATGATTTAATTTTTTGTTATTCTAATTATAGAATCACCAGTGCCCACCAGGACACCACTGTGCAATGACACTGGGAGGTTGTTTCATCGGACCCTGTCCGGGTACTCCTGTATGTCTCAGGGGTCAGTATTCTTCCATGTTTTCTTTTTATAATCAATATAACTTGATGTAATTAACATGCAAGGTTAGCTAAAGTATGGAGTTCTATATGATTTTTTAGATGTGTGATTCACCAAACGATATGCTGTGTTATAGGCATAGACACAGGTTTAATCATTATTACCTGAATTATACTGACAATTCCTATGATACATGTAAAACAAATGTGAATTATTCCACTATTTCTTACAGATTTGGGATGTGCTGTAAGTTGACCCTTTTTAAATAAACAGAGCCGTTATAATAGTCAGAAATATTCTGAATATGGCTGTATGCACAGGCATGCCTTATACTGTATAGAAGAGTACAGTTACCAAGTCAATGTTCATAACATAATTATGTATGTTTATACTTTAGCCATGGTTTGGAGTATTTTAGTTATATGCTCAGGAATGTAAGACTGTAGGGACGTCGGGGTGAGTTTGGGCTAACCATTGTCAAATTGAAAAGTATAGTTCAAAGACTAAAAGGAATACAGAACCCGTCAAAAACAATGGAAACCTCTAATTCGGGGGCTTCCATAAAGTATGTACAATATACGCAAATTTTCTCCAGAAATTAACCCCCCCCCCCCCTAAAGTTCTTGTAGATCACCCGGGGGCACTGTCTGTACCACACATATGAGGATAACTATAACTACTTATGCCTGGACATATATGCAAAAATCTTTAGAAAATAGACCCCCCCCCACCCCCTTGGTGCTTACGTACTTTATGGAAGCCCCCTTCCTGCAACATGCCACCATCACATGTAGACGCTGTGCCTAAGCACATTGCTGTATTTGTATTGCAGAATTATTATGAATTCACAAATATATCTATTACAGGCTACCACTTGTCCTACTGGTACACCCTGTAATCCTCAGACTGGCCGCTGTGAACGTAACTATAACTTTAACATGTCAAACATAAAATACACATGTGTACATACATTTTGTTGAATGTTCATATCTAGAGTCACCAAACTTTAAACTGAACTTAGATCTCTCATTTGGGCTTCAAAACGTTCCTATTGGAATTCAAATGTAGAATCGTGAGACAAAATAGAACGTTCTGAAGAAAATCATCAAATAATTCTACATTACATTGATGGACATTGTAGGCCCCCTGGTGACTAAATCAGTACTAAAACTCGCACAGGGAGGTCTGTTTCTCCTCGACGGAGATATAATTTCACACAACATATTTTAATTGTTTTATTGTTTAATTTGATATGGAATGAATAACGATGGTTTGTTTTATTTCACGTTGCATAATAGCCAATATAGCCAATTCTACCCAGAGTGCCTGCGCTCCGATCAACCTCGCTCCACCCCACCATGTAAGTGAGTGCAATGTGCGCAACCCGGCTACCTGCCCCGACAACAAAATGTGCTGCCTGAATTCTGCCGCCGGTACCAGGTGTGTCGATAGGGGTAAGATGAATTTTTATTTGGAATTTTATTGCAAAGCTACTCACGTCAGCGGCCCTTCATTATAGCAATTTATTCGAAAATTGATATTCAATTGATATCAAAATGATAAGAATTATAAAATTGATATTTAATGATGAGATTACCTCTTTGTTATTATGCATAATGTGCAGGCTGATATTGAGCTCGAAGTTTAAACGCCTCGATGCATTCAATGCCGCAAAATCCTCTGGGATGTGGGTCCCTTGGCTTGTAGATTTCAAATACCATTGTTGCGGATACTGTGGGACGACGTTTCTGTGATACAGTATTGACTTTGGTTCTGATTCAATTCCGGTCGATATGTTCAATTTGAAACAGATGATGCCACTAAATGAAAAAATATATATAGATGTTAGTTTGGGCCCAAATCGCAACAGACTAGAAGATGTTCATCCCTAAGGAAAACTACCTTGGATATATTTGAGATGCATAAGGATTTTACACATTTTGTTTATAAATAAATAAAGAATGAATAATTGGTTATAATTGCTCATGAGCTATAAAGTCAATGCTGTATATTACAGTCCTATCTAGTAGGATTAGGATCCCCTTATAAAACATAAGCACTCTATAAAACATAAACTCCATGATAATGTTAATGAAATTTATTTTGCAGCTCCCAGCGATTGCCCACCCCCACATCTTCTGCCCAATATTGTTACACTCTCCTGTCTGGAGTCTGATAAGGGTTATGAGAACAATCATGGTGGACAAATATGTTGCCAGACCCGGCTTGGAGGATCCGTGTGGACAAACCCAGGTAAGTCCTTCAGCATTTAATACTTTTGGTTGATACTTTGGTAGTTTTATCCTGTGAATGTTTCTTGTTATTTAAGGGCGTGCTCACTTCTTAACAACAGGGGCTGGTGGATATATGGGGGAGGGGTAAGAAAATGTCGGCCCTGTGACCTGAGGTGAGGTAAACATTTCAACTTGAAATGCCATCCCCCCCCCCCTGCCTGTTAAAAAGTTAGCACTCGCTAAAGCTTAAAAATGTATACTCACCCCGACTCTGGGCATATTATATGGTAGCTGTATCATTAGTTAGCGCCTTGTTTGCCATTATTTCTCCTGGAATTATTTAAAGAGAATTTTTGTAGCCATTTTGGTAAAGCACATTAGTTCTGCACCTTACTATAACTCAATTATATTTACTGAATGCCTGGTCTTATCTCGTTTTCCTTTCTTTCCCAAGTATCTCATCACTGCAACGTAAGTTACTTATATATATACATGACATTGTATCTTACATATTTACATGCTTAACATGATGAAATATATGAAACATGAAACAATACATACAATATATAAGGTGAATTACAAAAGGACTTTTCCATAATTTTTACTCTAGAGATTATTAGCTTAGAGACCTGATGCAAATACCAAACATGTATAAGACCCAATGACTTATGTATTCTTATAAAGGACCACCAACGATGTCCATCACCTCATCAATACTGCAGAAATGGACAGTGTTGGCCAAGTAAGTATAGATAGATTATCTATAATAGACACCAATTATATTGTATCAATTATTATTAGCAAACAATCGTTGGAGCTATTTCCAGCGAAAGCCTCAATTCTCTATATATGTGTCGGATGACGATCATAAGAATAGTGCTCAGAGTTGTCTATAGAATAGATTGTGCTTCACAATAGACAGTCTATTCTCTGTCTGTCTCTGTTGCTGCCTAGCTAGCACTATGTTATGGATAGATCCCTACCCAAAGTGGATAACATGTGTTAAAACTGTTCTTCTTCATTTGCAGATAACTGTGCCGTACGTACATTCCATTTTAATCAATAGTGTATCAAACAACAAGCTTTCCCAGATTATAATATTAAACTGCCTGAACTCTGATATTTTAGCACATTTTCTTCATGCACAGAATAAGCTCAAAAAGATCCACTTTCAGTTCAAACGTCATAATCATGGTTGTAGAGAAATCTAGGACTTTCCCCTCAAATTAAAATAGTAATTGATGAACAATTGAAAATAATTGATGCTATAATCTCGCATCCTACAGAACTACCCCTGTCCAACAGGCCATACGTGTGACCATCAGACTGGGGAATGTGTCTACTATGGTATGTCCTACTCTAAATATTCTTGATAACCACACACTATGTTCCTTAAAGCTTGACCGTCATGGCTGAAGTGAGACCAAAAGCACTTTTGGATATAGTTCAGTTTTCATTTTCACAAGAGGGCTCTTAAGGGCTGGGAGCTCAGCTCTTACAGGCACAAGATAGGGTGAATAATCATAATTATGCTACTATATATGTGATTGAAGCAAGACATGGCCAACGTTTTCCATATAATGCACCACCTTATTAAATTTTATTGATTAAAACCTTCTGAGATTCATAGAGATTGCCAGAATAAGCTTCAGTTCTCAATGGGGATGATAATCTGCAACATTCATGATAAAAGATTATCCCTTCAAGTATTTGGTTACAGATGTGAATCGCTGTCCAGCGCCCACTATTGGCGTGTGTGTCATTGCCTGTACCCGGAATAGCTGTGGCCATGGAACCATTTGCTGTCCCACAGGATGTGGTGGTATGACGTGCGTACCCCCAGGTACGGACCTACATTATGTATCAATTATTATTATTTTACCCATGGCATGACAATCCCAATCAATTAAAATGTGACTGGACTGTAAATTTACCCCAATTATTTCACGTGTTATGAATACAGAGATTCATTCAATCTATATAACGGATCGTAAATAACTACATTGACCTTTTCGAATTTTTCTTTTTCAACATTCAGCCCCTCAGCATCCATGCTCGGTAAGTTGTTTTATATTATTGGTATTTGCTTCATAGTGCGTTATAATGTTTTATCTCTGCTACATTAATGTGTCATTTGTATTTTATTACATGGTGGTACGGCCTTCTCTACGCTAAGCCTATGGGACCTCCGTACTCCATGTCTTCATAAAGTATGGTGTAGTCATACTGCATGGCCTCCAAATTTGTTGATTTTCTTCATTTTAAGACAGTAGGGCCATGTAATAAACACAAAACCCCACTTATTAACATAAATCATACATCACTCATTGAAGCTGGGTCATATCACACTCAGCCTTCGGCATCAAGTGATATGACCCAGCTTCAACTCGTGAACTATGATGTGCATGTATGTCAATGGCGTGGAGTTTTGTCTATCTATTAAACGAGGTATGTTACTGTAGTTGACCATGTTAAAGGAAGGCTCTTGGACTTAAGACATAGAGGTACCTCCGGTGCTTATAAGACAGACCTTTATTCAAGCTCCTGCTTTAGTGATTGAGAACAATTTGGAGACCCCTATACCCCGGGAGCTTCCCTAAAACATGTATTATTGCCGCAATGCTGTATACATGTAGATCTTTGCACCAACTACGTTATTCCATGCTGTAACACCCATCTCCATAATCTTACAGCTCGTGTTGTGTGCCCAGGGATTCCGCTGTAACAACAGAACTGGACAGTGTGAGCCCATCTGTAAGTAAGAACAATGTCTGAAGTAAAATAAATGTTTGCATGATTTCACAATGGCTAGCTGAGAACTTTTTTTTATAAATAGTGGGCCAGATTGGTTTCTGATTATTAAGGAGCTCAAGGTGCTTCTATATCTTAAAATAGTCCCTGAGATGTGTAGTTTCACTGGCAGAAATACCATGCTATAACTACAAAATGAACAATGCCGTTGATGCGTTTACCTTAATCAAACCACTAGAACCATTGTATTGAAACCTATTGACTGCGACTTGTAAATAACTATGTTGCCATTTTATTAGCATATACAAAGGTATGGAAGAACTGGGGAAGTACAAATTCAACTGACAATTGCCCCTACCTTCACCACCGCACATGCATGCACTGCTATGAATTATTACTATGCATCTTATATTTCTCTCCTTGCAGCAAACATGTGTGGGGTAAGTACATATGGGGGTGTGTAACATCTCGTTTCTGTACGTGTAGCAGTATTCATGTGAGGAATTTGCAAGGCATTAACCTAACCATTGTGGACCTGCTTATCACCGACTGCTCACCATACATTCTATAGGAAAATAAGTTAATACTCACAATACCTATCATCTATCTATTACATACTATATATGACATAAATATCCTATACATGCGTCCTGCTCCACTGTTTCATTGAAAGGATGAGGTAAAGATCGTGTCCTTATTTCTCCAGGGGCGGCACTGTCCACCCGGCACTGAATGCGACTGGGCAAGATGGATATGTGTACCAACTGGTAAGCAGACAGTGTTAGAAGCTAATGTAGCTTAGCATATTGACCTCGAGACTAACATCAATTTCTCCATAATGTCATGCTTTTCCACGTTTTGTTATATCATGATATCTAGAGTGACAATTCCAAAGTTAAACTGACTTCAGTAATTCAGTAAAACGAAAATGCATGTAATTGTGAACGGATCAATGGATGTCATCTGTGAGTCCCCCTGATAATTAATTAATTCTTGTTGATTATAACTGAAACACATTTCTGTGTTGACCATGAATAATCATTTCAGTGAGTGGCCAGTGCCCAACATACGTTGGGGATCTTGGTACTTGTGCTGTAACCTGCCGGCTTGACCAACATGTTAATAACGGCCCTCCTAGTTGTACCAATGGACGAATATGTTGTGGGACGGCATGTGGAGGAACCACATGTGTGCACCCAGGTAATATGTTGTTCGATTTTTTCATTATATAATCATTATGCTATAGGTTACATGCATTTGGCTGTATATATACATATAAAATTAGCACAATGTGCTTGTAACGGTTGGCACTTATGATATATGTGTTGTATACATTGTAAAGGGGGTATGCAGACAGGCTGCCTGCTGCCAGGGTGATACATTTCAAAATGAATATTATATTCTCATCAATTGCGATTTGCTGTTTCTAATATAAAGAATAAACTATTTCATCACCTTTTTTACTTTGAATGTATTGAAATGATATTATATCCATTTCGTGTTTTTCATTTTAGTCAATACCAACATCTGTGCTGTAAGTATACAGTAACTGATTATAATTGTATTTATAAAATTATTTCAAATTACGACATTGTAAGTAGAGTTGATTGTTAACAGTGGACTTAACTTTCATCCAGATAATTATTGCAACAAACGCCACCTTTATGAGAATGAATGCATAATAATTCTCCATTCCAAGAAGACTATATGTAGCTTCTCTGATTTTCCTGCATATTGACTTTAAATTATATCTGATGCCATCATGTTGTTTATAATCCTTATGTGAGTCTTGTCAAAGTAATTGTTGTTAAACACTTGGAATCAGGTCTTACATACTTTATTTCCACCAGGGCGTACGTTGTGAACATGGTAACCACTGCCACCCTGCACTAGGGACCTGCGTGCCCAGTAAGTTGAACCCTGACACATAGGCCTAATGCTTCAATATGCCCTTCATCGCCATGCATGATGCATGAATACAGTTATATTAGATTATTTATTATTTATTAATTAGATACAGAGTTACTCGCCAGAGTTGCTTTCATGCATGTATCATTGCGACCTAGGGCATAATGCATTAAATCACCATGCGACTTTTTGACATAATAATCTGCCCGCCATCTTGCCCCTTTATCTTTGTATCACCACTAATATAGATGTCTATAATATTATATCACAGATATGTCATGTGGAAAATTTTTAACTTCATAATGTACATAGACATTACATTAACAGTATTGTATCAACTCCAATTTCGGGAGACGATTATCTCTGCTCATATCAGGTGTGTAACATGACAAGACACGGTCAATATTTTCAAATATATTATGATATATGTGTTGCCTCTGTGTTTACAGATGACGATGATCCATGTGCGGTAAGTTCAAAACACATTTTATACCGATATGTACATGATATTCATTTTTGAGTATTCACTGGCAGAAAAGTGTTTCGATTTGGAACACATTTGTAAACTGTTCTTGAAACGTTCCTTGAATCCGATTACTTTTCCAAACACTTACCACTATCATAGAATGTGTTTCAAATTCGAACATATTTAGATATGATATAACAAGTGTCTAATCTTTTTGAGGGGTTTCACTATCTAAGGACACATCATTTTAGTATGAACTTAATAGCTCATAGTTAAGTGTTATAGATTGCCATACAATGGAAATGATCATCATTGTTTGTATAATTGTGCCTTTCCTCTTCAAATATTAGAGAGTCCGCTGCCGTAGTGGAACATATTGTCATTATGGACAGTGCCTACCAGGTAAGTTCACGTCAAATGATAGAATTTAAAAAACATTCATAGAATAGTATTTATTATATGTTCAATACTATGTTAAATATACAAATGTAGCATGGTTTGTGTTGGCACATGGACAGTGGAAAAGTATCTTATTAGAAGCTTTCGTAATCTACACCTCAATGACTGGTCTCATTCTGAGGTCTCCAATTCATAGTGTTAATGATAATACATTACCTTAATATCTGGTAATATAGCCTCTATTATTGATCAAAAATCATGTGGTATTTCCAGTGTGTGGTAAGGATGCATGGGGTCAGATCATTCAGCCTGATGGTCCTTGTGGAACTGCTCACTACAGCAACTCCCACTGCCGTAAGGGTTGGATGTGTGTCTCCAACCACTACATGGGCGGCAGGTACTGCTGTCCTGCCGCTAAGCCTCACAAGACTACTTCAATGGCCGTTAATAACAGGCCATCCAGCCTTCTGGTAGGTGTTATCCTATTCTCCCTGTATATCCATGTTCACTTAGTATATTTGTACTCAGCACGGCCAATAAAGAACTGCTGACGAAGAACAAGCAGTCAGCTTTTTGATGGACACCTGAGCTTTTATCAGTAGCGTAGGAAAAGGGGGGGGGCAGGGGGGCCCGCCCCCCCCCCAATCACTGAGGAGGGGGGCCTGAATAATTATGTTTGGCCCCCCCCAAAAAAAAATTGTCAAGACCTGTAATATAATACACACAATTTTCAATCCTCTCCCGCATAGAAAGAAGTGGGGCAGAGGGGGCCGGGCCCCCAAATCAGACCAAAAGGGGGCTCAAATACTACTTCTCCATACAATCTAATAATTATGAGGATGTATATAATACATAATGCATAAAACCTATACTTTAAGTTGGTCGGAGAGGGCCCCCCTTGGGCCCCCCCAATGAAGATTTGCTTCCCACGCCTCTGATTTTATAGCAATTAAGATAGGTAACACAGATCTACAGGTCAGGATATCCCAATATGTGCCCAAATAGGTTGGCATAATATTAAGCGCATGTTTACTTTAACTTTAGTTTACTTTACTTTAATTAACAGAGACTTACTTTAAATAACAGAGACTTGACACTCTTTGCGTGCATCATTCTATATACAATATTTTCATTTCTCTTTCAGGGAATCCCTCTGACTGTCCTAATGGGTTTGCTATTAAAGGCGCTTGGCCATTATTGATAAAGTCAAGCCCCAGTGAATTTTGAAGCATATTGATTAATATTAAACAGACCGAAATGTAAACCAGGATTATGTTGTGTTGTTAACAGTTCACAGGTTTTACTACAGCTCTCTTTTACATAGATATCAATTCACAATCTATCCAATATTAGATCTATCTTATAATAATGTCATGTTGTAAAGGACCTACATAGTATACCTTGTATTCTATTATTAATGTTACTAAAACGTATGAACTTTAAACAGAATTCCTGTTCCAAACTGATAACTGTGTCACTTTACCTTAATAAAATCATTTCTATAACCAACAGTTCTTATATCTATCTTCATTGCGTAATTATAATCTTGAAAAAGAAAGATTCCATAAAGATCAGATTATGCCAGGTGATGACCTCTCATCCCGCTCCTTCCCATGATATATACGTAGTAGTACTAGTAGTATTATTTGTACACACATTTTCTTATTGTAATTGTCAAGATTGACTATGGCTAATACCTTATTCAATTATTATTACTAAAGGTATGAGGACTGGAGTGTGGGCACTATGTCCAATTGCTGCATGGTGTCAGTTTCCCCCATGTCAAACCCTGTATTGTCTTTGGCATTAGATTGAATAGTTTTCTTCTGATCCATCGATTTTGAACTGGCTTTATCTATCGTCCTGCAAAAAACGAAATGATAAACAAAACGTGAAAAAAAAACACTGAATAAAACAGCTATCAGAATTATCAGAATTAATTATATTCAAGATTTTCAGTTTACATGGGCAGACAACCTTTAGTAGCTTATACATTATTGTTAAATATATTATGTATTTACATTGAATCCAGGCACTGCCTGACTTTCAGGTGAGAGTGCTTTTGGTGACAGTGACGCTCACCTTCCTGAGGGTATTAGTGGGTACTTCCATGTTTTATATGAGTGTGTAGGTTATATGAGTGTGTAGGTTATATGAGTGTGTAGGTTATATGAGTGTGTAGGTTAAAGGTACAGAAGGTCTATACTCATTATTTCCAACTTGGTAGTTGGGTCGAAACCATGATTTCTATTTGGACTACTTCTAGTATAATATACGAACCTGTCACGTGTCATGTCCTCTATGGTCTCGGGTAGGTCTCTGTCCTTTGTCTCTGGTAGGAAGATGGCCACAGAAGCCACCAATATGGACAGAGCACCATAGACCAGGAAGGGCAGTGGTGCCCACAGCTTCTCCTGTAACAATGGTGCATTTGGAAATGTAATACATCGAGACTTAAAAGCTTAATTGCAAGGGGGAGAACTTTACAGCATACAAGGAGTAATCAAATTCAATCACTAGTTGTTATTAAAGAGAATCCCTTCTACAGTAGATTCTAGTGTAGAACTACAATAGATGCTACTGTATACCTACACTAACTATTTGCAGTGTAAGGTAAGACAGGACAAAATAGTCCAGGAATGCTTATGGAGTGAGCGCATGCCCTTACTTACACTTATTGCTATCTGGGGCTGCAGCAGCCCCCCTACCCTGGCTATTGTGGAGGAGGAGCCAAGTCCTACATTCCTTAGATTGGTCGGGAAGACCTCAGCGGCATACACATAGAGCATTGAGAAGAGGCCTGCGGCCGCAGCTTTACCCAACATTAGGAACGTGGTGAACAACCAGTCATATTCTGTAAGTAACATCATTTGGATAAATATGTATGATATTGAGAGACATCTATGGAACCAAATGCAACAGCTTTTTTTAAGTACAGCACCAACTAGCCAATGTAACATAGCTCCATAATATTATATAGCTCAGGCGGTAGCTCAACAATATCAAGACTTAAGATCCATTCAAAGTGATTGATACACAAAGGGTGAGGTGTCATTAAATGCATGGAAAATATGCAATTATTGACTACTACATGACACTGAGTGCACCAACTCAACCAATGTGTAAGACAGGAATACGATGAACGAGGGAACGTTCAAGAAATACGTTGTGCTAGGGGGTGAATGGGTCATTTGGTCTGACTAACATATACATGTTTAAAACGGTGACAAGGGGATAAGTGGCTGCTGAAAATGTTCCACAATACATTGACATGATAACTGTTTAACGTTCTCTAATAATTAACCAATAAAAGTGTATATACAAGCCTTACTTGTGCTGCCCACCAAGGGGATGCAGGCTACGGAGAATAGACCCGCTATGAGAAAGGTGAGGAACAGAGGCCAGCGTCTCCCAAATCTTTGCAAGGCAATGCATGTCAACGCATGGGCTGGTATCTAGAAGTAGATGCATAGCAACGCTTATTATCAGCCAGACATTATATACAACAAGTAATAGTCAATATAAAAACATATAGCGGTGGTATCATTTAATAGAACCTACATTTACTATAGGATACACTGGCTCTGAGTGTGGAGGGGTGATTAATTTAGAGTGGTAATGATTGCTTGCTCATCTATATATACCTGCACCAAAGCTGATATTGTGTTGTTCAGAAATAAGCTGCCCTTCAAGAAGCGTACTCCCAAGGAAAGGCCATAGTAGATAACGCACACAACAAACCTACAAATAACATCATAATCTGATAACATGATCAAGAAGTGATCAAAACCTACAAACATTTGTTGTGGACAAGAAGACAGTGAAGACGTGTAAACATTCTAGTGGCCAGTATCATTCAATTTTTCGATAGACCAATAAACAAACAGCTATAACTCAAATGATTTCTAATGAGGATATTTTTATTGCATTATGATTATAGGCAGCTACAATTGATGCTATAAGGTTATATTATATATGTGCAATACCTACCAACACAACCACATTTTCAGGGTCACCATTCGGATATGGTAGCCCCGCAGCAGATCTAGCACTGTTGGCTTCTTCGTTGATGTATCTACCTGTTACCAAAAGTATATTCATACAAAATCATGTTATGTTATAATACATGGCTCTATTTGACCATATATATGGGTATCCGAATGTTGGACGTTGTCGCCGTGTCGAATTTTAGAAACTACATTCTGCTCTATTCCTTTGTGTCCATCAAATGTTAAAAGGGCCGTGTCGCCCATGTCGAGTTTTGAAAGGAGCGTGCCGCCGTGTCAAACGTTTCGAATTTTACCCAATTATAGTCACCTCTATTCCTGATTTATAAAACGGTTGGCCGTGCGTTATAGCTCTAGAGAGGTCACGTGCCGTTCGTTATAGTGTAACAGTGCACGCTGAGCACTAGCTGTAACTAGGTCAATGGCCTGTCTGTAGCTTGTACATTACATCAGCTACAATCATTACGTTAGTTACAGACGGACATTACGTTAGTTAGTCCAGCACAGTTTTATAAAGACAATAGAATACTCCTTCTTCACATCTCGACTGTCTTTTGGCCTATAACACACTCTGGTCCCAAGCCTTATGAAGGCTCGACACCATCGTGCGTTATAGGCCAACAGACAGTCTCGACGTGAAGAACACCGTTTTCTATTCTCTAAGTAATGCACAATAACAATTGCATAAATAGGAACATAGATGCATAAACACTTACTTTATTCCTGTTTTCTTCAAGAATTAACTCTTCAGGTAGTTGTGTACCATTGACAGCTGCCATTTTCCCCAGAATGCACCGTGCCTCCACATCCCTTCGTACACTCACTAGCCAACGTGGAGATTCTGAGGCTACACTGAAGTCATATAGTTGTGTTTTAATAATATATTTATTGCAATATAAAGGGTGCTTAATTAATATACATTTTATCTCGATAAGAAAACAATGTATGATGGTTCCCAGTATGTATACATAACGCTCTGTCGTTTCTATAGTTTTATGACCTACAATTGCAACACTTACCTCATAAATCCTGGGTAGGCCTTTTCTATGAACCAATACAATCTGAAAGTATGACAGAATTTCTGTAAAATATTGTACATATCCTATAAGTTTCTGGGTGTGTTTGATTATCAAACTGACATTACTTTTCTTCCTGTGTGTGCTGTACTGGACAGAATAGTGCTGGACTGTATACTGGTATAGCATGTTTGAGAGATATTCGGTTAACATTGCTATGTTGTAAGACGTAGTACAATATTCATATACTCACAGCATCATGAAGAGAAACACTGCAGTGAGGAGGGTGGTGAGGAGCTGGAGTTTGTGGTGGTCCCTTATAGCCCAGGAGAAGCCTGACTGGGTGAGGCTACCCAACGTGACAAAGTCATGGGCCATGATGGCACACACAACTCGGTAACGTGGACCGATAACTTCCATCACTGGTCAATATGAAATAGAAAATATCGTTTAATTGATTAGAAATATTTTGAATGGTTGTTGATATTTGTACAATCTTATTCAATAAAAAGAAAAGCAACATACAATGTGGCTCTTTTAGTATTCACCTTCCGCATCCCCTAACCAATGCTGTATCCGAGCTGACAAAAAAACCAGCCCTATATTAAAGGTTAACTTCCAAACTTTTACATAACGTTTTTTTGTTAGCTGGGATTGGCCTACGTTTCTCAACACCAGAAAAACTGTCTATATCTCATGGATGGAAGGAGAACCTTAAGGATCTTTTCTTTTTAAAATAGGTAAAATATACTTACACAATACAGTGTAGACAGGGAAGACACCTGCCAATCCGACACCAACCATGAACCTACTCACACAGTACAACCAGTAGAAGGGACTGACCGTCTCTATGGCGTTAAATAAAACCTGCACAAATATGGCCACGATAAGGGTCTTCACACGCCCAATACTGAAAAATGTAAAGTAGTACGCCTGCATACTTTATCATATTAAATGAATGAAATCCTTGACGGACAAGATATCAACGTAAGATGTACATCACTTTCATAAATTAAGGTGTTGCATAATATCCAGAAAATAATATCAATATTTACATTATTATCTAATGTAAACTTTATTCTCTTATTGCGTGCTAATACTATCGGGATGATTAAGAATGTCCTGTGTAGTTTAGAGCCACCGTCCACTGGGGTACCTCGGCCGACTAAGCCCATGGTACATTTTAGCTTCGGCCGATTAGAGCCCAGTGGACGGTGGCCATTATATGGTTACGTAGCGAAGATTTGATCTAGGCTATAGCATCAAGATACCATTTTAGAGGATGAATTCTGCTGTAATAGCACATAAAATGAAGGCACATCTTACAGATCAGATAGTTGTCCAAAGACAGCGCTGCCCACGAGAAACCCGGCCATAAAACATGTCTGCACGACTTGTACGAGGAAGTCTCTGTCACACACCAAGTCCCACTGTTAGCAACAACAGAGTTATTATGACAAGCTAAAATGGGATGGGTCACGCTGTATTTCAAACTCCTATTATTATTGTCATTATCATTATCATTATTATCATCATTATTATTATTATTATTATTATTATTATTATTATTATTATTATTATTATTATTATTATTATTATTATTATTATTATTATTATTATTATTATTATTATTATTATTATTATTATCGTCATCATCATATTATTATCATTATTATTATTATTATCATTATTATTATTATTATTATTATTATTATCATCATCATCATCATCATCTTCATCATCATCATATTATTATTGTTATTGTTATTATCATCATTATTATTATTATTATCATCATCATCATTATCATTATTGTTATTACTATTGTTATTATTATTATTATTATTATTATTATTATTATTATTATTATTAGTAGTAGTAGTAGTAGTAGAAGTAGTATTATCATTATTCGTTCTTATTACCATGATGCCATGATATCACTGTATTTTCTACTTACCTTACTTCTGATGGTTGAGGTGAACACTGACTGGTCATACACCCAGGACCCACACTTTGCAGTAGGAGTGGACTCATTCACCATGACGCTCCTGTTCCAGGTCAGGAAGTCATCCCTACTGAAGGAGCTGTAGTCCAGTGTGTACATGTAGCACTGGCTGAGAGATTGGTCATAAGATTATACCACAATGAAGAAGAATTGCTGAATTGTCATTTGTAAAATGGATGCGAAAGAGTTATAAATATGTGACGTGATCTCAGATCATCTGCGAAAGGGGGCTTTAGTTAAAGATGCAACAATTAAGGTCCATTTTCGCAGATCAAGTCATATAGAGCCCACCAGGGTTTTTAAACAATGAAAATTGGTAATCTACTTTAGCAATACTCATCGCAGACATGACCATACCTAAGCTGGAATTTGTCTGTTGATTTCTGCAGCAGACTCAGTCCCTCTCTCATAAATCAAGTTAATTAGCATCTCTTTTATGTAAAACACATGAAATGTGATTATTTTGTGTATGTTGCTTCTTAACATAATCACCTATAGGTGGTTCTGCCTGCCTCATCCGGTGGGGCCATGATGTACTTCTGTAAGTCAAAGCTCAGGTTGGACAGAGCGTCCACCTGACACCAGTGCTTCATGTTGGCACCAGTAAACGTTACAGCCAAATTGTTCCAACCTTTTAAAAAGAAGTTACACATGTAATATTAAAAATATTGACGTTCTTCATCCCTGTAAATGGTATGATCATAAAATGTTAAAGAGTAGACCATTGTTATTTTACTTAGACATCCATTTATGTTACAGTTTAGCTCATATCAATACCCCAGTCATCTCAGCCAGGACATCTCCAACATGCCAAAGAAATATGAATAATGTCCTGGCAATGGAAGAAAGTCCGAAGTATGGGACTTGACCGAGGGGGATATCCATGCAGGGGGAAATCCACGAGATTTTTGTCCTATATCTCGGCTTGTGGAAATAATGTGTTCATCGAGATGATTGGCACAGAGTATGAGTATCATGGACTATTAAGAGACTGAAAACCCGTGTTCATTGTCTCCCAGATTATGATACATGATTCAAAAGAAAACTAATAGAGCAATAGGTATGCAACGTACCTGTGAGCACCCCAGCCATACCGAGCACCACATAGACTCCCAGTTGGTACACTCCAAACTGCCCAACATGCTGTAAGATCTCATCAAACAACATGATGGCAGGTATATGTGTATAGGGCGTTATGTCCTTCAATAGAAATGTTATAGATTACCTGTAACATACAACGTTTAGTGTTCTGATATGTTGTAGCACTTGTCGGCATGATGCATGGAGACAGCCCTGGCCATGGCTGGACAGGTGCATCGAGCCGACTCTTTTGGGTGTATCAACCCAGTAGGGTCGATGTTGTGCTTGAATGTCTCAGGCTATAGCGCATAAAAGAAGTATGCCAACCGTAAAGGGTTGAAACCAACCAGACTGTTAAACTTTAAAATCCGACATATCAACTTGTATTGTAGGCTAATGATTATACAGTCAGATGATGGTTAAGGAAAAAGCAGGGTTAAGGAATTTAATTACCTAGGTATTATAATTGACCATGACCTCCAGTTTAAGTCACAATGCAAAAAGGTGAGGTCTATGGATATGTCTCGCTACATACAATTACAAAACATTAAGCAGAACATAGACGAGTCTCTGTCCTTATTTATGTGCAGGTCGATGGTCCTGCCTGTAATGGACTATTGTGACTACATTCTAGATAGTGGGCCTGTATCATCTGTTCGTAGATTACAGACTATTTAAAATAAATGCCTACGCCTCTGTATGGGCATCAGAGATCCCCGTGATATCAGAATTGACGCCCTCCATACTCGATGTAGTATTGATAAACTTAATTTACTGTCACTTGCTTTAGCTTTAATGTATCGCATCTCCAAAGATCACTTGCGAATTATGGTTCCAGTCAGACCTTTGAGAAATAATGCTTTGATCAAATTCAAAGTGAATAGACTGATATTAGAATCTTTCAGAAACAGCCCTCTGGGGGGGGGGGGATGCTAGCCTGGAGTTTTTTGCTCAACCTTGGACCTCATTTTCTGAGCCTGTTAAAGTTGCTTATTGTTATTATCCATGGTGCCTAATATTACATTAACTACCTAGCACTTGTGGAAACCATTATAAGCAAGTCTATGAGCTTGACATGAGTGATCATTATGTATGCTAGATACCCAGCTATTGACACTATCTGTATCATATCTAAACTATGATGTGTATATTATGACTATATTTTGAAGAGCATCGACGATTTGTCATGAATTATGGTCAATAAACTTTCCAAACTTCAAACTTCAACTTTGATCAGGAGCTTACATTGGGGTGCTACAACCATATCACTCCAATTAATGCTGTCAAAAACATGCGGCTCAGGTGATAGGCAGTGGGACTATTATGTTAAATCAACAGAAGTAACCCCTCTTTTCCTAAACTTGAGGGTGATAATTATGTAATGGTTAAGTTTAAAAGAATATATACCTGAACCTACCTTATTATATTGCGATGGTACCACCACACAGGGATTCCAGAGTTGACTGACAGTCCATACAAATGTAGGGATGTTGGCATCTACCTCACGGAAAGTGCAATCTAATCTAATATGGCTGATCCCGTGTATAAGTATATTACATCATGGGGATAAGTTCTATCGCTGTTGTGTTAATCCCACAGAATAATATACAATAGATGCTTATCATTGGTGTATTATTTTTGCATTGTTGTTAATGCAAGATATGGCCACATTATTGGGAAAATAATGACCCCCCCCCCATGCCTGTATTCGTTTTGATTGATATTAGCCGTATAACAGCTAATGAAAGAAACCGGGTGTGCGATGTTCACATTTCTATTGATTATGTGGCATTCTGGCCATTCTGATCCTGGAAGGTGCTGCCATCTGCATGTTTTGGGCAGAAAATCTTTCTTTCAGGGGATGGGTAACCCAGATTTAGTAAAGTTGAAGTTGAAGTTTGAATTGTTTATTGGCCATAATTTCATAACAGAGATGCTCTTCTAATAACAGCCAAGTGTAAAAGTATATACAACATATAAACATCAGATACGTCAGACTGAGTACAATCCGGTAAATCCATGTGGATATGGCGAGTACAAAGTATCAATCAGAGAGAACCAATTAGAGCAGTAGAAAAAACGATGGTTTCCACGAGCATTTGTATTCAATATATTATTCAGATTCTGCCAACAACGGCTGTACCAGCTATGAAATATACACACAATATAATTTTACACTACAATGTCACAGTTGAAACACACTGACAGGAAACAGATCACAGTTTTGCTTTAAATATATCTATTGTTTCACAATGTTGTACGGTATGATCTAACTCATCCCATACCAGCTTGCCTCTGTATAAGGGGCTTGATCTATATACTTCCTTTTTTGGTCGGTTTACCTTTAATAAAATGTTTGAATTATTGCGCAATACTCTGACAGGAACTATTACATTATTGTCACTCCTTGACCATTTGTACATTGAAGACAATAAATGACATTTTCTACGACACTCTAGCCTTTCCATTTTCGATCTTGTATGTAGGTCATCAATACTAATGTCTTGTAAAGGAATTTGCCATCTGCATGGACTGACCAAACTATTATGATTGGGGGTGGTGGTGGATGTTTCCAGGAATTTAAAACATTTCGAAAGGATATTGACATAATCCTCGAAGCATAGCAATGGCATTTTCTGAATGATGGAAATGTGGAATTTCAAGGGCTAACATATGTTGTGCTAGCGTATCCTTCTCTTGTTCTGGTCGAGGAACTAATTATGATTACTATTTATCAACAAGAGTGACTTATGAATTATATTGTGTGTAATTTATATGTTGTAAATTGCTTGTAAATTAGTTGGTAGAATACAAGGATGTTGTATGATCAGGTAATTTCTTCAACTGCAAATCCCCCCCCCCCAAAAAAAAGAAAGGATAACCAGAAAGTCCCAGGCCACTCAAGAAAAAGTTGTTTCTCATCACCAAGGAGTGAAAAATATGACGAGGGCGTTTTTTATTTAATCTTTATTTCACTTTTAATTGGGGCTAAAATATATAGGGAAATTCAGACTTTTCGCCATCAATTTTGACATTTTATTAATTTGTAGTTTAGGGAGTGGTCATTTTTTAACAATGGGGGGGGGGGGGGGGGGTTGGTGGATTTTTGCGCGACATTTTTTTGGTCCCCCCCCACGGGAAGGGTCAACATGTTTTTGGTCCTCCCCCTCAGGCAAGTTGAAATTGAGCGCGGCCGACCCCTTTGAGCTATAGTAACATGCGGACTTTTTTGCTAAAAAGGGGTGCAATTTATTTGTTATAATGCAGGTCCTTCATAGCTGACTGCATTGCTGACAGCAAGAGCTTTAATTTGATACCAAATTTGCCAATACTTTTCCAATTTTAACATATTTTTCGTCAAAAATGTTTAAAAAAAAAAGAGTTTTCCCCAATTCACGATTTGTATATGCGCGGTGAGGAGAAACCAGTTTATCTTTTTGAGTGGCCTTATACATGAGCCCGTGTACATCAGGCAAGGACAGATCCCGGGGGGGGATCCTGGGGGAGGGGGGCTGGACCCCATGCCTTTGAAATATCTTTTTACATTTTTATATTATGTTTTGATCCACCACGAGTTTTTTTTGTACTTTTATGATTGTTGTAGCACCCATTAAAGGCACACACAAGGGGCCTTTCCCCTTTTTCTATTTGCATTAAGGGTTCTAGAGTTGAAATTGTGAAAATAAATACTTGAACATACAAAAGCCATGATTCAGACAAAGTAATTTTTATTGCCATTCTGTCTAACAATTGTAATTGTTGGACCAGCTGCTCACGTCGCTAGCAAGTAATATGTACATACAATACTTTAATTACACAAGTTATTAATAGAAATATCTAGGTATGCTTAGCTTCTCTTTTTAGTTGTAAATATTATTTTTTCTCTCGAAAATCTGAAAACGAAAGATGTGTAGCGCATCATAATTATTTCAATTTCTTCAAACTCATGTCTTCCAAACATATCAGTTGCCCATAGTCTCTGCTATTCACGTTTAGGCCATCAATTAAGTGCACAATCCAAATAGTGGATTCCCAGTTGTATACATAGATACATGACACCAATATATATTTACAAGGTATAGGGGAGCTACTAATATCTGGAATATCTTTGTGGCCAGAAATATACAATATGAGCTGGAAAGGAGAGACTGCCTATATAATTCTAGAATATTATATTATGTAATTTTACATGCCTGTGGTGTCACTGCATGGTGATAATTACGATCTATACTTGCTAAAGCAGCAGACACAGTTTTCAATTAGCAAATTGACACTTTCGATGAGTGAATATACCATTCACAAACCAAGTCAATCAAAGTCTATAACCATCATTGCAAGAGGGAAAGTCCAGTGTTTGCATAGTGTGCGAAATATTTGAAGACAGTCATGCTATTTTTATATAGTGTGAGGTGACACAAAAGGATCCATGTGAACTGCTTTCTGGGAAGGATACGATGAAGGATCATCACTGGGATCAGGATGCCATGTGCTAGCATTGTGGGTAGGAAGTTTGTATAGCACGATGCCACAATGCCATCCACAACAATTGACCCACTAGGTGTATGTGGGCAGTAGAGACCATTGAGCCATTCTCGGCTCACAGCCTTGACTTTATCAGTCATAGTGACCGATGTGTCCTGTTTGTCAATGGTAAAGACTGCATCGCCAACTTTGACATCTTTAGCTGCCCTCAGGGTGCCAAGCTCGCCAACATGGAGCAGGTGACCTGGGGACAATCTCAGCATCTTATCGCTTTCCAGTATGATAGACACAAACTGTGAGTGTCCATTAGGAGTGGAATGGCTGAACATGATGACGGGCTCATACTGAATGCCGCCTTTACGGTCAACAATGAGAACCCGGTCATTAAGTCTCAGCTCTTTCATCACCTTCTTGCCATCGGTTGTGTACACTGTAGCTGAGGAAGGGAAGCATCTGGCGTTGTCACAAATTCTCCTGCAGCAGTTACCTAAGCCAGTCCAGCAAAATCTGAAGCAGTTACCTAAGCCAGTACAGCAAGATCTGAAGCAGTTACCTAAGCCAGTACAGCAAGATCTGAAGCAGTTACCTAAGCCAGTACAGCAAGATCTGAAGCAGTTACCTAAGCCAGTGCAGCAAGATATGAAGCAGGCCGCAATTGCTGCGCATGCAAGAAACTTTCTCCAACACGGTTGTGTTATCTTGTCTGATGTGTAACGCACTCCTTGTTTCCGATTGTCATGCATTACCTTATATACCATCGACATAATCATCTCTCGTGCCTGCTCTCGTTCTTTCCCATACACTGCCATTCCACTGGTGGCAGCATCAGCTGTTACAGACCCCATTCCCAACTCGACCAACACAACACGGTTATCTATTCTAGACATCAATTTCTTTACTTCTGGATCCCCGCTCACGTCTTGCAGAAATTTCTCAGCTCCTGTGCTTGAATAGTGTGCCAGACTGTGCGTCGCCACCACCATGAAGTGGTTGATTGAGCCCTCATTCAGGATCTACAAGATAGAACGAATTCGTTATTGAAGTCCTTGAAATAATACATATCAATGTGTTTAGCCATTATATAGCTATCAGCCAAGTCTAATTATATTAAGTAAGTATATACCAACACAATATATACAGTGTGTAGGGTAGGATAATCGTATAATACTCATCTGCAAGGTTTGAGCAGAACGCACTGGGCTCTACCATAATGATATATATCCGCCAAGAGATATATCATGTTGGCTATATCAAGGGGTACAATTTGAATGACTAATCAACCTACCTAGACCTTGTAAACACATATATACGCATATTCCCTTTATCAAACAACAAAGACCTACCTTCTTTTTGAACAGCCTCTTGATGCCCAGATCACTACTCCGTCTATAGCTGTTGTTTATCACAAGGATAAAAACGTCAATCCCACTGTTCATCTTAGCAATTGTCTGGAAAAAAAGAAAATTTGATTTCAAAATGAATTTAAGTCTTGTGGTTTCCAGGGATAGACACTACGCTGGCCCGTGAGCCGATGACCTGTCTGACGAGAAGGAGAAGAGAAAACCGGTCATAAAGGTTAGTTCTGAATGGGAGCCAGGCCCGCTACCTCGATCCACTTCTCCCTGTGTGTGATAGGTAGGCTTTAGGAATATTAGATATGTTCCTATGGAGTCTTGGCAAATGTTGGGGAATGGCTCAAACCTACCCCCCCCCCCCTCCATGATTGGGAGGAGGCAGGCCCTCTTTTTCCTACAGCGAGAATTTTTGACACAAATGGTGATGACCCAAAGCCATCAGCTTGATTACAATATTTGCCACTAGGGGCCCAACTAGACACCAATATGGAGTATGCAGTACCTACTCCAGGCCATCTATTATTTAATAGGCTAAGTTATCAGTATAGTGATTAGTTTCAAACATTAGTTTCCAGTGTATGTCACTCACAGGGAAGAAAGTGACCAAGCTCAGAAGAATGTGAAATGTTCAGATTGAAGCCGCTGAATATTAAACGGTCATTAAAGTACAGATCGTCGCGACATAGAGAAACTTGAAAAACACTTTCATCCATGAATATACCCAAATATAACAATTTGAAACAAGAAATCAGCCGACAACAGTCATTCCATCGGCTATAGTGGACTACCAGTCATGGAAAATAATTATCCGCGCTTGCAGTATAAAATGAGCCCATAATTTTATAGATAGCTACTGGTCCATGGCTCAAAAGGTTTATGTCTACCCTTGTGTTTGTGGTAAATTAGTCCTCATCAAAGAGAGTAGGACTTTGTTTACGTTATACTAGTAGTACATGTACAGGTAAGGTATCACATCTAGGCCATACGGCAAGCACAACCGTACGGTTTCCCTTGTATAAGAAGGGAACATGTATACTTATACAAAACCACTACCCCCCCGTCTTGCAACGAATATAGCTCTGGAACCATCCTCCCTCCCAACCCCAGGCACCCCCCAGGCACCCATCATTGTTAACACACCATATACTAGTATGAGCCTCAGACGGGGGGGGGGGGTCTCATGTCTCTGGTCCATTTTCCCTCTAGGTATTTGACCACTTAGCAAAGATCTTTGCAAATCTAGATATACTATGGGAAAACATAATCGTTTCATTGTGATTTTTAGAAGAAGGGGGGGGGGTACATGCTGACCAGAACAATTCTCGATATTCCACGTTCATTGTTTTTTTTCTGCCTCTGGTCGTTGGTAAATCTTGGGAGCCATCTCCCCCTGCGGAGCATCGTTTTTGTTTTCTTTATGCCCCTCTCCGTCCAAAATATTTACTGTAAAAGCTGGTAATCCAATTTATCAAAATAAGGTGGCCTTAGTCCTGGACCATTTACGGAAATAATAATGATTTATAACTTCTGCTACTTTTCTGTTCCTCCTTTAAATTTGACACTTCTAATGACTTCTGTGTAGCATTGGTGCATTTTTGTTGATTTCTTAAACATCTCACTTTACCATAAAATGCGTATAAGTATCCATTTGCGTATATATATGATGTCACATATTTGATTAATGCCAATGCTCCTGGAAAATGTGGAATGTTCTGAACCACAAAAATCTGCATAATGCAAAAGGAATAAAGTAAATCTTATAAAAGCTTAAATCTATGAAGCTTATGAGTATACCCCAAGTGGCCCCTGGGTAAAGTCAAAGACCATATGGGTCCGCATGTTTTGATGCAGATGGATAAAGTCAGACAAATACCACATGGGCCTACAGGTCTTGATGCAGATAGCGTCAGGGAGAGGTAGAGTTCTCTTGGTGCAGACAACAGCTTTCACATAATTTTTATGCAGATTATGTTATTTTGATGCAGATCACGGTTGGATGGTCAGCCGTTATCTGCACGACTGCAGATCACGTTATAGTTACTGCAGAGCACGGTTGTACGTTATCTGCACTCCTGCAGATTACGTTAGTTACTTCGGTTCACGGTTGTACACCCTCTGCCTCGCTCACCCCTAGGCTCCCATTACGACCTAGATACATAATGCAGTATGTGCTATAGGTTTCGGAATCGGATCCTGGACAGGCGGTGGTGGATCGGGAAACTGGGGCTTTCCAGAGGAGTAGAAAAGAGGCAGAGGGAGGGGGCACAGTGTCTGGCTCCCCCCTCCATCCTTCCCACCCCGACCCCCTAGCAACACTCGTGCATCTCCCGTGCCCCCTCCCCCATATTTATCTTTTCTATTTCCCTGGTTTTAAACCATTATCATATGTTATTGGGGTCTGCTTCCCAGGCAGTGTTTGATATGGGATATGACAGTAATCTAACATTCAGCACGATTTTTGTGTATAGTGATATCACATATTATATAGATCTATTCGAATAACAATTATTATTGTATATCATATGACCTACCTCGGCCAATGCCTCTGTCTCTATTTCTGTCGCGCTCTGTTTGTCGATGGTCCCATAGTCAGTGGAGTCCATGAATGCACAGCCCGGTGTATCCACCACAACAATCTTCCTCCCCTCCTCTCCTACCTCTCCATATTTCCCCACTGCCTCCTCACATAGAGGTGTCTCTGATGACACTGAGGTGCCACTCGTCTTAAAACTTCCATCCCCAAGTAGCAAACTTCCCAGGGCACTCTTGCCAGCTCCTCCTTCCCCAATAAGCATGATTCTAGTAGGGATGGGTGCCTCCTGGGGTGGGAGTTGAGGGAGGTCTGCAGCAGGAAGACTGCTCCAGTGTTGTTTTCGGTGTTCTAGTTTCCTTCCTATTCCCCTGCTTATCGTGACCAAGTCTTCCTCCATGCCTCCATTTGTGAGTTCTTCTATCTCCCATTCTGATAAATTGGGTGCCTTTTCCTGTAGACTCATGCTGGTGGCAGTGGGTGTATGTGCAGGAGGACTGAGTGGTACTGGGAGGGTAGATCCTCGTGATCAGGAGGTCGGTGCTGGTATGACTGCATGTGGTACAGTGACCTGACTATTTATACTACCGTAAACCTCCGTATAAATGCACCACCGTCTGCAGACTGGAGTATAACCACTCTTATACGTTAGCTGCGGCCTCTGTGCCTCTACATGGGTAAAAATCGACAGGGGCGACACGGCCACACGGCCGTTTTAGGCCCTTTTAAAAATCGACGGACACAGAAAAATAAAGGATGACAATTGACCTGCAGTTATTCTCTCTGTAAGCCCTTATATACATAAAAATCAACACACCGACACCGCCCTTTTGCTAAAAATCAACAGGGCAACAGGGTAAAAAGTTCGGGGACCCATGTAGAGGCACGGCTCTCACACCCCTCCCCCAAGTAGCCATGCTAATAAAGAAGTCCTAAGGGTATGTTTACACTTCCTGGCCAGAATAACCACTCTTATACATTACACCCTCCCTCCCTCCTTCCCATCCTGCCTCCCCAATAGACATCCATTTTATTTCATGTTCCAGGGTGGTATAACCACTCTTATACAATACAATGCTGTGTATAATGTCTACACCCTCCCTCCTCCACCCCTGGCCAAACACACCAACCCATCGAAAATACAAGCAGCAGCTTGCACGCCTGTAGAAACATAATTATGTAGAATAAAACAGCATAGATGTATCATACAGGGTATTATATGTGTGCCTCACTGTTTATTTGTCATATCTGCCATTACAGCCATTCAAAATGGGTTCTTAATTGTTAAAGACTATATATATATATATATATATGTTTCTGTATCCTATTTTGCATTCAGAAAATCATAATGAATTAAGTGATAATATGCAAGTTTCCCTAAAACCATTCCAGACCGTCCTATAGACATTACTATCTTTACGAGCATGTCCGTGCGTACATCTGATAATAAACAAAATAATATACATGATTTATCATCGTCGTCTGGTACCAAGGTCACCTATGTCACTAATGAAACCCCACAGCAGCTAGTGGACATATTCGGCAGATAGATATGTACGCTGAGGTTTGTCGATATAATGGCGAATGTCAGTGACATCGAGTCAGTGACGAGCCAGTTGCAAATGACCTCTCCAAATATCAAAGTTTCAGTCCCATTGAATGTATTTGGTCAGAATATTATACTTTGAAAAAATTGAAAGCGTCCTTTCCATTCCTTTAGACATCCCCCCTCGCCCCCCCCCCCTCCTTCCACTAATGGGAATTGGGAGAAAAGTGTACAGAGGCGTAGGAAGAAAATCTTTATTACCAACTTTAAGTATCGATTTTTATGCATGATATATCATATACACATTATATTAGATGGAATAGAAGTATTTGAGCCCCCCTCTACTTCTGATTAGGATCCCTGTCCCCTCTGTCTCCACTTTTTCCTACGCGGGAGAAGTAAGATTTGAAAATTGTGTGTATTATATTACAGGTCTTTGGGGGGCCCAAATACATTCAGCCCCCCCCCCCTCCTCAGTGATTGGGGGGGGGGGGCTGCCCCCCCCCCCCTCCTTTTCCTATGCCACTGAGTGCAGTGAAGAGGAAGAAGGGAGTTTTGAACATTTGTCATCGAAACTTCATTATCAGTTACTGAGAATGGAATTTAGACAGTGCCTTCCATTAGTGTGTTATTGGAAGTTCCTTTCAATTTGAACTACAATTGTATACTTCTATTTGTGGGGCATGGATTCCAAGGGTATAGATATGTACAATAGGTATAGCCGAGGGGGAGAGGCACACGATGGAGGTTGACACAACTGGATGAAATAATATAAACCATCTCACCGAGTGCGATCAAAACTAGAATACTTTACATAGGATTATTCACAGCCAAATATCAGCGGGGTCTTGATTAGACCAACTATGTGTAGCTTGGGGGGAAAAAAGTAAGAAAACCCACCAAGCCCTCAACGCTAAGCATCATCACCTAATTACCCAATTCAATTCTTTAATTCAGGCTCAATTGGTTCATTTTGTACATAGGGTATATAAATGGTTACTATATTTATGTTCTTACCAGTGGCGGCGGAACAGGGGGGCCAGGGGGCCGAGGCCCCCCCAACTTTAAAGATGGGGGGGCCAAAGTATGTTTTGGCCCCCCCAACTTTTTGGGAAACAAACTCAGAAACCCCTAGAAAACACTAATCTCATGATAAAATTCCTAAAATTTTCTCAAATGACAAGCTTGAACTCCATTAGAACACATCAATTCAAGTGTAAATTCTCAAAAATTTCTACAGATCATTCAAACCACTCCGAATGCGCCAATTTGAAAGGAAATTCCTAAATTTTCCAGGGGCCTGCGGCCCCAAGACCCCTATTCATGACCCCCTCCAACCTACACCCATTGGGTTTTGGGACCTGGGCCCCCCCCCCCCCCCAACTTTATCCACCTTCCGCCGCCCCTGCCTTACCAGCCCTATACTTATGAGGTCTATAACATGAGAAGATACGGTAGGTGAGCCCCTGTACACCCCCCCCCCAAACAGGACTACCCGAGTCATTACTCCTGTCGCGACGCCTCCTCCAACAGCCCCCCCCCCCCCCCCCATCACCACCACTATCCCCACGCCGACCCTGGCCTAGAGGCAAAAAGTGGGAATAAACCTGGATTGTATACAGTAACCAGAGAGAAGTGGCTGGTTTCGGGTCTTTCGGCACACAGCAATATGGCACAGAGGATGACAGACGTGGAGGAGGTGAGGTCTCTTTCAGACCACGGAGCAAGAGGCCCATCTTTACCCTACAGCCCTTCAGAAGATATGGAGAGGTATATGGAATCCTTAGACATCGGGGGGAATGCAGGAGGAGGCGGGCATGGATCGCCCTCAACTGGTGATCCAATGGTGTATCTAACGGAACAGGAAGAACAGATGCTCTGGTCCTTCAATTCTGAGGACTTCCTTGCTGAAGATGAGATTCCCTATATCAAAAGGCACCTCAGGAGAGAACTGAACATGAGACAAGTCCACTGGACAGTTGACCCACCAGGAATTAAAGCTATATTCCAGGGAGCTGATCCAACAGAACCTATTAAAGTGTTGCTGGTTGGGGTAGGAGGTGTTGGGAAGAGTAGACTGGGGACAGTGCTAGAAGGCGGCAGTGCCCCTGTGTTCAAATCTAGTGATAGCGTGGAGGCGGAGACGATGAAAGTGAAGAGAGCTGATTTTGAGTTTGAAAGACAGAAATTCGCTGTGTTTGACACTCCTGGATATGTCCTGAAAGACCTTATTGAAAAAAAGGCTAGTTTTGCTAAGAAGACTGCAGCGCATAAGGCTATACTGGAGGTATGTATTGACTTCCCGGTACAGCACTAGAAAAATGATGTCCATCACGTATAATTAGAATAGATGTCTCTTTTACATAGTTTTTTTTAATCTTCCACGCTGTGGCCTACACAGGGTGTGCCCTACAAATGGAGAATCCCTTTTTGTACTATCAAAATGTAGGTGTATTGAGAAATATCCTTAATTTGAAAGGCTTAGAGAGGTTGGAGAGCAAGGCCGGGAGCAGGGGCAGACCCAGGAATTTGAAAACTCTCATACATCACTGAGACACATGTAAAGGCCAGGTCAGGGCAGTGGTTTAGACCACCTTATTTTGCTAACTTTACGGGCTTTTGGCTCCAACTTTTTGGAAGGGCAGGGGGGGGGGGGGGGCTGCCCTACAGGGGGAGCCGGATCATAAAATTTCCCGAAGAGCAGAGGGGGTACAGAGGGGGAGGGGGACAGGCATGGAAAACCTCATTTTTGGGTAATCGAATGAAGATATGTTGAGAAATATGCCCAATCTGAAAGGCCTCATTCTTAGTCTCCGGAGCTAACACCAGCAAATCCATCCACTTTGCTTCGCGATGTTACTGGGAGCCACAGTCTGCCGCGTAATACTGTGACGTAGCAGGCCCTTGAAGGACGTAGGCACTCATTTACTCTCGTTCCCAAATCCTTCCGAAGGAAGGCTCTGGGGACAGCCAAATGACCTTGAACTTTGGATTTTGCTGGGTCTGGGCAACCCCTGCTGGTAGGCTGGAACCAGCGAACAGGAACAGGAAATGGAACCAGAATGTATGATGGTAGTTTTAGGTAGATTTACCATCAGCCTTTCTGGTTCTTTTTTCCTGGTCCTGTTCGCTGGTTCCAAGCTACCAGCAGGAGTTGCCCAGACCCAGCAAAATCCCAACATTTGGCAGTTACAAGAGCCTTCCTTCGGAAGGATTTGGGAACGAGAGTAGCACTCATTGTAGACTGGTGGTCGACATGCTGGGAAAAATTCCTAAGGGCATGGAGCAGTAGAGCTAGGCAACATGATTTTCTTGCATCTCTGGAACGTGCTGAATCCGAATATAAATGTTGCCCAGCTTGAATTTTGGGTCTCCTATGTTTAATCTTCAAATGAAAAAAAAGTAAGAAAAAGACCAAAAATTCAAATAAAATGTTAAAAAAATAATTTAATGCCATATAATGACTCAAACTCATGGGATATACAATGCCTAGTGTCACCATAACAATTATGTATAATATGGTTAAAGGTCAAGGTCAACCAACTCGAAAAGGAGAGGCTGTTTCTGGTAGCACTTTGGATTTGATATTCAATACACCATACCCATTTTCTAAAGCACTAATGGAGATGAAACACATTTATATACTATATGTATGTAGTATTGACATATATTTGTCCTAGGAAATTCATTAGTATGACTGATTAGGAAGGCCATTTAGCTAGCAAATTGCAATGGGACACTGTAAATCACTGTATAGAATAGTAAAGACAGGAAAGTTAATGATCTTCATCTTTAATTTGCTTTTATGCCACACCTAATCATGCTTTCTGGATGAAAATTGTTACCATAAGATTAACAAATTTATGCGTTTACATCATACATTGTTCTAATGTATAATTCAGTGTAGGTGAAAGTCACTAGCATAGAAAGTTTCAATGCTTAATAAATTAAGTTCACCTATGTCCTCTAAATCTCGCTGATACATAAGACTTAATCAAGTGAAAGTCTTACTGCTTATTCAAGCACAGGTCTTCCAAATCTTTCTTACATCACACATTATTGCAACACTTTGTTCTGCAATTCGTTTTACAGGAGCAGAATATGACTTCCATACACGCTTTTGGGATTGGGCTTAATGACATCAGGATTGGTTCCAGTCCTCCATTTCTCTTGGTCCAAACCATTGCAGTTGCATTAGGAATGTCTGGTTCTGCAGAATTGGCTTGCTTCCATATCATGGTCTGATGGTGGACCCTTATGATGTGGAAATGCAGTGCATCCTTGGTTTGTGGTAGTGCCTCAGGTTTCTTTGATTTTGAGAACATAATATGGCGTACCTTATCAACATCTGCTATCTCATGAGCTCTGTACATCTTGTACACAAATTCCTCTGCCTTCTTTTCTTTCTCTGCAGTCAAGTCTACTTCTCCTAAATATCGGACTAGTTGGTGGTGACATAGAAAGACTTTCCAGGTAGATCTTTTCGTTTGGCTTGATATGTACGATGTGGTATCACAGCCTGTAAGCGCATGGTATCCCAGCAGTCCATCTAGCGACTCTACCGGCAATGTCTTTGCTACATCCTGAATGGGTATGTGTTTTCTGTTCTTTGCAGTGCCATATATCATCCACATATTTGAGCACATGGCACTGCCAACATGACTAAGGAGGAGTAGGAGAACATCTGTATCATTAGAATGAACAACCACAGTTTCGTACTCACAATTGATTGCATGCAAAACAATCCTGGTATCGGCTTCTTCATGTGTTCCTCTGAGACTGGCTATATCCATTACAGGATCTGATGACCTTACATTGATCAGTAGCGAGGGTGAATCCTCCAGAAACTACGATCACTTTTTGTTGTGACACATTCTTAAGGATCTCACATGAGAGGAACTCATTGAGATTAGCCTTGTTTTCGGACATGGCTATGAAGTTGGGCCAGCTTTTGGGAATAGGTACATCACAATCATTCCCTATCAAATGGCTGATTGGTCTTGTTGCCTTGCTGCGTTGTTTCCGTGTTTTGTTTTTGATTGATTCTTGTTTGTATCTGTCAAATACTAGATCAATTCTTTTGTACTTCTTGCCAATGTGCATCACACAAAAACATCCGCTAGATAACCGAAAGATTTTGCATCTTTTGGTTTACCAATTGCAGCAATGACTGCCTGTCCATCAATGATGATGCATGCATCCATGTAGTTGATGTTCTCAGAGCAATCAATGTCAGTGAGTAATATGTCTGTCAGTGAAGACTTATTGCCAGTGCGAAGCTCACCATTCAGCTCAATCCACTGACCCACCTGTTACATAATGCCAGCTCTCTGATGGTATAAAAACAATCAGTCTGTAGGACTTGACTGCATGATCCCTGCCTGCAGAGCTAGGGTGCTGGTGATATCAATTGTATGCTGTAAGGTCTTGCAGCCTTACATTAAACAATGGATACCTTTTTACCATAATACCTATCATTAGATTGAATGCACAAAATGGTTGGTAGACTTACCAAAGTCCTTTTTGCTCTCTGGGGTAGCATTCTGTCTGCACTCTGTGAATGATGACATCCCAGTAAACCAAAAACCTTATGTTATATAATGTTATATAACGTTTGTCTAAGGCTCCTTACTATGGCATAACATTATACAACATTTTATAATGTTATTTTGACGTAAAATAATGTTTTTTTGTTAGCTGGGATGGAGCTAGCAGTCCCACTCACTCTCCAATCATAGTGTGGATCAAGTTCTTGCATAATAGTTGAATTGTGCTTGGGGCCAGTTTCCTTCATGTAGGAAAGGTCATAGAATGGACCAAAATATATGTATACTAGCAGTTGACATTGCAACTGCTGCTGTTGTCCCACAATGACTCTACAGGCAGGTCTCCTGGGAAGTCCCAGCATGGTACAGATTGGCCCCGTAGAATATAGAAATTATAACAGGAATCTCCTTGATTTCTGACCTTTGACCTTTGACCTTTCATTCAGATATTACCTGTAATAAGCACTATTAGTGAAGAACACAAATGGAAAGATGAGATATAAAATATCCAGTCTGATTCACAAGATATCTACCACCTTTCTTGTTCTTCAACTTGACCTTGACCTTGATACTAAGATTACCATATCATCAATTATTGCTGAGGAGACACTCAGCTATGAATATCCCAAAAGTTTGAGTCATCATATGGCTTTTTGTTATTTATTTTAGATTTTATTTCAATTTTTGGTATTTTTCTTACTTTTTTTTTTCATTTGAAGATTAAACATAGAAGACCCAAAATTCAAGCTGGGCAACATTGATATTCAGATTCAGCACGTTCCAGAGGTGAAAAAAAATCATGTTGCCTAGCTCTACTGCTCCATGCCCTTAGAAATGATTTCTAGAGGCCTATTCAGGCTTGGCCCACCAGTCTATTGGGCACGCTGGAACGTACGGGCGCTCCCATTGGTACAAAGCCGTACGTGTGGAAATTCATTGTGCGCCAGACACTGGCTCCCAGCAGTGACGCGAAACACAACGCCTCATTCTATCTTTTGCTGGTCAACATGTACTTTTTTTTAAAGTAAAATTCTTTTAAAAAATGTAATTTTTTTAATTTTTTTTTTGCAAAATGCCAAAAATCTCGGCAGCGGATCCGTAATCCAAGTTATCAAAATAAAACGGCCTTGTGGCGTTTCATACATTTAAGAGCCATGATACATGTAATAACCTCTATCTGTAGAAATACCAAAAAGAATTAGTCAATGGATTTCCCGCACCTTATTTTCGGATATAGATTTTTTTTCAGCAATACTAAAGAGTAATAATTATGGGGTAAATTGGGAACATGTTATCATAGATATGGTTGGATCAGTGCATGCATTGTATACATAATAACCTCTAATAAGGTTAGGTTGAATGAAATAATTGATTAAATTTGAATTGAATTAAATTGCACATGAATCTTTTTTCTTTTGTTGCAGAGAACATAAATCCGAGCCTGAAAGGCTGAACTATTTGTAAAATGTACAATGACGATTTTTTTTTCTCTCATGGTTTCAGGGCCTCAACGAAGTTGGTGATGGAGTCCATGTAATCATCTTCGTGATAAGTGCAGGGAATGGCCGAACATATGACACTGAAATAAAGATTATGCAAGAAGCCATGGTAAGAGTTTAATGCATCAAAGGAACGGCAATTTAAAATTAGAATCATATTTCTATAAAAAGGGGAGCAATACTTGCTACATAAATATATATGATTATCATACAGACGTCTTACTGTAGCCAAAGATGGCTGTAAATCTGTTCATAGGAAGGCATTGCTATTGTAAGAGGGATAAAAAAAAAGTCGACCTCTATAAGCAGATAAGTGGACAGGTCCAGAGAAAAAGAAATAGAGGATTGGGGTGGGGGGTAAATATATAAATTTGCCACCTTTAAGGATATCGGACATCCATAGATACCGTTTTCTTCCTTTTGCAGCTCCTCAACCCACGAACATTCGACCACTGTATGATAGCTGTGACACACTGCAAGTCCAAATACAGCTCAGAAGGAAGAGATAAGCTATTGCAAAATATCAAGAAGACAGAAACAATAATTCAACTCCTCCAGAATATTAATGAACGGGTGGTGCTCGTAGAGCTCGGTACCAAATTGGACTCCTACACAAGCGCTACCAGCCTGGGTACCTACACGTACACGTGTGAACTGAACCAAGTTCGGAAAATGGTATTGGCCATGGTATCAAAGGTGTTCGAGGACAACAGGAGTGCAGGCAGACCAGTTATGTACCCTCGGACGTCGATGGATGCCGATCTGCGCAGAAGAACGCCTGCTGGCCCACAGACCACGGGCCAACGGACCACGGCCCCTACTCGATCTGCAGGTGCTTCATCGGGATCAGGGGGGTGTTTCCCTTCTATGGCGACCGTGTATACACCAAACGGTATGAAGACGATGAAAGAGCTGCGACTTAATGACATTGTGCTCGTTGTTAACCAGGAAGGACACATTGTGTATGAGCCTGTCATCTTGTTAACCCATGCCGACCCTGATGCACGGTCAGAGTTTGTCTCTCTCACAACTGAACAGGGCAACATTATCCAACAGACTCCTGGCCATCTCATCCATGTTGGCGAGCTTGGAAATCTCAAAGCTGCACAAGACGTCAAAGCTGGTGATGTGGTGCTGAGCATTAACAATGGTGAGGCAATAGGTGTGCAGCCAGAAAAGGTGAAGACCATCAAGTACGAACTGCTCGATGGCCTGTATTGCCCACACCCAAGTAGTCGCTCCATCATTGTCAATGGGTTTGTGACATCCTGCTTCACCAATGCCCAACCTACAATGCTAGCACATGGGGCTCTGATCCCAGTGATGATCCTGCATCGTATTCTTCCCACTGACTGGTTCACTTGGGTGTTTTCATATGACAACACACAAACAATTATGACTGCACTGAGGTTTGCTGTGAAAGCTACCAAATCTCTCATGCCAAGGTGAGAGTTGGACAGTGGAAATGACATATCAAGTGCAAAAAACGTATCTTGAAATACCTTGAGCCCTCTTTAAAGAAATGGGTCTAGTGGCAGAAAAGAGATGTATTGGCGGATGTATTGTCCACATTATTCATAATATGGTATAATGCACAAAGACTACCCCACATAGCCCCATAGGGCCGAAGAACAACCGTGAGACCGTCATGATATTATATGGTTTTGCCGTTTTTGAATGGCACTTTCAAATGCATTATAACTGGGTAGGTTCCCCAGAGCAATATAGATATCAATGCACTCAAATATATATGAAACACATCAAAATAAAAGTTTTTTTAGAATTACCGGTGTAGATACCGGTACCAGGATTATTTACAGATCTATGGCCATGTATGAATGTCGAAATTGAGTATATATGTATGGCATATAGCCATGGCATATAGCCACAAACTGTATACATGTACATGAGGGGATGGTATAACAATCCCTTAATTGGCTGTATAACTATGTCTAAAATATGTCATTCATTGTAGAGCAAAGTATATAATTATAGACCATGCTTATCCCCCAAAACATACAAAGGAAGTATCACGTTCTTCGTCAATCAGCCATTTTCTAAATGTGGGTGTCGCTACATATAGTAGTATTCTATAGAGCCAGTGACGAAAAGAATGGTGCTACGTTTTTATTGTTTAATGAAGGGACCTCCTGCCGAGTAGGATAGTCTGGGTAGGTCCCTTGCTGATTTCGTGGAGATGTTTCTTTATGTTTGTAGATGTATTCATTTCTACCCTGGAAACAAATTCCCGTGAATTCCCCCAGATTAACACGGGTTGAACTGGGGTCAGACCCGGGATTTTCCCATGTTTTATTCCCGTGTTTTCACGGGATTCTGTGAGCAAATATTCCCGTTAAATCACGGGATTCTTGAAATCTCGTGATATGACAGGATTTTCAAGTCACATCACGGGATTTTCACGGGATTTTTGGGTAAAATTCTCCCTTTCTAACTTCAAAATCACGGGATTCACAAGGGATTCACACGGGACTCATGCCATATGATACGGGCCTTCTAAAATGATCATTCCATTCAACATAATGACGTACCCCTCCAATAGATTGCCACATATCATAGGGGCATATTTGATTATATTCGATTGTATGCCTCATATATTACATAGCCATATACTGGCAGTTAGACCTTTACACATGTATAAGATGCGAAAGTAGGTATTTATTGATCTAAACGGTATCAAAACTCCCAAACAATTAACAAACAAGCAACACAAAAGTATAGCATTTTAAAGTTTTATTTCAAAAGAAATAGAAAATGGCAATAATTCAGCTAAAAAACTAATGATAGAAACTGATTGTGAATAGTATTTCAGAATGCATTATTGATGATTAAACAGTTCTCACAAGCTATAAGGTAGGTCGATACCATTGAATCAGGGAGATTATAATTCCACCTGTTTTTTTTTCAGAGATACCTTAGATTTATTAGAACAAATATTTGAAAGAATCATTGGGGGGTCCCTAGCTACATTTTTCAATACAGAATTTTGAGCTTTTTTCTTTTTTTTTCTCTAAAAATATAAAAGATAATATCAAAATGTCCAAAAATTGTATTCTGTCAACCACAACCACAAAAATATGAAACATCACACAATGAACAACCAGACATTTACCTTCATGCAAAATACTTTTATGCTACTGTGCCATGGAATTCTGGGTTTAAAAAAAGGAAGTTTTGTTAAAAATTTGGATCGATTTGTCATTCATCAAAAACAAAATCAAAATTGATTATAGATAATGAAAAAGCTAACGTTTTTCTGAAACTTCCCAAAAGACTTCCTTGGATCATTTGCCAACTCATAAGAGTAATTCTAATATGGGTGCCCACGCATACTATGCTAATAATTGTGATATGAAATGGTTCCATCTATTTCCTCTATACTCTTACCTACATTATTTATTGGTTCATGAAAAAATTGATAACAAAATGTAGAAAATTGCAAAAGAGCTAAAAGATACCTACAATTATTTAATAAAACTATAATGTGCTATGAAAGGCTCAATTGTTGTAAAAGTCGTCCCAAATTTGTATGGGTGTATGCATGGGTGTCGGCAGTTTACTTTCATTCTAGAATGTAGTTATCGGTTGGTCTATAATCAATTGGTGTAGAATCAATAGCCACTATGAAACCATCGTCCAGTTCATCAGCAGCTTCAGGCACGACCTGTAAAATATAAAATGGGGTACATCTAAAAAAATGGATCACAGTGGCCAAGGCATGTAGGGCCATCATTTACCATTCTACACAACATTATTCCCCCTGCAATCTAGATGGTATTAGTAACACTGTAACACAATGCTAAAGCCTATTGATATTTCTGATAATGGATCGGTCACACCACCAGTGCCAGTGCCAGTGTTAACTACTTTTTATCTAATGCTAACTGATTATGACATGGCTCATATATAAAATATCATGTCTGTTTTCCCCCAGAGTTCTATAATCCAGCCAGTCAGCAGAGCGTGTCCCCAGTGCTACTAACTGTGTGTAAACCGCTGCCTTGCCACGTACCTATATGCATAAGCATGCAACAGGAACCTTCCAGTTAATGCGAAATCCAGGGAAATCTAGGCATATTTCATTAAATCAAGGAGTATAGCGTTATTCTTCACATTAAGGATGACATACCTAGCCCACTCCTTTTTTTGTATCAGGTTTGGTTCATAAATCATGGCCAAAATAGAAATATATGTTGCTCTACACAGGATACAGAAAGGTGAAAAGGGGTGTGACCCTGTTATAGTTTAGATATAATAGAACAGATTGCAAAAATAAAATCTGGCAAAATTATGACCATTTCTCTTGGATCTTAAGGCTAGTGAAGGTTACCAATGCACTACATGGGAATAACAAAAGATGCATCCTCTGAAAGACCTTTAATCATGCTAAAATAATTAGGTATGTATACCATAATTATACATTTCTAGGTACATGCATATTGACTCCCAAACATTCTGCTGGATGGTAAGTCGCTGGGTGTCGGTGCCCAGGTACTCTGCAACGTCGGGGAGTCTCCCTCTGCTGCCACTGTCTCGGAGGGATATTTCTGGTCACAAATAGAGAGGTATATGAGTGCAAATTTAGATTTAGCAAATCGCTGTAAGTTTTATACAAACACACTGAATGGTTGTAGAAATTGATGACTCAAATTGAATCAAGTGGTAGTTATCTAATGTGGACAATTTGGAGAATACTACATAAATGCATTCCACACACACCACATTCAATCTCTGCCCACTGGCTGACGTTGTAGTAGGCAGTTCGACGACCAGGCACTTTTCCTGTTCCCTATCTGTCACAGTGCTAAAGAGCCTAGTTTTGTGTTAGGTCATATGTTTTTATCTTGGTATGTTTTATAGAAAAAGAACACTGTGCATGTTGGTTCTATGGAAAAGGCTATTGATGTGGGCTGGGGATCATGACTCTGAGGGCCTACATGGTGTGCGGTTTTATGTAAAAGGGGGGCCTAATGGTAAGATATCTGCACCATTTCTTGAGGGTTGATACACAGCGGGATATGCTTTCTATTTTTCTTGTATTATTCTCAATATCCTAGTCACAGCTGCAGTTCCAACTAGCCCAACTTCCTACAGTCACAGCGACTGGAATTCCCAGTACAAGACTCTACAAGAATGGGAATGAATCCTTTATATATATTCATATAATGATATAAAATCACCTTAATACTGTATATATTACCGCATTCTGCCGCAAGCCATTTAAAAATATGATATATAGATACAAAGAGACCGCCTCTGTAGTGTGCACCCAGGCCCGTAGCAGCAGGCGTTGGGTAAGGGTCAGTGCGGCCCCCTGTTTGTCCTGCACCCCTGCTGCTACGACTCGGGCTACAGGGTGAATGGCAGACATGGGATATTACCAAACTCATTAGAAATACCTTGTAATATTCCAAGTAGTGGCTGAATTCCCGTTATTATTAGTGTCTATACATTTATTCATGATACATTTTCATCAGAACCAATTATATATGGATATTCCCAGTATTAGTTATTATGGCCGAGCTCCCTAGTTGCAGTGCGGCCCTCTCCCCCTGTCACATATAGCTTAAACCCGCAGGTCTCGGTACCCCTCCACAGACAGTCACGGCGCAGTCAGGACAGGTACTCAGCCCTATTTATAGGAGAGCTGGGGCTTTAAAGTGGGGGTGTTCCGCTACAGTGAAGCCAACATAACAATCAACTCTCTGCCAGACACTGAAGGGTCATCATGTCCGATAATTACCATGCATTCGCAATAGGACAAAATACCTCACATTGATGAACCGAAAATCCCTAAGAAATAATGTACCCATGGTATTACCAATAACAGAAATGCGGCTTCCATGTACTAGTGCATCCTACTGTGAGAAAATTATTAATGCAAAATATTACATAGCTATTGTTACAGCCTCAAACCAAGTATGATATCAACCTGTGTGCAAACATCAGTATACTGCCTGCTAAAAGATATGACATGAAATAAAGACTACAGCATTTCAGTATGTGTATGTAATTTAGGCTAGTGTAAGTCAATAATATTGACTGACATAAGATACAATACCACGCCATACATGTTTAGAATTAATTGGCATATAGATAGCTATACTTACATAGTATTTTGTGGCTCTGGCAACTCTGGCAAGGCGATGTGACGACTTGGCCTGCTGGATCCCAACTGAGGCAGATAGGTCAGAGCAGCATTCTATAATTAGCATGCTGCGACAGCTGTGGACCCCCTTTTGGGAGTGGCCATTTACTGACGGGGGGGGTCCATATTTATTGGAATATTTTGCCTTTTTACCGCTAGGTGATAGTCCTCACCCCCCCCTCCCCCAAACCACTAACAAACATGAATCCCATTTTTCCGATTCTACTGCCTATACAACTTTTTTTTATAACCCCTGCACTCACATTCCGACTGAGAAGTCAATCATGAAGTTTAGAGCTTTCCCCAATCGGTTATAGCACTCACCAGTCAGAATAGTACCCACTGCATTGAGGATAGTTGTTTGTTAGACCATTAGCACTAGCCAGATAATTATGAGACCCTTTAATAATGTTTATCAGGTTAGGGGGTTAAACAATCTACTAAAGCCCACCCACCCCACCATGTGGTAATAAATGCCCTACCCCCTGGGCAAGAGAGGCCGACTGTGCATAGGTATAGCCAACAGAAAACGGCCTTGACCTTCTCGATGACTGGGGTAAATCCCGTGATTTAACAGGATTTTACATGGGGAATCTCAGGTTTAGGGAGTGCTCATTTTTTAACAACAGGGGGGGGGGTGGTGGATTTGGGGGGGGGGGGTAAAAAATTTGGACCCCTTGACCGGGGGGGGGTAAAAAATTCAGACCCCTCTTGGGGGGGGGGGCAAAAAAATTCAACCTGTTTTGAGGGGAAAAGCCCGCGCGTTACTATACTACAAAGGGGCGCGAACGCGCGCGATTTTCGGCCTGCCGGGGGGGGGGGGGTAAAAAATTTCGACCCCTCTAGAGGGGGGGGTGAAAAAAATTCGCGCGCTCCGCGCGAAATCTCACCGCCCCCCCCCCCTGTTGTTAAAAAATGAGCACTCCCTTATAATCCCGGGATTTCACGTGAATTTTTGCTCACAGAATCCCCAAAAAAACTCGGGAATTTCTCGTCGTTTGTTACCAGGGTATATATTCCGATTTTATCATGCAGACAGAAAATAAAATTAACAGTAACTGGGTAACGCTTTAAGTAGCCCCTGTGTTATATTAATATTGTTAATAGGATAGGTAGGTATTATGTTAACGATGACAGTGCATAATGCGTTAAAACCATATGAAAGAACGACACACACACATTTAGGTCATGCAGACAGTTCCGGGTGGTATACATCCACCCTTCGTGTGGGTACTAGGGAATATACATCCAAACGCCCAAACCACTATTAACCCCTTAAGGACGCATGTGGCTGAAAGTCAACATTTCTTGTCATGGTGCACCAATGCAGCCCCGGTGAGTAACTCGCATCATGCCTGACGGCAGCTCTGGCGAGTCACTCGCTAGGGCTGCATTCGTGCATCATCATAACCAAGGGCGTGATGTATAAATGCATTATGCCGTCCTTAAAGGGTTAACAACTGGGGTTATAGCTTTGGAACCACTCGCCAAGCCATCAAACCACACCATAGGAAAAAAAACATACTTTTTTGCAACGTATGAAACTATAGCTCTCCCACTTCGGTTTCGCGCTAGCCTCACCCCAGATCGCCAATGGCGAATTTAAACTCAATCTGGTGATCCTTTATCCTATTATTCAGACTGACTAATGCCACTACAGATTGCCATGGGAGGACAATTGAGAATACATAATGTAATCCATCGTTGGAAAACTAACGTCAAGAATCATGAGAAGTGCATTTTAATGGTAGAAATTGAATAATTTAGCAAATCGAAACGGAGAATATTCCAATTCCTTCTACGATCACAACTACATCTAGAGACCCCCTCCCCCTCAAGCAATATAACATTTCAATATATTGCATCCGGGCCCCCTAATATTTCCAATGATGGGATGTGCCAAATTTGGGGTGCTGAATACACATGGTTACCACAGAAAGGATAGGGAGTAGGCTACCCACCCCTTCATTATTTAAGGAATTTGCTACCTTTCTCTTCATTTTAATCTTGCGAATGCATTATCAATCTGGCTTATCATTTTTGGCATGAATTCACTAGACTGCATGGCGAACCGATGAAAGCTAACAGAGACTATTATATACATGAAACATATTATTTGTGTAGATTTATATGTATAGCACTGTATAGATCAACATTGGTGCTTAACGAGGTTCAGCCTAAGAAAAAGTATTTTTTCCTTCATGAAATGACTTCAAACAAAATAAATAAACACAAATGCCAACTAGACTGATACCGCTCTGATGTAATTCACTAGTAGGGGATGGGGCGGATCCCACTCAGCCTGCTGCTTTGTGGGATACTGCCCCGGCCCCCACTCATGAACATCAGAGACGGTATCAATGGGTGTTGGCATTTGTCTAGGTATATTACATTTTCCAAAAGTTGTTGGAAAGTGCCTTGATTTGTCATGAATTGATATACTAACTTAGCATGGCAATTGGAGACATTCCTTTAGTTGTTATCGAAATCCAAACCCGTCAAAATCCCACACTACATAGCAAAGGAACTGAATATAGGCAGAGTGTGATGCGACCTTTAGGGTCCAACAAGTTGGCCGTTGCGTTTACTTTGTCTTAAAGCCATATTGCTTTTCATTGGAGGTATTGAATACGGCAATTCCAATACTTAAGCATAGTAATTGTTGTATCACCAAAATGTTATACAAATATTTCCAAGCATATGAAGCCACACCTAGTCCACAACCTACAAAGTGTCCCATCAGAGCGGTTGTATCCGTTTAATAGCGCATTGCCTGGGCCAACACAAGTGGGTCCGAGTCGGATGATTGTGGGAAAATGTCCATGTGACTATATAGCTGATATAATATGAGATAAGGCACTTAGGGCTCTACAGGTATATATATTGTACAAATACTGTTTGAAATAGGACAGAAAAGAGGAACACGTTTAGAATACCATGGATATATTCCTCAGACTAATCCTTTGGGCTATTTCCAATGGCCTATTTGGTAGGTATCAAAATATTGACCATTATATCGTACCATAACTGATCGACACTGATATCCGATATATATATACATATGTATGCTATGACAATGGACAACACTTGGCCCATTGGGGTACATGTATAATAATAGTTCTATTGTATTCCCTAACCATTTGTTTTGGGTTTGTTGATTTTCTTCCGCATGATCGCACTAGATTTACAACAAATTGATATTTCTAATCTTATCTAGGATATTGTGTCAATGGCTTCTCCTTTGCAAACTCATATGGATCGAACATGGTCCTTCAGCGTGCTCCGATGAAGGCAACAGTCTGGGGATATGCAGATCTCAGTCTAGTTGGGAGTCAAGTTAAAGTCAACCTTACTTCAAACAACTCGACAAATGATGAACCAATTCAGGAATTAACAGCACCTGTGACACCTGGTAATTAGTATATGATGATAAGCAATATATCTTGAATATGGATTATAATTTCATGTTTTAATTTTGAAATTCGTTCATGAGTCTCCTACTATGAATATACTATTATGCTGTTATAACATCATGTATACAGCGACACATTATCCTTTAGATAAATAAAAAGAACTCTTGCAATGTCCTCCATAATTATCAGAGAAATCAAATTACTTTAATTTGTACACTTAATTTCTTTTGTGTCACAAAAAGGTCCTGATGGCTTGACAGGAAGGTGGCAGGTCGTGCTACCAGCAACACCTGCAGGTGACCCTTACACACTGACAGCCACACTGGGAACAGACAGTATTCAACTGGAAAATCTACTATTTGGTGATGTTTGGCTATGCTCTGGTCAAAGTAACATGGAGATGCAAACCTTCAAGGTAGAATTAGAATGCATCTAAGGAGTGCTCATTCTTTTAACAACGGGGGAGGGGGTGACAGATTGGGGAGGGGGCAAAAACCAAACTACTGCCCCCCCCCCCCCTGTTGTTAAGAATGAGCACTCCTTTATCAGGTTTGGAACAAATTTCTACATCTTCATCTATTATTATTATCTGTCTGTTGTCATACTTGCTTCAGACTGTCAATGGTACAGAGGAAGCTCTTGGAGCTAGCAACTACAAGATGATCCGAATCTTTGGCGTGAAGAGAGAGCAGTCTTCAGTGCCACTCCATGATTTAACAAGTGCTAGTCTAGAATGGACTGAGCCTGATGGTGCGTGTGATTGTGAGGGATAGAGGATCAGGGTGTAAAGTGTGGGATGTGGGGAGGAGGGGGGTTATTTTACGTCAAGTATATTCACCTAGCTGAATAGGCAATGATGATAATGATGGCCTGAGATGTAGACCCATTGACAACTCCTACAGGAGGGGGATCGGTGCATGTGGGTGCGTTTGGTGATGTAGGGTGTGGGGGATATGGTTGTAGTATGGTCATCTGCTTAATGCTAGCACCACCACCGACCACCGACACATCACATGGTGTATTCGTTTTTCAGCTGTACTGATAAGATCACGGGATGGGTACTTTGTGACAATTTACCAGTTACCAAAATAATCTTACCAGAGTTACTTTCACCAAGCCACTTCCAAACAGTGGCCACTTTTCTCTCCAAACAGTACTTTCACTGTCATCCCACATAACAAAGGTTATTTCTCAGCTGGCCTGTTGTTTTTTTGTTTTTAAAATGGGAAATTCATCAGTACTTTCCGCTTCAGAAAATGTGGCTCGGTTTTCTTCACTGTGTTGGACATACGGACGAAAGCTTCATGAGCACACAGGTGTGCCTATTGGACTTGTCTCATCATCTTTTGGAGGAACTCCAGTTGAGGCATGGTCCTCAACCGATGCTCTCCGCCAGTGTTACGGGTGCGCTTATTTATCAGTAATTCTGTTAGTCATTCATTTTTAGGTAATTTACAAAAGAAATGAATACTACATTTGTCTGCTATAAGTGCTGCTGTACATTCTTACGTAGAAGGGGTTGCATGTCAAGAGTCGGAATGTGTGTACGTGTCTTTAAGTACGATCTCTACATCATGCACATCTTTATTGCAGCGACGGCAATAAGTTTGGTCCAAGCACTCCTTCAGTCTTGTGGAATGCCATGATTCACCCACTTCTGAAGATGAGCATCACTGGCGTTATATGGTATCAGGGTAGGTTGCAGGGACATATATATAGAGAGAGCTAAATAACCATAATTCTACATGTACATCGGTAAGAACAGAATTTTATGATTGGGGCCCAGTGGCGTGAAAATGGCGTAAAATGGCGTATGACATACCAATTTCTCCGCGGTGAACTCAGCTTTTCATAAACAGGCTTTCATTTGTTATCCGATAGATATTAACAATTTTAGAGCAATTAAAGTAGGAAAATGATGATAACATTTCTCCAATTCCAAGATTTCCCACTGGCCGAGGCTGAGTATTCTCTCCCATGATAATATTATTATTTTTCATCTCAGTTATCATCATAAATCTGTTAATACAATATTAAAAATGTTCATGACACAACATAACCGATCTCGATAGGTTTTTTATCCTTCCCATGTTGGGGATATTATACAAGTATTCCACTGTTGCCATGGCAATATAATATAATGTTCCTCTATGGCTCAAAGTACAGCAATCTAAGGCAAAGTTTGATATTTTTAACAAATGGAACGTTTCTGGTTGCTATGGTTACCGGAATTATAACTTTTTTTCATACAGAGGTTTTGCATGAGAAATGTTATTGCAAGAGCTTTCAGGAAATGTAATATGAACCCTATGTCAGATCAACAAGTTCCATGGTTGCAAATTCACTAATGGTACACTAATCATGCTACATATTTTTTACTTTGGTCAAATAGTTCTGGGCCCCTAAGGGTTAATTGTAAACCCACTCTTGTGACCGATTTCATTTTCCAGCAAAGAGGTGTCTTTCGTTTCAAGGATAATCAGATGGGACCCTCTGGACATTTTCAGAACCGTTAGAATCTCACTGATTCCCCCTGGTGTGTGTTGGTTTATGGCACATGTTAGAAAACATTTTAGTACGTTTTTCCATGGGAGACTTGAACCCTCAACTTTCAGATTTAGACATCAGCTTGCTGCCAACTGAACTAGACAGGCAGGGGTCAGTAAGGCCTATTGATGAGATAGTCTATGGTCCATGCTTATGGTTCAGAATGTTCCATCTGGATGGTGGATAGTTGGGGGATCTATTTTCTAACTTATCATACAATGGCAAACCACTTGGTTATTTTGATATATTACGGGACAGATATGTCCCCAACCTCTGATTAGGTCTGGTGAAGGGTCCATGTATTCATCATCCTTAGCAAATCTCATGTCATAAGGACAGAAGACTGACACTTTCAATGTAAAGACCTTTTGTGGACAGCTCTATATGAAATGACTGATCCATCCCATATTTGGTTTTGGCATTAATTATAGGTTATAATTGACTTGTTCTAAGATGTCCCTCTGAATTTCCAAACGATTTTGCAATACTGTTGATTAACCTTAAACATCAGTATGACTGTCTTGAACAGAAATAGAATCCCTAATTCATCTTTGCTGTGCAGGAGAATGGAATGCAAACAGGGGGGATATCACTGCTGGATATGAATGTACCTTCCCAGCAATGATCCGAGATTGGCGAAACAAGTTCCTGGCTTCAACTCAGCAGACAAACCCAGAGTTTCCATTTGGTTTTGTCCAGGTAAATGCAAATGCACCATCATAACAGGGTCGTATATATTGGATATACATGTCAGTATATGGAGGTGAATTAAAAGCTTTGGTGGAAATGCCTCTGCCAATATGGCCAACAAAGTATGATAGTGAATGCTGGGTTTGGATAGATTGCAGGCACTGGAAAGGATTGGAGCAGGGTTGACGGCTATCCTAACCTTCGTTGGAAGCAGACAGCTGAACGTGCCCAAGTACCAAATGAACAACTACCTAGCACGTTCATGGCAGTTGCCATGGACCTACCTGACTTTGAATCACCTTGGGGCGCGTGAGTCAAATTTAATATTGTCAGATTTTGGGCGACTCATTAGCCAACTTATAGGCATTGTTAGGTGTTTTTCTATTCTTATGTTTAGGGGTCCCTTGATCATGAATTTGAAGTTCTCATATAGCAGATTGACATGATAACACATGTATGTATACAAAATATCATAGATGTTTTACATTTCTATAATGTATCCCATTTGTTTGTCTTAAATAGGATTCACCCCCGTGACAAGACAACAATTGCTGACAGATTAATGTTGGGGGCACGTGCTGTGCATCTTAGGGAGAAAGGCGTTGAATGCACTGGTCCACTTCCCAGTGCTTACCGTTACAAACCTATGGGATACACATTGGATATCATGTATGAAAAGTCATCACAAATTGAGCTTAGAAATACAACTGGCTTTGAGGTAAATACATGGTCTGTATGGTGATGTATGTTGTATATGATATATACTGGTAACTATAATATAATGGTAGATTTTACATAATTATATGATCCTAATGATGAATGATAAATAATATAAGAGTAATAATTACCATAAAATATCCGCTCCCAGAGCATCTATTAGATATCGTGAACAAAATGTATCACTTAGACTGAGGGAATTTTCGCAGATACTTTCTTCCACCCACTAGTTTCTGAGAAACAGGGTACCGCTGCATTAGTGGGAATAAAATGATTTCATTATTCGTTGTTTTCTTTGGGACAGGGATTGTCTGATTAATATCAAAACACTTTACAGATTTGCTGCTCTGACTCATTGAATACCCCTTGCGAGCTTAGGGACCAACGTTGGGTTTATACGCCCATTACTGCATCTACCAAGACATCAGTGACTCTATCTACTGGACTGTGTGAAGCTGAGCATTTACTTGGCCATCGCTATGCATGGAAGACAAACCCATGTCCTTACCAGAAATGTGCAGTATATGGTGCTACCAGTGGCCTTCCTGCCCCTGTCTATATCAGCAATGGTCAGATCAAGGGAGATGGTGTCTGGCACAATATCAAATTTTGATGGGGATTTCCTTTTGTCAACAAACATAATTTGGTCAATAAAAATAATTACACCTGACATATGGTTACCTGCATCATGTTTTATACAGTTTAGTATTACTTCTCCTTTTCAGATTTAGAAATACAAACATAAACAATCATAGTACATGTATGTAGGATCACTTCTTATCTTGTGTCTATCAGAATGAATGCATAAGGAGACATATTACATTGCATGTTGTTATACGCATTACTGTACCACCAAGAAGATACAAGATAATAGCAGATCAAATATAGATTGTCTACGACAGCTGTGGGAAGATTTGCATGTGGCTAGAAGCCTGATATAATCATCATGATACAAGCCATATCTGATCACGAGTATAACAACCCTGGTGGTATACTTGTACCAGGAGACAGGAGTGAACAGTATCATGGAGATTTGTCTTCAACTAATACTGGTGATCGGCCTATGTGGTAGGTGCTCTTGACAATTATGATGCACTATTCATTACCAGTGAAATTTGATGACACAACCTTTATTGAAAATGGCATGTTACAGTACCCAATGTTATCAATACAAAATATATAGAGGTTTTGTTCATGAAGGTGCAGGCTTTTAACAAAAAGAAAACTTGCAATTTTCATCTCCTCTGTCACTATAACTTGAATACCGATGAAACCTTCTCAAAACTGATTATAACATATATCAGCCATTCTATTATTTGTAGCTATTTCAGCTTGTCCCAGTTGCAGATTTCAATGTTATCAGTAAAATGTATAGGTTATCTTTTTTACAAAGAGGAAACCTGAGACATAACCATTGTTATCATGGTGAAGACTTTGAAAAACAAGCTGCAATATCATCTCCTTTGTCACTATAACATGAGTACCAATGGAGGCTTTTCACAATTAATTATAACATACATCAGATATTCTATCATCTTTAGCTATTTCAGCTTGTCAGACAGCAGCCGAAGACCCACCCATCTCGTTTGCCGCGTACTATGGGTCCCATATGGTGCTGCACCGTGCCCCTCGTCAGGCATCAGTCTGGGGCTACACTGACATGTCCTTCATAGGTGGCAAAGCCATCATAAGTCTTATTGACTCCGCTAATAAAGCCTATGACATACAGGTTAATATTCTCACTGGTAAGGTCTGCTTTTAACTTGTATATTGTAAGGTTCAGATCATCAGAGAATTTTCTACACCGACTAGTCTACAATGCGTTCTTGTAATGTTGACTTTAACAACATTTATAGATTTAATACTGTCTCCAGGACCAATATTTGTCAAACGCGAGTATTTAAGGAGGAACATTTCAAGTACCTATACCAGTATGTATACATGTATAAGATTATATGTATAACGTCCTCCTCTTCCTCCAGTACCTATGCTACAGAAGGGTACATGGCATGCCCTACTGCCTGCCACCCCTGCAGGAGGTCCTTACAAGATAGTGGCTACCTTGTCCACCCTAGAGACTGCTGAAATTACCGATGTCTACTTTGGTGATGTCTGGTTATGTTCTGGACAGAGTAACATGGAGGTGTCCGTAGATCATGTGAGTGTTGCATAAAAATAATTTGGGCTACTGGAATGGTTAATATAGTTAGGACTTTTAGCTACAAAGTCAACATTTGGCCAAATGTTCCACCTTTTCCTTTAGACCTTCAACTACACAGAGGAAATGGCTGGAGCCTCCTCCTATCCTAACATTAGGCTGTATACAGTGGGAAGGTCCTGGTCCGAGGTACCTGAAGATGACGTACTCAATGTCTTCCTGAACTGGACCAGACCAAACTCAAGTATGCCTATGTTTAGATTATTATTAATATCATTTCTGACTATCTATATAATATGTAGAAGTGCATACACTAAAGAGGTATTGATATTTTGATTTATCTTGGTTGATTTTGAGTTCAATTATTTGATTGGCATAATATATATTGAATACATAATATTGAATATTATATGGATATTTTTTTTACCAATATAGACAGGACGACTAGGTTGTTTTACATGTGTATACTTTGCTATCCTACACGCCCAAAATTGATGAATATTCTTATATGGCAGTCTCTTTATGCCTCTGTTTAAGCTATTGTTGGGAAGTTCTCCTCGCTCTGCTGGTCCTATGGGCGTAAGGTACATGAGCACATGAAGGTGCCTGTCGGCCTTATTGCCTCATCATGGGGAGGTACACGAGTAGAGGCCTGGTCCTCAACCCAAGCGCTTGACAGATGTGGAGAGTAAGTAAATAACTAACACATTAAGATCATGTGCTTATTCTTTACTGATGGATCACCTAATCATTTAGATTCCATACATGAATACATCAGATGTTCACGGATAGTTTATGATGGTTCAAGAGGTAGCCAATGTGCAACAGAACAGACAACATGTGTGGCAAGTACATGCATAAAGTATACTTAGACCTGTTAAAGGAGGGATCTACGTTGGTACACATATCATATTGAGATTGATACCAGCAGTGTAAACCTGGCACCATGCACATAGGCAGGTAGAATAGGCGATACATTACTGAATCGATAATGTGCAAAGCATGTCTTGAAACTGGCATAACTACAAATATCAAACCTATAGCTGTCGTCGTTTGCAGTGTACCAATAGTGAAACAAATGCAGAACAAAGCCTCCATGGTGTGGAATGCCATGATACACCCCTTACTGCAGATGACCATAACGGGAGTGGCATGGTACCAAGGTAAGACTCCTGTAAGACTAAGTTTAAAAGAATAAAGAGTACTCAATTGACTTCATTAGACCCCTCGCTGTTTACTACACTTCTCCGATTAGATATGATGTTGCTATTAATACACACATATTTTAACCCTTTCGGGGTATGAATTTTGAGTGTATGAATCCAATTGAACTCTGTGAAGCTCAAATCCCACAATGCAATTTTTGCTGGAAGGTTTCTACAACGTAAGAACCTGTTGTAATAAGCATGGCTTGCACTAAATCGCAGATTCAGTGCCACAGACACTGTACAGTGGGAATTAGAATAAGCATCCTTGCGATAGAACCCTTCCAATTTGGAGTAATGGCAAGGTTTCCAACTTATAGCGTTGTCAAATTGGAGGCATTATTGTGGGATTTGAGGTTTGGCAGTCTCAGCTGTTTTGTTTTTTATCTATCAGGCATAAATGCTGTGCAATGCCAACGCCTTTGACAATATTAACGTAATCCATACCCTAGAGGTGATAGCTGTCAATCCATATAACTCAGGTGAATGGAATGCAAGAGAACAGGAAGACACCTACTCCTGTCGGTTTCTTGCTATGATAGAGGATTGGAGAAGGCAATTCCTGGCCACAACTGAAGGACAAACGGACCCAGAGTTCCCATTTGGATTTGTGCAGGTAATCCTCGGTGGCCTAAATTGAATACTTGCTACCATTTAAAACCAAAGTTAGATAATATAATTATTGGTTAAAATACCCGCAATACTATTATGTTATGTTATCATACTTGGTATTTCGTAATGATACTTTTATTGTCTAGTGGTAGACTGTATGCATCTATTGAATAAACCCTTGCAGTTAGCACCTGAGAAAACCGACCCCACCTTCATCGGTGGATTCCCTTCCCTCCGCTGGATGCAAACAGCCAAGGTTGGATTTGTTCCAAACAAGCGCATGAGTAAAACATTCATGGCAGTAGCTATGGACCTGTCAGATCCTGAATCTCCCATCGGACCGTAAGATATTCAATACCATCGCAATTGTGTACCTTTTTGTAGTTTCTCTCTACATTTAATTCTTCTTACAGAGACTAAATTTCTGTAGCATATATCTACTACAGTCAAAGCAAGCTTGAACAGAAATGAAGTACATGTATAGCCATAAGAAACAGAGAGGAATTAAAATAGGAAGGGTTACATTCAAAGGAAGACCTAAATTGTGCTGTTTTAATTTGGATGAAGTATGTTGATATAATGCCTCACTATCCCAAACAGTAACCATCCTCGTGACAAGTCTACAATGTCATCCCGCCTGCTGTTGGGTCTGCGGTCTGTTTGGCTTGGAGAGAAGGTGCAACACGCTGGTCCCATGCCTACTGCATATCGCTATGCAAGTAATATGCTAACATTGCGTCTCGGAGATTCTCAATCCCCAATAACAGTCAAAAACAGCACTGGATTTGAGGTATGGGCCAATAGTGAAGAATGTGTATGGTAATGTGATTGGTGTCAATGATTACTCTCTTCATCTTTGAATAATAATGAATGATTATAACGGTCATGGTACATGTACAACAAAATATATCCATAGATTAAAATCACCTAGTTTTTTAATCTGCTATCAAATGTTTTCATCAGGCAGGGCCCTTGTATCATCTTGAGGTCATACATGATTGCACTACTCTTTATGTGACAATAGTTATAGGCCGACAGGCTATGTTTTCCCTTCAACTATAATGCCTTTGGACATAAATTATAACTCAATCCCTTTCCTCTCTCTAGTTATGCTGTGCCACCAGTACAACCGCCACCTGCACAGAGACATCCAACTACTGGACCCCTGTCAGTATAAGCACACACAACAAAGACTCAATTACATTTTCTACCGATTCATGTAAATCTATGAAAGTGCTTGGTCATCGATATGCATGGCGTTCCACCCCATGTCTGTACAAAGCTTGTGCCATCTACAGTGGGGAGAATGATCTACCAGCACCACCATATGTAAAATATGGCATTCTAGAGAATGATGATAAATGGCATAATATTCAGTTTGAAAACTGATAAGACGTCAGCAGTTTTGTGATTTAATAAAGTATGATTTTTTGTATATTTACTCCCTGCGTTATTGGCATGGCGATATATAGCAACATTTCAGAGACATACGACGGAAATCTTCAATTCTAGCACATAAATGTTCTGAGATACTCACTTTATTGTCAATAATACCAATACACATAGCCGTTTAAAATACAAAGTACATGTCGGTCTAGACCCTATATATGTATGTCTCGTTTTAAATATGAATGCCATCAGGGGTGATACTCTGGAATCGAATTAAACTATCAGTTCAAAGATACAAAACCCTTGATACCTTCAAAACCGCATATATGCAAACAGACCCCTGGATGACCCAGTACAAGTCTAAGACTAATCATTTGAACACACTGACCACCCTGCCATGTCTAAGTATTTGTTCCTCTCACTAGCCCTGATCAGTGACTTCGCCCCTCCCTTAAAACGCTTCCCTCATCACTTGACACAATAACACAACATTTATTATACCAGACCCTCCAGCCAAGATCCACATGTAGCCAGGAGTATTTTTGCAGTCAAAGAACATCATGAAAATGAAGAAACTGACGAAGTCTAACTAAAAAAACAACAAAAAAACAGTCCGATTGATTGATGGTTAGGTAATTCCAAACTGCCATTAGGTTAATTTTTTTTACAAGTAATGGTAGGCCTCTGGTCTAGCACACTGAAAACCCAGAGAAAGGAGCTATAGTCATTATGACGACCTAGGTTGTCATAATGAATAATGGCAGGTGCTCTGGAGAATATTGGATGAATAAATTAATTCACCTCTTAGCGAGAGGCATCCCTGTCACATATTTTGTGTACTCTTGATTAAACTAAGTAACATTACTTGTTATACATAAGTTGCCAATGGGTGAAAATGATGGCCCCAAAGGTATAGAGGCCACCCTGCTCCCTGTCACCAGTTTACATCTTGTGATAACTTTAGTTATGCAGTTACTTCAATTCTTTAACACTAGGGGCAGTAGTGTGCCATGAGAAGTCCAGTTTGCAATAGCATTGAGTAGCATTAAGTAGTCATTGGAACAACCTAGGATTTGAGAGTTGTCATTACGGATGACTTTAGGTCTATAAGTTGACAATACCTAAATCAACTACCTTAAGGTAGTCATCCTGACTACCCAATTAATGTGACTACCTAAGGTAGTCATTATGACAACTTTGTTTTGAATGGATCAAATGTGACTACCTTAGGTTGTCAAAATGATGACCAAAGGTTGTCACCATGACTACCTAAAGTTGTTAATTTTGGTATTGTCAAAATGACGACCCTGAGGTTTTCAGTGCATGGTTGATCGTATCCAGGATGATTAAATCTATAAAATGAGCTGAAGAGAGAAATCCCAATCCTACACATTTACCGAAGCAAGGTTCTTTAACTGTCGACACCTCAGGGACATGGTGTGAGAGAGACAGGCCTTTGGTATGCCCCCCAACCCACCACCCCCCTGTAACTAATATATGAACACTCCCTAATACATCCCAAATCACCAGGTTACACAACCCCTTTTTTTTAAATCATTTTTTTGGGGTATATTATAATTTCATATTTTGTCCTATAATTGAGCCTCCTTGAGGAATTTCATATGTGTTACTTTTCCTGAATTTTTTTTTTGTCACCGTTCTCCTTGAGGAATTTCAACATATATTCTTCTTCGGTGGTGTTTAACGCCTTAGACATGTATGTAACATCTACCAGGTGTTTTTTTCTGTTTTCTCAATCTATCTTAAGTAGAAGATGCTTCACTGTCAGACGAGTATTGCATTCTTGACATAGCAGTTTGTTTTCCCAATCTATATTCATATGTTACCTAAGTATGACCTTTCCGTAGATGGGTCAGTCTTGCTTGTTCTGATTGCTTCAGCCTTTTTCTCAATGCTATCTCCTTCAGTTTTGGTTGAAGGGAATACATTTCATTGTGGCCTTTTTGTTTATTCCAGGCAGTTTGCCATTTTGCCCTTATGTGGCTGTTTATTGAAGGTAATAGGTCAGTGTATGGGATAGGAGTCAGCCTGGGTAGCCTGGTAGCCAGCCAAAATAATGTCAGATGTTCATGGTGTCAAATCATATCAGATCATAATATTATCCAGATAGACGAATGAGAATGAAAACATATGGCAAAAGAACCAGATGATGACCCCTTTGCCACACTGTAAAAAAATTCTGTCAAAATAACAGAGATTCACTGGCACCACTGGGTGCCGGACTTTCACCGTAAAAATAACGGTCACTGTCATTTCAAGTTCTCCGTAATCTTATTGGTGAAAGTCCGGCACCCAGTGGTGCCAGTGAATCACTGTTATTCTAACAAAATACGGGACATCATTGTAATTTCAATACAGTGCCTAAACAATTGTTATAATGGTATTTTGTGTAATTTAACTCATTTATCCCAGTATTTTTGCGTCCATTTATCCACCTATACCTAACTCTAGGCCTATGCTCAATATGGTTGCATGCCAAATTTGGTACCATGTCCAATCAGCAATATCATCTTAGTGTGAAGACTTCAGGCCTAATCATTAGGAATCAGTCTATGAGAGCCTTATACAATGCTTCATGACACATTGAAATGCCAGTCCATGAGAAGAAGTCACTCTAGGATGGCTACAGAGCAAACCTTACAGCTGTTTATCTTTTTTTTTTCTTATTACCACAAAAATAGTGTTCTTAGCATCCATGAAAATCTCCTCATGAACCAAACTGCCACCTGATGTGATAAAACTAATATCAATTAAAGGTAGCTTCACTGTAAAATAAATAAACTGTGTTTCACTGTGCTGGATTACAGATTTCAAAGTAAAATTGATCGATTTTACATTGCCCCACTGTAATAATATACAATGATGATCCAACAAAATTTTACATTGATTCTCTGTATTTTCAACGGAATATGTTTACAAGACATAGCTTCACCATAGATCACATTTACGATGATCCACCATAAGGTTTTGCATTGATTCTCCGTATATTCAATGGAATATTTTTACAGTGCATGCCTATTATGTAAGGGGCTGAAGCGGACATATAAGGAGCCTTGATGTACCAATAGCAACCCGCCAACATGGTTTCTTTACTGAAGCTAGCAGCTATTCTCCTCTGCCTATGTGGTATGTTTCATTTTGCTCTAAACATAAACCCGTTACAATCATCACAAAAGAGAAAACATTCCTTAGAAAGTCCAGAATCTCCTGTTTATATTAAAATAAGATGTTATCACACATTATCATCAGCAGCCTGGGCGTTCGGGTTAGTTGCATAAGCTAGCATACAGAAAAAAGCATGCCTGACATATCCTACATTCTATGACATCGATACTGACTGTACTGATCGGTGCTATCAAAAACGTGTTGATCAGCATGTAGTATCCAACAACTACATGCTGTATGTATAAACATATAAAAAGGTAATATATGAATTATCATATAGTCTTTGTGTGTGTACAATTGTCCCTTTCCCTTAGTAGGTGCAGTGACAAATAATGATCTTGTCAGAAACCAAAGTAATGTGTTTCATATAGTTTTATCTCTTTTATCTAGCTAGCCAAGCAGTGGCTCAAGGGCCCATTTCATTTGCCTCTCACTATGGGTCCAATATGGTTCTCGCCCGTGCCCCTCGCCAGGCAACAGTGTCAGGCTATGCTGACAAGATGTATATTGGTGAAAGCGTCATGGTGAGCGTTATTGACGCCAATGATTATGCTGATCACACAGAAATTACCATACTTGGCAGTAAGTTTATATTTACTTATAGGTTCCACAAGGGAAGACTATTGTTTTCACATTTTGGATAACGTTAATTGAACTTTGAATTTCAACCAGATGCTTGTTATGTGATGTGTATACAGAGAATTTAGATTTTCAGTAATTTCGCTTGTATAATATACATATATACATTGTTATGACATCCTGTTTAATGTGATTTTAAAAAATCGTTGAAAAGAAAGCTCAGGGAAACAAGCAGGGTGTGAGAGGTTTTCACTCCTCATGTGTATATTCATAATTGCAAATATTAAGATCAAATGTCAAGCAAGAGGACTGCTTTTATAATGTATAAATGTGTCATCTTCACAAGCCCACGACCTTGAGCGTGGGGTATGGCAGGCACTTCTAACACCAACTGCCGCTGGCGGACCTTACCGTGTGCAAGCCACCATTCTGTCGACACAGGAGTCTACTGAGTTGAATAATGTCTACTTTGGTGACATCTGGCTCTGCTCAGGACAGGGCAATATGGAATGGCCTGTAAACGATGCAAGTATCTTTGTTATACTTTAAATGGAACTACTTTCTCCTCGCTGTTCTAGAGGAAAAAATAAGCCAGCTAGAGTAAATAGAAATCAATACACAAACTTGACAAAGACAATATAACACAATATTATTGAACGTGTATATAAATATCTACTATCTTGAGCTGTGGACTTTCCTTCTTTTTCAAACAATATTGCGTAATCCTCAAATATCAGTATGAACCGCATTTTTTTTATAACCCTCTCAGTCTTCAGTCCCAGCCAACCATTACAACAGAGGGATTTGCTATTACCATACCCAATCTCTATACTTTAGATGTTCAACAGCACAGAAGAAATGGCTGGATCCTATTCCTACCCTCAAGTGCGCCTCTTTATGCAAGCCCAACAATATTCAGATATACCTCAAAACGATAGCATGCCCTTCATGACGTGGAGCATGCCAAGCCCAGGTATGTTTATTCGTTCTGCTAATGTTTGCAATAATTACAAGAGGAATGTCTATTCAGTTCTAAAGCACTTTAAGGCCACACCAAATAAAAAGGTTGGTCTACGGATTTTAGTTTTCAAAAACTGGTGAGGGGGTGCGATTTTTTTCCCCACTTTTCATTAGTCTATGGATTTTTAGCCTTGAATCTATTAGGCGGGCGATTTATATTCTGAGCAAAAACTTCAATCTTTTTATAAACTCAAATTTGCTGGTTCCCGATCAAAGAAAAAAATCAATTATTCAGGAAATGATGTGGGCGGAGTCCGTAGACACAATTATTTTCAAAATCTTTTAAAAAAAATTGGAATTTCGAAAATATGGTGCGGGAAATCCGTAGACCAACTTTTAAATTTGGTGTTGCCTAATGATGATAGGAACTGTGATAACTATTCACTGACGACGAGTAACGCTGGCTTGGTGTCAACTGACTCACGTCTATTCATAGAAAAATTAGCACTCCCTAGGCACTACATAAAAAATACATCAGCAATATGTATTTTGATTTTGGTGTAGTAACAATTATGCATACATGTACACACATTCCTTTATCTTCCATATCACAGCCACTGTAGCAAGGTTTTCTGGAGTATGCTGGGCATATGGCCGAAAGGTGTACGAACACACAAAGGTACCCATCGGCCTGATTCAGGCAACATGGGGAATTACGGGTATTGAACCATGGTCATCACCAGAAGCTCTGCAGAAATGTGGAGAGTAAGTAGATTACATTTTTTATACTCCGCCTGGGTGGTGGGCCCATTCTTCTTACTGTATCAAAAAATGTTACCCCCCCTCCCTATGGTCGAAAATCGGCTCTTTGAAGCATAGTAACACGCGTGTTTTCTTTTGCTCAAAATAGGTCAATTTTTTTAACTGAGTCAATGCTGAGAGGAGGTTAAGGGGACATTTAAAACCATGCTTGTATTGGGATTCTATATAACCATCCGGGAATTTGAGAGAGACTTACTTGCCATGATAACCTTAAACTCTTAAGGGAGTGCTCATTTTTTAACAACAGGGGGGGGGGTGGTGAGATTTCGCGCGGAGCCCGCGAAATGTTTTCACCCCCCCTGAGGGGCCGAAATTATTTACCCCCCCCCCCCTGGCAGGCCGAAAATCGTGCGCGTTCGCACCCCTTTGTAGCATAGTAACACGCGGGCTTTTTCCCTCAAAACAGGTTTTTTTTACCCCCCCCCCCAAAGGGGGTCTAAATTTTTTACCCCCCTCCCCCGGTCAAGGGGTCCACATTTTTTACCCCCCCCCCCCAAATCCACCACCCTGTTGTTAAAAAATGAGCACTCCCTAACACCTTAGGGTATCCGTCTCACTCTGTCCCACCTTTCGTGTTTGTGAGGGGGTCACTCGTTACAGGTTTACAAGGAAGTATGACAATTGTAGGTGAAGAAACAAATATATGAGTAAGAAGTAATGGTACATGTACTTGTTATTTTACTAATTCTCTTCAGAGTCCCTGCAGTGAGATCTGAATTTGACAAACCATCAGTGCTGTGGAACACTATGATTCATCCTCTACTGCAGATGACTATTACAGGAGTTATTTGGTACCAAGGTGAGTCGTATAAAACTTAAGATAGATGTAATATGATACTTTAATAGCAAACTCTTTTTTCTACAAATTAGCCTAAATCATACCGGTCCCGGATATTTTAAATATTAATCGTCTATTAATATCTTATTGAGCACTCTTTATGTGGCATAAATCAAGTCTTGTCTTGTAAATATATCATAATATCTAATGAATTGTTCTTCACAAAACTATTGTTGTTTAATTATACAAATACCACTGTGATACCTAAAGCAAACAAAACAACTTCAAGGAAATTACTCCAAAACGATGTGCCTACACCAAGTAGTAATAAAAATTCATACCCCGAAGAAGACCTGCATAAGGTCAAAACGCTGGTTCAAACAGAAGATGCTCCTCTTGCCTTTTTGATTTAAGTAACTGGCCCTATCTACCTGAATAAGGTTTTGGGAAGATTTGACATTTCTCAAAATATTAAATAGGGTAGATTCTCCAACAATCATGAGCCTAAACCCCAGCAATTCATCATACGTAAATATACAGCAGTCCAACATTATAGCACTCCAATGCACTATATGGGTATATATCTTCTAACAGAAAGCTATATTCAGTCTCATCAAAGTAGAAATCCATAAGTTGTTATATGAAGGAGAAGGCCATGTTCATGCCTATGTGTATGTCTGTGTGGGTGTACAAGAGTCTGTGTCCATGAGTGTCTGCATTCATGCTACAGTCATAGGGTGTTTTTAGGCAACTTTCACATTTTTTGCGATTTTGAACTTTTTTCTTGCCAAATAGGGGGCTTTTAGGCAAATTTCACTTTTTTGCGATCTTGAACTTTTTTCTCACCAAATCAGGTGTTTTTAGGCAAATTTCACTTTTTTTGCAATGTTGAACTTTTTTATTGCCAAAAGCTGCGGAATCTGCCTCCATGCGTTGATCTATTGATGGACTCTGGATAGACCCATGCATAGTGAAGACCTACATAGTGGACATGAGGTCAAGTTAAAAAGTGCAAGTCACTTGTTTTGCAACTTGCACTGAACTGAACCTAATAGCCCTTAACTGGGTTGTCAACAATCAATTAAACTATGACAAAACTCCCTCTATTTCGGAGACCAAATACACTATCAAATGATATATATTTTTTCAAAATAACACCCTGTGTAGAATGGCCCGATACTCAGGAATCCTACTGTAAATCAAAAAAAGGTCAAATTCGAATTATCAATACCTGAAAATTGAGAAATGCTGACGTTCACGGTTTATGTAGGAGATGTACTAAAAACAGCAAAAAAAGGCAACAAAACCCTAATTTTCTCAAAAACTGTCCAGTAGGATTTTTTCTAACTGAGGTTCCAGTGTTTTCTACCCTCATATTACACTTTGGCATAGAGAATAATCATATTGACACCTAGTCAGGATTTTGTGCTAGGAGCAATCTGTGAGGCAAAAAACAGCCAAAATGAGCCACTGGTCTGAAGTATAAAACTGGGCATCGATCACTATAGAGCTACAAAGAGACAGAGAATCGATGTCCAGTAATTAGCCAACTAGATTCACAGTAAAAATGGGATTGTAACCAGTAATTGTTTGACAGGAGAGACCAATGGTGGTAGACGGGAGACCACATATTCGTGTCGGTTCAAAGCAATGATTAGTGACTGGCGTCGGAAGTTCAACGAAGTATCAAATGGTCAGAATGTGGGTGACATGACTTTTGGATTTGTACAGGTAAGTTTTGTCATCAACCCCCCCCCCCCCAATACTTTGCAGAGGCGGTGGGACGTGTTTAAAGGGTAGACTCATACAAATACCTAGGTTTCATACTAAATGCAAGTCATAAAGATATATTTCATGAAACCTACAGCCAACTTTGTGATAAAGGTAGGAAGGTAATTTAATTTTACCAGTCCTATTCCTGTTGTCACCAACATATTGGGAAACCAAAGCCTAGACTACCTCTTCAGTTGTTTAACACGCAAATAAGGCCATGCTTGACTATGGATGTGAAATATGGGGCATGAACAAAGGCAGAAGAATTGATAAACTTGAGTTGATACATTTAAGATACCTAAAATCAATGCTTGGTGTAAGAAACCAGACAACCTCAGCTGCAGTATATGCAGATACTGGAAGAGTGCCCCTAAAAGCTCAATGGGAGACAAGGGCACTTAAATATTGGGATAGGGTACTCACCCTGAAAGACTCACATATTTTACATAAATGCTATATGAAACTATACAACCTTGAAACAGATGGACAGGATAATTGGTGTAAAAGTATTAGAGGTCTGCTGCACTCACTAGGTGCAAAACATAGCCAGCTCTGGATCAACCAGTCAACCTCCAAAGATCAGAAAATTATTTCAAGTGCAATAGAACCGATTCACACTAAATATAGGGAACAAATTATGAATAAGATTACACTGGCTGGGGAAGGTAAGAAACTAAGAACGTACAAGAAATTTAAAACTGAGTTTCAGCTGGAACACTATCTGTTCAATATAACAAATCAAAACTACAGGACAGCACTAACACAGTTCCCATAACCTTGGCATAGAGACCGGGAGGCACTGTATGCCCCCAAAACCTGAGTGTGACAAGTCTGCATATGAAGAGTTTGGATGCAAAACGACATAAGCGCCATTTTAAAAATGGGGACACAAATCTGGCAAAAACATAAATAAGGGACAGTGAAATATAATCCGCAAACTATTTTTCCAAGATTTATTATTTTTCATATCATTAGGACCTACCTAATATACACTCTGTCACCAAAGTACAATAATTGACCTCAGGGTGTCTTAACAAAAAGCACTACATGTATATGCTTCAATTCTGGGATGGATTTATGTCGTTTTGCATCCAAACTCTTCATATATTGCTCTAGTGGTGCTGTAGATGATGAAATACACTTTATAACAGAGTGTGATATACATAACACACTTCGAACAACTTTTGAAAAATGTCTAAATGGAAAAACTACCAGTACAAGATAGCATTGGACAAGTTCACTGTAGTTATGAAGGAAACTGACCACGATATCATAAATGCTCTTGCCAAATTTGTATACTCTTCCTTTAAACAGAGGCAGCAACAGCTTTAACTTAGTGTAGCAAATATAGCGTATAAGATTACTATTATTATTTTGAGACATAGGTGCTATACATAGCCTGTATTTAAATAAATGTGTTAGAAATGTGAATTGTACGCCTTGGTCATGTATGCCATGTTTGTACATTGTGGTAGAAGTTTCCTACATGATACTCTGTAGCTATGTCTGTCTGGGTGTGTGTGTTTGTAGGTGTGTGAATGGATTACTTTGTACACTAAACATTAATATCTGTAGATTGTATATACTTAGTTTTGTAGAACAATGCAGCATATATGGAAAAGATTGTAACTGTGCTTGTAATTAATGGGTAGATATGCACACCATGAGGGTCATTTGCTCCAAAGCACTGGCCTGTAGTTGCGTGTAGAGGTATCAAGTCCCATCGACCATCAATCATTAGGGCATAGTATATTGGTATGAGAAAAAGGACTATCAATGCACTATAGAATCTGAAGTATGAAGTTGCGTTGATACTCCTTCAATTTACTATTTGCATGGTTCCCTACCTATCCATCCATTGTAGATATCAACTGAGAACCCAAACCCAGGCGTTATTGGTGGCTTCCCTTCCCTTCGTTGGATGCAGACGGATGGGTATGGATTTGTCCCTAACAGAAGAATGGGAAAAACGTTCATGGCTGTTACATATGACCTAAAGGATGATCGGAGATTGTAAGTTTCACTCTAGCTATATCATTCTAAAGGAACATGGCTAGTGTTTCTCCACAAATTTGCGGACATCCGCAAATTTGCGGAATACACATTCTGCAATTTGTGGAGAAAATTAAAATGATGAATAAAATCGTATTTTGATACTTAGACATACAAATACGGACCTCCGTATATATTTGCGGAGCTCCACAAATTTACAGAATGTGTATATATTCCGCAAATTTGCTGACGTCCGCAAATTTGTGGAGAAGTGGCACCCTGGAGCCATTCCGCGTCCCATATTTTCGGAAATGCTTTGTCTACGGATTGTACCCACACTGAAGATTTGGTGTGTTATCACTTTGATTTCCTCTTTTCTATGTTCAATGGTGCCGTCGTCTGTGCCCGGTCACCAGGAAGTGTGAATTTGTTAAAATAAATTACAATTTTAAATGATAATAATGAAAATTAAAAATTGCCATAAATAAAAAGAGTAATAACCTCTAACCTTCTCTGATAAACACATATTGCATGGCTATGGTATATCCCATGCTCCAGCTGAAACTTTCAGCAGCAAATCATCGGATTTATGGATGTCTAAAACCCTCACATCATGTTTAACCAGTATATAACATTGAGCTCTTTCTATGTGTTTAGATATTGTAAAATGTTGCAGAATGTATATGGCCGATTATTATCGAATTTGTTTTTCAGTATCAATATACTGTTTATAGCGATGATTATCTCATACTGTTCAACCAATCTTTAATGTTATCAAAAAACACAATTAATTCATACACATTGATATAATTTTTATATTTTATATATATATATGAAGAGTTTGGTTCCAAAACGCAATAAGCGCCAAAATACAAAATCGGGAGAAAACAAGTTAGGGGTATTGTGTAGGGTAAATTGAAAAAAATTGTGGAAAAAAAAAGTGAAAAATTTTTATTCATTTAGAAGATAGGGGCTGTCGAAAATGCAGTTTTTTTTGCAAAACGCAACAAATCCAAAAGCAGTTTTTTTGCAAAACGCAATAAATCCACCCTATCAAACATGGTTTTTGTATGAATGACTGTTTATTCTTTTATGTGTATGGTCTAAATAAGGCTTTATTAAATACAATTTTGGTCTATATTGTTAATAGCATTATTTGAAAATTTAAAAAAAACTATTTATTAAGAAGGCATTTGAAATATGGACACACATACCACGTTTCATGATTTTTGTGGATTTGTTGCGTTTTGCAAAAAAACTGCTTTTGGATTTATTGCGTTTTGCAAAAAAACTAAATTGTGCAAATTAAATCTTTTTTCTAAATTAGAGAAAAATGATGCAAGGATTTTTAAAAGCTACTTGTTGGTATTTCATGTATGTCCCACTATACCAAGAAAATTAAATATAAAAATAAAAATGGCTATTACTGATTTTATGGGCATATGCAGAAAAACGGATTTTGGATTTATTGCGTTTTGCAAAAAAACTGAAAATTGAAATTAAATCATCCTTTTTCTACCAGAAAAAAAATCCAAGGATTTCAAAAATCGATTTCTAGGTATTTTATTTCTGGCACATTAATCATTAGTCATTAAAGAAAAATGCTTTCTATTCATCAATTCGTCAAAATCAAAAATACACTATTATCTCAAAACTCATAAAATGGATTTGTTGCGTTTTGCAACGAAACTCTTCATATGATTTATACACATTGTCTCATGTTCCTTGCAGTACTTTATACCCTCGTGACAAGATTACAGTTGCTTCTCGGCTGCTACTTGGGATGAGGTGGGAACATCTTGGAGAACGTAAGCTTGAGTTCCAGGGCCTCATGCCAGAGGCGTACCTTCTCAATACAAACGGAACTGTCCTGACACTACGTTACAAAAATACGGCTGCTCTAGATGTGCGATCCAATGATGGGTTTGAGGTTTGTTTTCTTGTGACTAGTTTATAAATTACTTTACTAGTGATTTTCCATCCTCAATGTAAATGCTAAGTTGTAGCAAGGTTATAGTTTTATAACGTGGTTAATTCTGGAAGACACCCTGTGGTAGATTAGACAAGGGGACAAATTTAAGAATTTTACGGCAAAGCCGTAGTGGCTTTGGGTTTTATAGGATTGTTATGAACTACAGGTGAGAAAACGAGGGGGCATAGATTTATAATTTTTGGTGTTTCTGGGGTTCTTATGCAATTCATGTTTGATGGTTTGCAGCAACACTGCATGGTCAGTAAATTACATGCACTTAGCTAAATCTTTTTAATTTTTATTGGTTTTACTGCAGCTGGTATAACAATAGAACCCAATATGTGCCAATGGAATCAAAAAGGTACCAATGCAATTCCATTGGTGGCGATGCACTCCATTGATGCCTATGCAAATACCATCTTGGCAGCCATCTTGAAAATTACCTGGATCAAAAATCGGAGCCTACAAATGGATTCTACACCCCAGAAAACCCTATTATACATGTGTCATACAAGGAAATCAGACAATCTTAAGTTTTTGGTGGCCATCTTGGCAGCCATCTTGGAAATTTCTTGGATTGAAAATCTGAGCCTGAAAATGGATTCTACACCCCAGAAAACCCTACTATTCATGTATCACACAAGGAAATCAGACAATCTTGAGTTTCTGGTGGCCATCTTGGCAGCCATCTTGGAAATTTCCCGGATTGAAAATCTGAGCCTGAAAATGGATTCTACACCCCAGAAAACCCTACTATCCATGTATCACACAAGGAAATAAGACAATCTTGAGTTTTTGGTGGCCATCTTGGCAGCCATCTTGGAAATTTCCCGAATTGAAATTGTGAGCCTGAAAATGGATTCTACATCCCAGAAAACCCTATTATCCATGTATCACACAAGGAAATCAGACAATCTTGAGTTTTCGGCAGCCATCTTGGCAGTCAGAGGGAGGAGGAGGGGGCAGAAGGAGGGAAGGCAGAGGGAGGGCAGAGGGAGGAGAAGGTAACAGGAAGGAGGAAAATGGGGTAGAGGGGGGGATAGGAGGGGAAAGATGGGGTAGTAGGAGTGGGCAGAGGGAGGAGGAGGTAACAGGAAGGAGGAAAATGGGGTAGAGTGGGGGGGAGAGGGGTAGATGGGGTAGTAGGAGGGGGTAGAGGAAGGAGAGGACAGAGGGAGGAGGAGAGGGCAGAGGGAGGAGGAGAGGGCAGAGAAAGGAGGCAGGAGGAGGAGAGGGCAGAGGCAGGAGGAGAGGGCAGAGGCAAGAGGAGGAGAGGGCAGAGGCAGGAGGAGGAGAGGGCAGAGGCAGGAGGAGGAGGAGGAGAGGGCACAGGGAGGCACAGGGAGGAGGAGGGGGCACAAGGAGGACTTGTGATGCCTTCCTTTAGAGACTGTAAAATATTATTTCAGGGTTGGTGCATGTGTGTTGGGTGGGGGAAGGTAATTATGTTGGACTTCACAGTTTGTCTTTGGGCGGGCTTGAGTGATTTCAAGAGCCACCCTGGACCCATTCAACTTCTAGTATAGGTCCTGTATGTGCATAGCAGTGGCGGATCCAGGAATTTGGGAAAGGGGGGGCGCCGTAATACCTACAGCATTGGGGGTGTTCAACCATCTACATTAAAATTTATCAAAAAATAGGGGGGGCGCGCGCCCCTTGCGCCCCCCCCTGGATCCGCCCCTGCATAGTATGGGAATTGGCATTGACATTGACAGCTTGGCTTGACATAGGAGTCAATAGTTATTAGGCTGGTACCTATCCTTGCCATTGACAGCCACATTAGAGAACTCAAAATATGGCTGTTCACAAGGTGTCTAGGCCTTACCACAAGGTACATTGGTTCTACATGCAGTAACTGAAAACAAGATCTAGGATAAATTAGTCTTGCACACACCTACAAGGACACATGGGCATGCCAGTCCTAGGCAAGGTTTAAGGGCCAGCTAGGGCTATATCTAACAATGACCAAGGGGGCCTATGCTAGTCATTTCTTGCCGAAAAACTGACACTCTGGTCTGTGGGGTAAATGGCTTTGGGGACAAGGTCCCAAAGCCAATAATAGCATTATGTTAACCCAACTAAAGTAAATTACGCTCCATACTAGTCCGTTTACGATTAAGTAAAGTGACAATATCATTGTGCTTCCTCTTTTATAATTAAATAGGTGTGCTGTGGAAGCAATCCAAATGAACCTTGCTCTGAAGAGGATGATCGCTGGAAGTTGGCCCCTATGGTAAAGTCTGACAAACATACAGTGACTCTGTCTACCGATGCATGCGAGGATGGGAAGATGGTTGGACATCGCTACAACTGGAGCGCCTCTCCCTGTGCATATAAGAAGTGTGCTATCTACACCAATGGTTACGATCTGCCAGCACCCCCTTATGTCAAGTTTGAAGATCTCAGAAAGGACAATCGCTACCACAATATAAATTTTGACCGTAGATAATCATATTATGTAAATATATATGACAACCTAATACATTTTGTAATATTCTTATCTGCTTCAATTCTCCATATATATGTGTGTTTAAGCACTATTGTGGTCGTATCCGGTAATAAATAAAAGATTGATTGTGTGATATACATCACATGTGACCCAGGGCTATGATAATTTTTCCTCAATCTTATGTTCCCACTCCAAAGTCCCACCCCAAGGTCCCAACACAAAGTCCCAACCCAAAGTCCCAACCCAAAGTCCCACCCCAAAGTCCCACTCCAAAGTCCCAATTCATGCCCCATGTCTCAACTCATGTCCCAACTCATGTCCAATGTCCCAACTCATATCCCGTGTCCCACCCCATGTGCCATCTCATGTCCCATGTCTCAACTCATGTCCAAACGCATGTCCAATCTCCCAACTCATGTCCCATGTCCCATCTCATGTCCCAACTCATATCCCATCTTATGTCCCATGTCCCAACTCATGTCCAATGAGTAAAGCTACCTGTATCAATGAATGGTATGTGATATATATCACATGTGAACCAGGGCTTTTTTTTGCAATACTGCTTTTTTCATTTAGTTTTCTTTTTTTCACTGTATTTATCTATAACGTTTAAAATGAAAATGAAATGTAAGCAAAGATCGAATATGTGATTAACATCGCAAACGACTCAGGGTCAGGTTGATAAAGGGATTGAATTGATGGACTAAATGACTGAATCCATAAATTTTATTTCAGGAACAATGAATTATTTGTCAATTCTGAGAGCAGGAATGTATTCCTGGGTCAAAACTACCCTCAAATCATGTGTCACACTAGTATGTTATCATATTTCAACTGAGCAGGTGGGTGTGGGCGAGTCGGTGAGTGTGGGCAAGCCGGTGGGTGTGGGCAAGCCGGTGGGTGTGGACGAGCTGGTGGGCATGGGCGACAGTTGCAGGCTGCAGGTATATACCGCCTTTTGTCCCTATCAAAAAGCGAGTTGATCGTACGATAAACGGCGGAGATACGGTGTCGCTGTCGCTGTGGGACTGTCGTGATGTTTCGTTGAGTTCTTGTGGAGTACGAGAACTGCGAGTGGCGCCACCATATCTTTTACGGGTGGAGAGAGAACTAAAAAGCTATAGCCTTACCTTCATTTTCATGAAGGTTACCGAAGGTAGAGGCAATAATGCGGCCTCAGAGCGTCTCAAAAAGTGTCTCACCCCATTTTTACATTAGAACAAAGAGGATTTCATGTAAAGGGACACTTCATGAAGGTCTGTAGTTTACTTGAAACCCTATCCTTTAGCATTGCGCCGAAAAAGTTGGTTTTGTGCTGTTTTTCAATATCAATTTTGTGTATGAAATATATTGCTTTTTTAGTTTCAATCTTTGATGGCATGGATTGGCATTGATCAAAATTTGTTTGTAGCAGGCTCACTCTCACCAAATCAGTGCAACTAAAAAAGTGACGTACATGATCGGCGGACGTACATGATCGGCAGACGTACATGATCGGCAGACGTACATGATCGGCAGAGTACAAAACCCATCTTTTACCCCCTGCACTACGATGTTTAACTCTCCCAACCATACCTACAGGCTGTAATGTATCTTTGGGGAGTTTATTAGAAAAAAAAACCTCCCAAAATATTTATAGGGGCCGGAGGGGGGGGGCTCAATGTGTAACCGATCATGTACGTCAAATGACGTACATGATCGGCTTGGAATGTCATGTAACATTTCCTCATTACCCACTGCTTCACATGTCTATGATTATACATATTTAGACCTACAACATATGTACACCTTGCTATGATTGATTTATGTTTTATATATGGTCAGAAAGGGTAATTAAGACAGTCAATAAATAATGGCCGATCATGTACGTCACATGACGTACATGATCGGGATCGAAATGTCATGTAAAATGATTTTAATAGTCGCATCTATACATTTCTAACAGATAACATTTCAATACACACATCATATGTACACGTTGGTAAGGTTTATTCATGTTTTATCATGTTCATAAAGGGTAGGGCAGTCAATAAATCACCGATCATGTACGTCACCGATCGTGTACGTCACATGACGTATATGATCGGTATTAAAATGCCATGAAAAATGACCTTAATAGTCGCATCTATACATTGCTAACATATTACATTTCAAGAGACACATCGTATGTACACCTTGGTAAGGTTTATTTATGTTTTATCATCTTCAGAAAGGGTAGGGCAGTCAATAGATCACCGATCATGTATGTCACCGATCATGTACGTCACCGATCATGTACGTCACCGATCATGTACGTCCACCGATCATGTACGTCCACCGATCATGTACGTCACTTTTTTAGTTGCACTGGTTTGGTGAGAGTGAGCCAGCAGCATTTAAATATTTTATTTCCAAATGTTTCACAGGAAAAAAAGGGACAGAAAGCAAGGGACAAATACCTGTCTCTAAAGAACCTGGCACTACTGTGCCCTTAGGTTAGAGGTGTCTTTGTGCACTACCCTCAGCCTTTCTCTTGCTGTTAAAAGCGTCTCATTTTTTGATCTCACATGATTTTACCATTGCTGGGATAGCAGTCTGGGTGAACGTGACTCTTTTAAAGGGTGGATTCAAGGTCACTGTCCTATACCTTAGCATTAGTTCACACAGACAGACAGTTTGGCCCAAAAGTGACACATTTTCTCCAACCTTTTTCAATAAGTTTTCTTTTTTTCCTTCTTTTTTTGACCTGGCAGGCGACAGGCATGATCTCAAACTATATTGTGATACAATTGCATTTTCTCTGCATGCAATATAAATAAAATGCCAGGCAGTTGAAAACATGCCAGTGAAGCAGTGTTTTCGGCCAAAACCGTCTCCCAGAGACCCAGGGTTCCCTGGGTCAATTATCAGTTTAAAATACTATTTAAGTACATGTTTTCCCTTTCCCCCTAGCACAACAGAGAAGTACATTGTAAATGCTCAGTTGTATATACAGTCATGTCTCTATATCCCGGGCGGCCCCGTTTGTGTTCAAAGTCGCCCGATGTCCGAATCGACCGGGTGGGTGAAATGATGGACGTAGGGGAGGTGTGAATAGGGCCCGGGGTGGGGCGGATGGGGGGTGAGGTAAGTCTAGTGTTGGCCACCTTTCATGTGAATTTTTATCACTTGACCAGGAAGATTCTGGAAAAAAAGTTAGCCTGTGCATTGGAGCCCTTATTTAAAAACATCAGGGCTAGCATGACAGACTAATTGCCATTGTTTATACATAAAACAGACCAAACACTTGATACAGATTTGGACATCAAAGCAGTTAATACCAGCCCAAATGGCCAATGGTAGCATCTTATTATTCATACAATATTAAATATATCAACCATTGGATGATTGGATAATTCTAACATAACAATGTAATTAGAACAAGGCTGACTCCCATCTTCTCGGCCCACCAGACCAAGACAAAGACAAAGACAAACTTAGGCGAGGGTGGCGGTCTGGTCCCGTGCTGGTTTGGTGGCTGTCTGCTCTATGTCCCCTCCCTTCACAAACATTCTTTCTGGGTTTTACATCTAGCCCCAGTATCACGTATTAAAGACATATTAGTTATTATGTAATGGTTGTGTAGGGTTTTGGGGCATGGCACGGCAGTAATGACAACATACAGACCGACTGACCAGCAAGTTATTATAGCAGTTGAGACTTGTAATACCATTTGTTTCTTTCTGGGGAGGGACAGGGGTTACTTCCACCAGCCGACTTATCAAAGCAGATTATAATGGTAAATACACATTGGGTGCCCAAAACTACCGACTGGGACTGGAAGCATGAATAACCGACTTATTGTATACAGATAAAGAGCAATTAAAATGGTCATCAACCAATCAGTGGCCGATATCTGAATCACCCGACTTATCAGAGACCGGGATATGGAGACCTGACTGTAGTAGATATCGTACTTCCCCGTGTATATGTCCAAGTACTAAGTGGCAAATTGATCAGGCTATACATGAGGAAATACCCTGGTCGCCTATCTTCAGTATTATCCAGAGGCGTAGGAACCATATATTATCTTCATTGTGGAAGGGGGGGGCACTGTGGCCCACTCCAACCAACGTTAGGCATCGGTTATCATGTATAGTGGTGCTTGCATAGGAATTGTATTGAAAAGTAGTTTTGGGCCATTTAGTTCTGATTGGGGCCCCTCTACCCCCATGTTTCCCTACGTGGGAGTGATAAGGTTTGGGAAATGAGTGTATTGTATAATAGGGATTGGCAATTTTTGGGGTGGCCCAAACATATTCAGGCCCCCTCCTCTGTGATTCTGATTGGGGCCCCTCTACCCCCATATATCTCTATGTGGGAGTGATAAGGTTTGGGAAATGAGTGTATTGTATAATAGGATTTGGCAACTTTTGGGGGGCCCAAACATATTTAGGCCCCTCCTCTGTGATTGAAGGGGGACATTTTCCTACGCCACTAATCATATATTCTTAGTCTTGATCCAATACTACCATTTCCAATTTTGTTTTCCATTAATCCTTTTTATCTCTTAGAAATAGTTGTAGGCACATAATGAATGGAAGGGGGTTACATAACTGAAAGGATTATATGAATACCCTATTATAATTTAGAAGTTGAATTATGGCATAAAATGTAGATATTTTGAAAGATATTGCCAACCCCAAGCATAATTATACTCGGGGCCCAGCTTATAAACACTAAGTAGCCATTTCCATAGGCTTATGCGTGGAGCAGGGTCATACACGGCGACGAGCGTATACACGAGGAAAGCCAGTATATAAACCCTATCCCTTTTATATAACGTAGGGGTCCGTCAGTGACAAAGACAATGACATAATTTATGAACATTCCCCAGAGACATTTACACATCCCTTAGCCTAATATGCTACATTTTTGTATTACAAAGTCAGTGCCATAATTTGTTAACGTTCCCAAAAACATTAGCACATCCTCTAGCTTTAAGCTATTACAAAATCAGTGACATCATTCGTGAACGTTTCCCAGAAACATTAACAGATTCCCTAGATATCTAAGCTATTCGAAAGTCAGTGTCATCATTTGTTTGTGAACGTTCCTAAAATACATAACATCGACTAGATAGGGGTTGTTACAAAGTCGGTAATATCGTTTGTGAACTCAACTTCCCCAGTTAAATCACTATGCAACACTTAAAGTTAAAGGATTAGGGGTGGGTACCCTACAGAAAGGTTTTACAGTACCTGTTATAATTCATAAAGAAGTGAAACACATAAATACCATTGTGTTTTGTTACATGGTTTATCAGCATTAATTCTTCACAAACATCGTTAATATAATTATCATTATAATTTCAAATGTGCAGATTCCGTTTGAAACTCCATATCAGATTATGTCTTTTGCATATACATATATACTACATGTATATACTCAGCAAGGAAATTCCTGTGTATCCAGGTACCAAATTTGATCACGTGGCATCACTGGTGGCATAGTCTAGCATTAGCTAGCTCTCTTAGGCACTGGGTGTTTTCGACGTATGTAACCACCGTCCACTTGGATCAACGTTGTTTGCCCTCAAGGTGTCAACATATCTTAAGCGTCAATATTTCAGTTGATACAGGTGACCATGTTGCTAGCTACCAGCGCCAATGCGTAACTCCTTTAACGCACCTCTATCAAAGCGAGCGACTAGGCGTCCATGCCGATTAATAGTGATACGTCCTTGACGCTTCCATGCCGTACATGCGTCACACCGACCTCAGGCGCAATCCCAGTCAGACCAAAGTTGCATCCGCCAAACACACCCACTGGCATTATTCACTTATATAGGATATCGTAATGTCCTGGCCGATAGAGCAGATATAACTGCGGCTCAGAGTCCTCTGGGAAGTTGTGGGCCACCACTTTGTTCGTATCGTTGCGGTCCAGGTACATGATACATACGGGCACACCAGTTGCAGCTGTCAGAGATATAATGTGGATGTGGTCGCTCTCCTTGCCCATCGGCTCAACCTCCTGGTAACAAAAGAAATAAAACAGGAGGTTATATCAAAGATCATGGCCATTGTATTATCTATCTTAGGTATGTATATAAATATTCAAAAGCCTTTCCCGCTGAAGGTTTCATTTCTATTGTAAACATAAGGGGCATTTATCCGTGACCTATCCACGGCAATATTTTAAATAGTAATGGGCGGGACTAGATATATGTTACTGATTCACAGTGTAGTGTTGGGACAGGCAGTTATATTTCCACAAATATATGCCCACAACTCTATGGACCATCCATGCATAATGTGCAAATACTAAGGACTTGACGTTTCATTAAAGTAAAATCATTCAGACAAACTCACGAACAATGCTATAATATAAGCAAATACAGTTTAAGTTCATGCATCTAATTGTATGTACTATACTAGTTTTTTATGTCAACTCATATGATACATGCATCCTTTTTGCTTCAGTACAAATGAAAACATCACATGACTCGCTCTGTAATACTTTGTAATAAATGGTGCTCGTTTAGAGCCCACTGAAACGAAAAAATATCTCCATACCATATTATTCACATATAAATCGTTGGATAAATAATTATCATGAATTAAACCAAGAAGAATTTTGATTAAACCTTCCACTTCTACATATATATTTTAATTGCTTTCCTATTACATAGGCATACATATAACTTGAAGTTGATCTACAAGTGATGTCCCTCGTGTTGCCTCATCCCAAACCTCCAACTTGCCTCAGACCTTTTCCAAAAGCTTTGAATTTAGTACTACCGCATTATACAAAAGTTAATCAACACACCTGAGAACAGAATTCCTTAACCGTCCGTCCGCCTTCCATGAAGTTCAGGTAAAATTCATGTTCCTTTTGCAAGTGTCCAGAAACTAATAACCTATAGGATATAATGGGGCATCGTAATGCAATATTAAACTCTTAAACAGTATGAATTCTTAAATGTTAGAAAAAGAATACTCAGATCTGAAAGAAATATTACTTATAGATTTATATTAGTACATTGTATCAAATTCTATGAGGAACTTTCATGAAGTAAACATCTCATATTTGTTGGGATATTCTGAGTGTTAGATGGAAAGTTAAACCTCAAAATATGTGGTACATACCTCAAGTAGACCACCAGATAGTCAGAGTATCCTTGATCGTTAAAAACTTCCAAGAGGTCCTCCAATGGACACTGTTTTTCCACCTTCTCCACTATGTCCATAAACTGTAAATGATTTAATTGATATTAAACGCGGATATATATATTCAACAATATACCGACGACAATGTGTATTTAAGTGGGGGCTAGCCTACTATGTGATCTTATCCTTTACAACATTTTTAGTATCCCACAAAGCTGCAGGCTGAGTGGGATGCGCCCCAGCCCCCACGAGTGAAATACATCAGTGGTATCAATGTGTTGGCATTTGTTTTTTTTAATTTTTATCTCAATCCATTTAATGACGGAAAAACAACTTTTTCTTAGCCCATTGAATACGGCCACATTGTATTCAATGGGGGCATTAAATACAGCCTTCCAGTGCTTGACATAGGAGATCTTATATTTCCAAAAAATAAATTCAAAATACTATTGACTAATATCTACCGACATTAGTAGATACCATACACAGTGAAAGGATTGGCGTTGACAAGGCTACCATCAACTTACTGTGTCATGGAAATCCTCAATTGTGAACTGTGGGAATCCCATATCGACAAGGGTGTCTTTACTTTTTGCTGCAAGCTCCTTAAATCTGTAAAGAAAACAACACATGTAATATTCTGAATAAATATTTTGACTCCTGAAAAGAAGCTTGTACATGCAGTTTGTGCATTCCCTTCTGTCTGATACATATGAATTTTAGTTGAATATATTGCTTTTACATAGGCCAGAGATGCCACTCGATTATCGACAAAAAGTAGGAAACCCTACAATTTTGGTCAATTTTCTGCAGGAAATTGGCATAATTCAATACAGAAACTCTAGACAAAAAGTAGGAATTCCTGCAGAAGTGGGAAAAGTGCTATCTTTGATATTAGGCTTACTATGGCAGGCCATACTTTTGTTCTCTTGTGACGTCACTCTTTATATATTGCTTAAAGGTTTAATTACTACATGCTGCATATACTGATAGAATGCATGTCATAACACTCTGTCACTGCTAATTAATCTACACTACCCATAAAGACCACATAAAATGACGCTGGTCTTTTCTTAATCACACTTACCTCTTCATTTCTTCTGGGTGATTCAATAGCCGCTCTAGATAAGAAAAGCCAAACGCTCTGAAGAAACAATTCCCATCTCGTCTTGTTCTCCGAAACGATGTGAAATTGCGTTTTAGATCCTGGAAAAAAAATAAAGATGTTATCTACATGATAGGAAACCATATTAAATCGTATGTGTGTATTTGTATATGCATTTATATTCTTAAAGCTATGCCCAGAAGATACCAAATGTAAACGCAACAAACCTACCTGAATTCTCAACTGGTAAACAGGGTCCTCTTCAAACTCCTTTTCAAGACCTGAGAAGTCATCTCGGTTTCCTATTAACGGTTGATTTTCTGATATCTGCATCAAAGAAATAAGACAATATTGTAGAGAATATTAGCCTATTAACGGTAAGTCGCAACTACATGTACAACACAGTAAGAACAATTAACGACACTTTTTATTCCTGAGCACTTGGTCTGCTCACACCTGCTAAGTCTTGTATTGCGTCCATGCTTGATAGTCTCCATGATGTGTCTACTGCTTGGTGCCCCGGTACCGCCTTATAAATGTATAGCAGGCGGCACTAAGACACTGAACGCCCACCTATCGGTGTGACACCGAATTATCACCAGATCGATGTCCCAACATCGCTGGTAACAGCAGGTTAATACAGCTCCGTTCAGAACGGTTTTGTCGGCTCAACCTTCCATCCCTGTGCCCACCACAATATACATTTGTATGTATTCTGACATTGCAGGTCCTACGATGTGCGCGAGAGATAAGCACTGATAACAGCTACTGTAAATGTAGATATTTTCACCCATATACATTTTCGCGAATTTTCCAAAAGTACCATTTCACATGTCTCCAAAGTCGTGAGTTTTGCAATATGGTAGTTGTATGACTATATAGTTTAAACATTCGCTCTGAACGCGAAAATGTGCACAGCGCAAGAATATCTACGTTTACAGTATTACAATGGGTACCACTGCACCCAACGAATTATAGCCTGTAGGAGTGTTCTAACAGTTTCCAGAGCTCACCCCGTTGCGTGGGATGGCAGAGGGGTTTAGATTTACTATAAAGTTGTCTATATAATCAGTATGTGAACCGGTATATAAACATTGTAAACGGTTTTTATTTTATCCTGGTTTATACAGTTCAGCCTTGCTGTTCTACCACAGTACAATACCTAGTGTCTAAGACACATAATAACCTTAAACCTTATTAATGACTTAATCCTACCTGGGAGTTCCTGTGACCGTATTCACTTGTCAGGCATAGAAATACAGATAGGTTTCCAATATATTAACTCAGATTACTGGTACATAATGTAGTAAATAGACAAGACGTACCTCTTTCTCAATCCTCCTCTGCTGTTCCATAGTAGCCTCATCATAGTTGGCACCTAGAGTAGAAGGAGAAGTAATAATACAGAATGAGACCCACTAAAGGCCAAGTCATTTATTGCCAGATGGGTGGGTGGGGGAGGGGGGGAGGGTTTGGCGGATGAATTGGAGTCATAATAAAACAAAAAAAGAGGTCCTTGGAGGTGGGTGGGGGTGGGGCGTCAAAATGATATTAAGTTGCATAAGAATCGCCCCCGGTGTGCTTTAAGTTTGCTATAGATCTTTTAACAGGCTGAGAATATAATGACTCTGCCTTATAAATATGAAAAGCCCGGATAAAACGGTGGAAACAACGAGACAAACAGTTCATCAGAGAGGCAGTGAGCAGATCCACAAAGGGTAAGCAAGGGCCACGAATTGGCCGGATCCACAAAGAGTAGGCCTGTCGATTGGGCAGATCCACAAATAGTTGGGATTGGCTAGGGATTGGGCGGATCCATAAAAAAGTAGGGATTGGGCAGATCGACAAAGACTGAAAGAGTAGGGATTGGGCAGATCCACAAAGGGTAGGGATTGGGCAGATCCACAAAGAGTAGGGATTGGGTAGATCGATCCACAAAGAGGAGGGTTTGGGTAAATCCACAAAGAGTAGGGATTGGGCAGATTCACAAAGACTAGGTATTGGAACTTGGGTAGATTCACAAAGAGTAGGGATTGGGTAGATCCACAAAGAATAGGGCTTGGGTAGTTCCACAAAGAGTAGGGATTGGGCGGATCCACAAAGAGTAGGGCTTGGGTAGATCCACAAAGAGTTGGGCTTGGGTAGGTCCACAAAGAGTATAGGGATGGGGTTGATCTACCTTTGCGAGGGGTGATCAGGGGGGATGAGGACTGAGCAGATCCATAAGGGGACATGGAGGACTGAGTAGATCATCCTAGATCTACAGCACTAGGATTCAATGTTTAAGGATCGAGGAAATCCACACCATAGGTGTGGTGGCCGGCTTCTTTCAAGGATTCTGGATCAAATACTGGAAGCACTATGCTGACCTTAAAAGCTTATTATCGAGAAGTCATGATGCGTCACTGTTCACTTGAATCAATATGCTGACCTCACAGGGTTTGTATGGACAAGTAATGATGCAGGAATGCATCACTCTTTACTTGAAGCACTATGCTGTTCTTAAAGGGTTAGTATAAAAAAAACAAGATGCATAAATGAATCACTGTTCATTTGAAGCACTATACTGACCTTAAGGGGTTAGTATAAAAAAGTCATGATGCATAAATGAATCACTGTTCACTTGAAGACCTATGCTGTCCATGAAGGGTTAATCAAAAAAAGTCATGATGCAGGAATGCTTCGCTGTTCACTTAACTTGAAGCACTATGCTGACCTTAAAAGGTTATTATCGAGATGTCATGATGCATGAATGCATCACCGTTCACTTGAATCCCTTTGCTGACCTTAAAGGGTTGGTATAAAAAAGCCATGATGCATAGATGAATCACTGTTCAGTTGAAGCACTATACTGACCTTAAGGGGTTAGTATAAAAAAGCCATGATGCATAAATGAATCGCTGTTGACTTGAAGCAGTATACTGACCTTAAAGGGTTATTATTAAAAATAAGTCATGATGCAGGAATGCATCACTGTTCACTTGAAGCACTATGCTGTCCTTAAAGGGTTATTATAGAAAAAAAGTCATGATGCAGGAATGCATCACTCTTCACTTGAAGCTCCATGCTGTCCTTAAAGGGTTAGAATACGTATAAAAAAATATCATGATGAATAGATGAATTGCTGTGCACTTGAAGCACCATGCTGTCCTTGAAGGGTTAGTATAAAAAAGATCATGATGCATAAATGAATCACTGTTCACTTGAAGCACCATGCTGCCCTTAAAGCGTTAGTATAAAAAGTCATGATGCATTTTTTCAAAGAATCGCTGTTCACTTGAAACACCATGCTGTCCTTAAAGGGTTATTATTAAAAAACGTCATGATGCAGGAATGCATCATTGTTCACTTGCTGTCCTTAAAGGGTTAGTGTACTCTGCAAAAAAATACCGATGGAGGTCGAGCACTGCTCGAATGAGCCTACCTACAATATTCAAATTATGTCAATGACTTTCTACTAATTATGAGCGCCTTGTGGAGTGGACCTGACATAGAGAGCTGTATAGAAAATAGCAGACGACTTTCTACTAATTATGAGCGCCTTGTGGAGTGGACCTGACATAGAGAGCTGTATAGAAAATAGCAGACGACTTTCTACTAATTATGGGCGCCTTGTGGAGTGGGCCTGACGCAAAAAGCTGTATAGAAAATAGCAGACGACTTTCTACTAATTATGGGCGCCTTGTGGAGTGGGCCTGACGCAGAAAGCTGTATAGAAAATAGCATACGACTTTCTACTAATTATGGGCGCCTTGTGGAGTGGGCATAAGTCTTAAGTTTTTATTGTTTATTGTAGCCTTTAGGGCATAGCTATCTTCAAAATAAAAATAACTAAATTAGTAGACTGTACAAGTCTAGTCGCAGGCTTCACACAAATCTGTAGAAAGTCTGCGCACACCTTTCACCCCTTTGGTGTAATAATGGACTATTCCAGGTGAATAAATGCGCAATTTGCGGATTTAGGCAGCTATGCGCACAGGCTTAAAGAGAAGGGAAATCTTTGTAACGCCCACCTTCCACCCCTTACCTCTTACAATAGGCTAGTCCCAGCACCTCCACTTTTTGTTTGTGACGCCCCTCTGCCCCTTGCTCTCTCAGAAAGCTGATAGGTACCCAGGTAGGTGAGGGTCATTAAGGTGTTAGCAGTCTGTGGCGGCTGCAGTATGTGTGAACAACATCGTACCATTGAAAGCTCAGTAGACCGGAATGAGCAGTGCATTCTGGGTTATAATAGAGTGTTTGCCTGTAGGGTGGTCCATGTCAAGCTGACGACGCAGGGTTCTGATCAGCGGACAGCGGAGTGCAGTGCTGAAGGGTGCTGGACTAGAGAGCATATGTATGTAGGGTGCAAAAAGCAAACGAGCCAATGCTAATCCTATGGACGCGCAACTCACGTTGAAACCTTACGGAAAAGTGAACTCCTTAACCATGGCCGGGGACTCCGTCGCCGGCCAACAAGGAATGATGATTTAGGGAGAACGAAGACTCATTAGACTGAGCAGGTCAATATGCCTCGACAAGGATGTGTACTTATTTCATGTGGAGAAACACAAGTTCCCGTCTATGCTTAAGTACTTAGTCTTAGAATGGCCGTTCTCCACACCCCTGTGGAGAAACTGATGGTCCTTCTCCATGGCCTGTTTCTCCACAATAATATCACCAAAATAGCTAAGAAACCAATATTTAAATGTATATTTTGATGAAATTAATCAAGAATTACATGACTTCTAAATAGAGATCCACTCTAATCAGTCTGAACTCCTCAGTCTCCTGGTTTCTTCACTCGTGGTGCATTGGCTCCGCCTCGTGTGATACGATCCAATGCACCACGTGTGGAGAAACCAGGAGTTCAGACTGATTATCGTGGACCTCTGTCTTTATATGTACCGTTGAGGGGTAGATATTCAGGTCTTTGCTACTGATTCGCCTCAAGAAATTCTTCCAGTTTTTGGTAGGCTGCTCGATCATTGAATGGTAAATCCCCTATTATCGCCATGGAAGCAGAACAGTCTACTGCTGAGAAACTTAATTAATACCTGTTTCTTCAGCGTATATCTACTTGTAGGACAACGCTCAAACAGCTAGTAAGCTATAGATGTATACCTATACGTCTAACATGAAATTAGTTGATCAAATATGTGCAAGATCATGAAGATGCCGGTGCTCTTCCTTCCTTGTCAAACGCAAAATCCTAGGAAATTAACCCGGTCTAATTCCACGTTATTTCAGAAACACTCTAAGCGTATTAACCTTCATCTACACATAACTTATAGATATGATATTGATGAACAATATTTGCGGTTCTTGCCAGTATCTGTGTAGCCAAACTGTTATTTGAGAACAATTCTTACTTGGGTCATATGTAAATGCTGGGTTATCGTCCGCCATCGTTGTGATTCTGAGTAGTTCCGTCGCTTTGCCACCAGGTGACGCGACGATCGCAGACGCGCCGCCGGATAACGTTAAGATTCCCGCCACTAACTTTATCGTTTTTGCTCTGGTTTGTGACAAATCGATACTATCTACAGTAAAATCTCGTTAAAAGGAGCACCTTTTGGCAAGGCAAATTTGCTCCTTGTAACCGATTTTGGTCCGATTGATGTTCACATATCAATGATTGATGTTCACACATCAAAGTGAAGTCCACCACTCTTCCAAACGCACAGTGGAGTGTGTGTGTGTGTGGGGGGGGGGGGGGGGGGGGGGCGTCTGTAGGAGGTGGTGAGCGAATGTGGGAGCTCCAGGGCTTCTGTACCCGACCCCCTAGGTGACTGTAGGAGTTGGACAAAAAGGGCTCTTTCTCAACAATTTCTCATGAGAATTGCTTTTTCTATTTGGAAAATACACCATTTGTGGTCAAAAAGTGCTCTTTATAAACGATTTCTCGTGAGAATTGCTCCTTCTAAAAGTGTTTTTTTTTTTACTATAGAAAAGTATGGAAAAGAAAATGGCAGGGCAAATGTGCTCCTTATATCCGTCTGCTCCTTATATCCGTCCTCCTTATAACGAGATTATATTAAGTAATTGCATGAATACTATTCTTGTGAGACTGTGGGATTTACTTGTTCAGCGATGATTTAACTACTTGTACTAGTACATTGTATACATACATTATATTTCTCACGTCGAGACTAAGTCACTAAGCCTAAGGACATTATTAGACCCGACATTTTAGGCAATCAAACACTAAAGTTGGATTAAGATAATTGTACATATACTCTATTTATTGACTATGTATTATCTTAAAGTGGCATAATCCGGTGATTAGGATTCAAAAATTAATTTCACTAAAAATGAACCAGAATGTTCAATATAGCCATACTACTCTATATTAAACATTATTTCCCAGCATTCAGCTAATTATCAGTCCCATGCTTAATTCAAGACCTTTGGAAAGCACATTACAAGTCCATCCATTGAAAATACACAGTGAAAGGCTATACCTGTGTCCATGGGACCTTCTTCAGTGCCTTTTTAATATTGTCCATCAATTATATTTTATTGTGCATTGTGTCCCTCCTCCAAATGTGATACTGTATGGGCTTAAGGTAGAATTTATAATATCGTACAAAGCCACTCCGTTGATGCCCATTTACGTCGAATACGAATTGTATTGCTGTTATAAGCCCTACCTGATGGCAACCCCCTTGCTATGTTTGCCAATGTGAGCAGTCATTCATTACTAGCCGGTGGGGGGGGGGGGGGGGGGGGGAGGTTAAGTATATATAACACTCCATTTACCGGATTTGCATTAAAGATCCGTTGATGCCAAATTACGTCGAATGCGAATACTATGTATGTCAATCTGAGCATCTCGGACCAGATCTGCTTCTTTTTTTTGGGGGGGGGGGCGTCAAAAAAGAAAGTGCTGACATGTGTGAAAACAATCCAAGAACCCCTCCCCTTCGCGCTAGTATTGAATGACTTGGCCCTATACTATGATCTCCTCACTTTCAATGAATCCACAAATACAATCAGATATTATGAGTGTCTTTTATTGTACCGGTTGTTTCTATTGCAGAGAATGGGACAGTCCGGTTCTGTTCCCAAACCCTTTACATCAATCAGATCACGTATAAAAGATGGATTGTGTGATATACATCACAAGTGACCCAGGGCTTTTCCAATGATGTATATATAGTATTCCAGTACATGTATATCCACTTGATCACACTTAACTCAGGGGGGGCTAAACCCTTCATGTGTAATATATAATAATTGTCTATTTGTTGGGGTTTTGACCATGTGTCCTCGGCTCTCCCTCTGGAGGTGGGGTGGACAGAGGGGTTATATGTGGTGGTGTTACATAAGTAACATAAGCTGAGTCTCCATATAGACCTGGCTGTGTATGGGGGGGGGGGGTGGCTGGTCAGTGGTTGGATCGGTTTTCACCCCTGGCAGTGGGCCCTGGAGTAGGATAGAGGGTGAGAGGAGGGGGGGGGGGGGGGTTGAGGGGAGTGTCTACATTTGAGGCCCACACTAATTTCGATTTGAGGCCTAAAAAGGGTGTTAGATTTCTTTAACACATGGACCTCCATGACGGACCTCCATGACGGACCTCCCATACACAACCTATCCCACCAGGGCCTTACAGCAAAAAGATTGAGGATGTGAGTGGCCTCACAGATTAATACTCAGGGTAAGCTGAATCTGAAGCTTATCATATACTTAGATATAATATTCCCTTATGATCTATCATTGGTCCATTCTGGCATCAGAAATGAATTCCTTGTTAAAAATTACCCTAAAGTCATGTGTCATACATGTATGTTATTCCATTTCAGGCTAGCAGGTGGGTGAGGGTGAGCCGGTGGGTGTGGGAGAGCAGGTGGGTGTGGGTGTGCAGGTGGGTGTGGGCGACAGTTGCAGGCTGCGGGCATTTACCGCCTTCTATCCCTATCAAAAAGCCAGTCGATCGGACGATAAACGGCGACGATATGGGTGGTACAGTTTTGAACTGCTCTGGACGCTCCTTTTATCCTTACGCTGTCGCTGGCAACTCTCGTGTTGTCTCGGGCAGTTCTCAGAGTGCACAAAAAGTCGCAGTGGCGCCACCCTTTGAACCACGGTGGCAACACAAACTATTATGTTTGTGTTGTGTTGGCCTTTACAGATCACCAGGGTCCCCACAACTCTTTAAAAGCGTCTCATTTTTTGGTCTCACCTCTTCTTAACCATTGCAGGTATAGGAAGTCTGTGTGAACGTGCATCTTTTAAAGTCAGGATTCAAGGTCACTGGCCTCAGCATTAGTTCACACAGACTTGATTTCAGGGTAGTTTTTTACTTTTTTTCAACAGCGTTTTTCTACTACAATTTTTATTTTTTTTACAAACTGAAAAAAAGAGGGAGGTACAGTTTGTTTCAATCTATATGCATGTTTTTATTTCGATCTGATAAATGAAAAAACAAATGCAGGGGGGCAGATCAAAGTCAGCTGACCAAACTCCATTTTTTGCTGGAAAACCGTCTCACAGAGACCCAGGGTACCCTGGGTCAACTATCTATAATGACACTATAAATTATTATAAAAAATAGCATCAGACGCATACTGTATACTGCGTGAGTTTCTTTGAAAGAGGTACTTACCCGGGTACAGCGCATTGAAAATAACTACATTGATATGTGATAATTATCAAACAGGTCTTTCATTACTAGTAATGCTCATTGTGTATCACACTGAGCCCTGCTGGTAGATGTTACCTAGACCAAAACGCCTCTACTTCAAACCTGTCGCGGCTGACCTCTTTTAGGCATATGGAAAACCAAAAACACAATTCCTCTTGTTAAAAAAATTACAGAACTAGATTACAACCTAGATTGGCCGGTCATGATCTCAGCTTTCCAAGGGTGAAAATAAAGTCCTATTAGAACCGATGCTTATCAATGAATTTACTATTTTCAATGAATTTACATTTTCAATACATTTTGTCATTTCTCGTTTATAAAAATCAGCCTGTGTGCATAAACGGTTCTCGGCAACAGTGCCACTTCAAGTCAGCGAGTACTGAAGATGGTGGGAAAAGGTACTATTTTCGTCAGGCCGTTCCAGTGGAAATTGGTAGAGTATGTTAAATTTTACATAGGCAGTTATATCATTAGTAAATGAATATAGGAACAATCACATTAGCTTTAGGTAAACACGAGGTATTCCCTAAAACTCCTCCTCCATCCCCCTACCATGTACTACCATGGTAACCACCATGGGATGGAACATGGATTGACACATGTTTGTTTCAGTATGCCTACAGAATATCAGCGTATTGCATATATAAGCTCCTCTTTCCCTCCCCGAGGAACACTTCAGACATTTGGTTCTGATCCTGGAACTTGCACAAATAGTGATGGTTACTGGTCTAACATCTGTTAGTTGAGTCTGCGGATCATACCTTGTTATTCTATATATATATATAAAGGATTACAAACTGCAGGGATATGTTTGGTTGGTTGGTTGTTCGGTGCTTTAATTTCAAGGGTGGTGATAGTGATCGAATCTATGAGGTGACAGAAGGTAGAAAACATGCTCCTAGTTTTACTGAGGCAATGGCTTTCGCATACCCCACTACATACCGTAGGCATTGTGAGAGACAGGCATTTGACATGCTGTATGTCAACCACAGCAGGGGGGGGGGGGGTTGTAGGCTACAACTTGTACCCCAAGCAGCAGGGTGCTGCTGAGTCTGCACCCAAGATCTTGCATCTTGCTCTACCGCTGAGCCACTTCCCACCCTCGCAAGGATATGAATCCCAGAAAAATATACCCAGTATAGTCAAACTAGCACCACATAAATCCATCAAGGAGAAAACTCGTGTCTCCGTGCTAATTATATGGCTAATTTGAGTACTCACAACGACGTATCATCCCACTTATATTATATTTGACTTGAGGAAAGGGCGTAAAAACGGATTTTTTAAATTACAAAATGTTCAAGTAACTCTTCCATTGACCGCGCTGTTTTTACGATTAATGGGAAACAGGGTCATTACTCTAGCGTGCGTACTTTTTGTTTTTTAAGCAAAACTTAACACGAGTGAATATACAGTTTCTGTGTTTTATTTGATATTTCAATGTAGACAGTTTACACAAGCATCCATCCGTGATGTCAAACACATGTCCTATCAGTCATCTGCCCAATCTCATCATTCTTTATATTCATTATCTTCTACACTAACGACGGTGATGGCCTGGTGTCGAACATTTGATCAATGTCAAAAGTCACACCCGCTTTGTAGTTTTTCCAGACCTATAATGCTATGAAGAGAAAACGAATCTGGGGAAATTGATGGGCGGTTGAAAAAAAGAACACTAGAATGTGCCTCCTCGTGACAAATATTACATGTATATCATACTGCATACAAATGCCCAGCCCATTTAATGAGTTACTCTGTCTTTCAATGTGTCAAATCTGCATGAAGTCATGCATCATATAACATATATTTAGGTATCTTGCTGGAACACATTTCTCGTGAAATATTAATCGATGGTGTCATCAAGACTGAACTGGCATTAGATGGCCTTCATGCGACACATTACTATCTTTCAACACAATCTATTAACAATGACGAGGGTACACATATTTTTGAGAGTGCCAAGTCTACATCTCATCTAGTATATGTAACATATACTAGTATCTAACACTAACAAAAATCACTTTCCTCCTGTTGAAGATTCCATGTCCGCTATCAGACAGAAAGCATACTTCATCTGTATATACATGTACTATGTATTACGTAAAAATGTTTCACGGTACAATTTAATCTTCCTGACACTCACAATATAATGCTTACACGACACTATTTGGTTTTGACTTCATTTAGATATACCAGTCAAAACAAAGTTATCTTGACATGTAGAATAGGGAATGATGACATGGAGAAAACCGATGTGTAAGTTTAACGGCCCTTTTCATTAATGAAGTTCTTGCGAAGACAGTCTTATCATAGTGGGTTTTCTCGCCACTCACTGATTTAGAAACCTTTGGGTATCAAGTCATTTTTCTTATATCCATGCTTAAAATACTTTCCTATAGTAACTGCGGTACTGGAAGCAGGATAGTATTATGGAGCTTTACACGCCATTCACAGATGAGACAATGGATCCTCAATCCTGGTCTCCACACTCGTCGAGAATATCAAAGTCCCCCATGTCCATGTCAACCTCGCTTGTGTTGCTCCCAGCATCTGAAAATACATAATAAATACAGTAAAACTCAGAAAATAATTAAATCTATACATTTTGCAAATTTATATTTTCAATACATTTCCCCTATTCCAATTCGATTACATAGGACCGTAAAACATTTACAACCAATCTAGTAACTACCCAGTATCACTAAAATACGGTATCGTTTACTTGTTGCTATTACCGTGTCAGGGTGAATTTAATTGATATGACAGTCTCTCAGCCTCTGTTACAAAGACAAATTTATGTTAATACATTTGTATCGAGGTGAATCATACGGACAACCAATAGCCGTTACCTGCAACGATATCCTATTTTTTAAGCTTATATATCTTTTAAATAACAATTCACATCTATAGATTAGAACGTTCAGGTTGGGGGTTATACGTGACTACGTTATTATATTTCTTGAGGTTTTACGTGACTACGTTATCATATTTCTTGAAGTGCTATAATGATAAAATTGCAATTATTAATTGTCAAATTTTCAGAGGGATGATGCAGAAGAAACCACAAATGTAACGGAGCGTTCAGTAATACATGTATATATGTTAGCATTTTTTAACCATGAGAGAGGCCCCAAACAAACCCACAGATTTGTAAAATAGATAGCATATGTGCTTACCCTCATTGCCATTCCCGTTGCCTTCCTCCTTGTTTTTGTAGAAGACTCCGTACATCTTGGAGGCCTCTGTGGCCGCCATGGTGCTGCTGGATCTACCCCCCTTTGAAGCCGGCAGCTGGGGCGGAGGTCGAGGTACCGTCTGTACAGTAGAGGAATCAGGCAATATACCCAACATCTTCATCTCCTCGATCTTCTCCCTGTCAGCTGGAGTCAACCGTTTCAGCACCCTAGGGTCTGAGAGATCTGGCATGGCAGTATAGACAGGAAGAGACTGGTTTTTGTCGTTGCCCTTGGGGATGGAGAGGAAGGTGTCGAGGGAGGGTGTAGCCCCGGTCATACCCGCCCTCATGGTGGGCTTACGGTGCTGGAGGAACTGTGCACGCTGCGGTGCCATTACCGGCTTAGGTATGGGCTTGGTAAGCAGCTGTAGCGGATTGGTCGTAGACTTTGTCGCAAGGGATGTTTTCCCCGTGAGCTTAATAGAGATGCCTTTCCTGCTCTGTGCATCCTTATCTCCCTCCTCCTCCGCAGTGGACCTCTCCGCTGCTGATTCGCGCGGAGAGTCTTGCCGCTTTTTGAGGCCAACGCCAAGGCGTTTACCAATCATCGGTCCAACAACGCGCACAGGCTTGGAGGCATCACTGTCAAGTTCAATCACATTTTTATTAGCCTCTTTCTCCTTTTCTATCAACTCTTGGTTTTTCTTTTCAGCCTCTTGATTCCGAGAGGTTAATTCTTGCCTGCATTCTTCCCGAGATTTCCTGGGAGGTGGTGGATCCTTCGGGACGGGTGCAGGTGCAGGTGTTTTCTTTTTCTTTTCTTCGGTAAGAATGCCTGAAGAGTCCCCTGGTATTGGGGGCTTGAAGGACATCATTGAAACCCCTGCAGCTTTGTCCAACGCGAAGCGTCTTTCGTAGTAGGTATTATCATCACAATATTCCTAGCAAGACAAAATCGTATATAAATTCCAGACATCTCTAGCATTTCAGTTTTAATATGTTATCAATACTGAAAGACCTTATTGGTCATTATAATTGTTTTCAGATTAATTCGGTTATGTTACTTTCATATAATATATTCTAATGAAATCATTACCAATCGATTACACCTTTCATAAATATCAACAAATATTTTTCAGATGGAACCAGTAGGTGATTTTACCGTAATTAATATTTTTGCTACTTTAAACTCAAAAGTGTGCAGAAATCATGATAATAACACACAGATGTGAAATAGAAAAAAATCATTTCCTCTGAAGATTGCGTACGAAATGACAAGGCCGTGTGTGGGGCGAGCCCATCTACTCAAATCCCTTGCAAGCTGCATATGTCAACAATTTTAGGGTGTATCCCCTAAGAAAATTTTGAAAATCTAGAAGCCATATTGCAATTTTTTGTATTATGGTGTTCTGGTCCTCCCCTCCCCCTCCCATATAAAGAGAAATAAATTTCTCATTGGATCTGGATAAATCTCAGGAACTGTCCTGGTGAAGACAAAAACCTCAGATATCCGAGTTTCCACGGAGATTTCACACCCCTGTAACATTAAGTACATCCCTCCTCAATCAGATTAGAAATTGAAATAATAGATTGAAATAATCAAGCTACCCGAAATGTACAACGTTCATTGATATATAGAAAAAGGAGGGCCTGAATTAAAACACGCACCTGAAACCTCTTGTTGTGTTCCCTACTCTTGAGGTGCTGTTCGGCACATGTGACATCCCCACTGAAGTGTTTACAGATCTTACAGAAGAAGGCCTGGCAGGCCACCACAAACTCAGCACCTGAAACACAAAAACATCTCAAGTTAAGCCTTGCAAAAATAGAGGGGGAAGGGGGATTGCAAAAACCAATAACAACCGCAACTCAAGCTTAAAATAAAATGAGAAGATATGGAAAATAAAGCACTTTTTCTCACCTTGTTGCAACCTTGTACTTTAATAAATAGTTATTTTAACAAGATTAATGTGTTTCTTTATATCAACATTGTTTACCTGCCGCACGCAAGTGCTTATAAATCGTGCTGAAAATGCCTCAATAAGAGACAAAGACACGACTATGAAACAATATTTGAATTCACAGCTCTATATTGATATTTTAAAATACTAGTAGGCAGGGTTCCTACTATTTCCCAGTCACAGTTTCACTTGATTTTTAACGGACGAATTATCCTTTGAATGGCACCTTTTAGTCCCATAAATCCTTCATCTCGCATATATTGAACCATACCCAGGATGTGTTTGTTAATCTAGCAGTAAAAGTTGCATTCTGAAGATGTTACTGAAATTTTCTTTTAACTGACATTTTCTCAAAAAAACTCTCGGGTGGGAACCTTGATAGGATATACAATTTTGGCTTGATTATTTCTTTTCATTTTATGCTCGTTACCCAACAGGACCTTTAATTGAAAATTGAATGAGCCCACTGGTCTCCATTCTACATGTACTTGTCCCTAAGTGAGGGCACATTAAGTTCTTCAATATAAATCCATGTGCACCATAAGAAGGAGCATAATAGGTCAATGTATCCTTACCATCCATTGCGATCCTCGGAACCTTTTTAAGTGATAAAAAACGTTTATCTGACAAATATTTTCCAAGTTCTATGTTCATTGTTGTGATCCTTTGATCTAGTGTATTCGCCATCTATTATTAATGGATATCACGCCTTTACCTTTAAGCGGTGCAGCTTGGACTTGTCCCTTGTTCTTGTCCTCGTCGGGTTTCTTTTCCTCCGTCATCCAGGGTCGCTCATATGGATCCTGTTTCTGAAAACAGAAAAGATCACTGATATACACTGTATATGATATACCGGTACTATAAGTATTCGGCATCAGAATCTGTCAAACATCAAATGGTTGCTCATAGGCTACCTCCCCAGTACCAAATTTCGATATAGACAAAGTTATAAATGCACCAAAGACTCAAGACTTTTTAACTTACACATATCATTACCGTATCCAACGTTGTACTTATTAAATTAATAGTTAAGGGTTCAATTGTCTCTAAAATTGTGAGATTCTTTTCAAGTCTAAAGAGTCTCTAAACCTGTGAGGGAGGGAGGAGGGGGTTAAGTAAGAAGTTTTCATATTTTGACAGGCAATGGTTTATACGGTGAAAACTTAAACGTTTTGGGGTCGTTCAGGACTGGGGCGTTCGACTTGCTCAAGTATAAAGTTAGTCAACTTACCTCGAGTTAATTATACATGGGGCACCAAATGACTATTTCCATACTTACTACAAAATACTGCAGTATGTTGGAAGGGTGTGCCTCAATAATAGCCTGATGTCCTGAACCTCCCTTACCAGGCCTAGAGCCTATAGAGTAACTACATTATAGTAAATGTTGACGCCATAAAACATGCAAGCTATTATAAGATGAACGCTATTAAGATCATTAGATGAGCTTTAATAGTGCATGTCGTCCACCATCAAGTTCAGTTCTCCCTCTTCACACTGATAACCCTTATATTTGTACTTACCAGTAAATGTCTTCTTGAAGTTAGATGCTCAAATAATTTGTAAACATTGATGGAGATGAAGTTACATTGACGACACCAGTGGTTTCCGGCATCGAAATAAGAGTACGTCACATCCTCCTCTGCACCGTCCTCCTTTTTGACTCCCTTTGTAGCTTCCTTTTTAAGAGCAGCTTTATCTTCCTACAAAGAGATGAACGGCGTTAATACTACAGCTGAGGACATATTAAGGTGAAGGAAGGTGATCAAATCTGTGGAATAAAGTGTGAGAATGGGAGACCAAACGGTCAATGGTAAATTTGCATTCCACCCCATGAACCACTGCCCGACAGTATACTTGAGTATCGTAGTTGCCCATTTAAGCGC